>OX419339.1:2014556-2042056 GCA_948470475.1 Galaxea fascicularis
GGTACTTTTTTCCATACTGCACAGTGCAGTTGACAATCATTTTTGGAGAAGTCATAGATGCCCCAAGGTAAGCACTAGCTCATTTCCGACAGATCATATTACCTTCGGGTCCTCCAGGACCCGGAAGAAAAAAAATCCGCAAAAAATCGTGTTATTTTCGATTTTCTCCAAATTTGGAACACACCAAGTTGATAAATTTACCCAGTTCCTGTGCAAATTTGCGTAGGATACGTCAAGTTAGCTTATAAAACGATTTTTTTTGTGTTGGCCCATTCCCGACAGATCCTCTTTTTATGGGTCGTTTACGACCCATAAGAAAAAGAAAATCCGAAAAAAATCGTGTTATTTCCGATTTTCGCCAAATTTGGTACACACAAAGTTGAGAGATTTACCCACTTCCTGTGCGAATTTGCGTAGGATACGTCAAATCAGCTAAAAAATAACAATTTTTTTTGTGTTGACCCGTTCCCGACAGATCCTCTTTCTATGGGTCGTGAGAGACCCATAAGAGAAAAAATTCCGCGAAAAATCGCGTTATTTCCGATCTTCGCCAAATTTGGCACACAGGAAGTAGAGAGATTTACCCAGTCCCTGTGCGAATTTGCGTAGAATACGTCAAATCAGCTTACATGACGAGCTTCTGCGTTGTTTTATTTCACCCTGGGCGAATTTGGTTTCGTCGGCGAAGAGAGTTCGAACGGTGAATTTGTCGACTAAAATGGTTTTAGAAATGATACTTCAAAGGGAACAAGATCGCTTGGGGATGTAGAAGGATAAGGAAAGCGAACCAGACCAAGAACTGGAATGCGAGAGCGAAATTCAAGGTATGCGATGCGATTTAGTTTCGACCGCGTGGTTTCAAGCGCTACGAAATATCGTCTTGTAATGCGAGGAAATACTCTTCGCGTTGCTTTTATACGTTTGAATCCTCGCCACTTTCATGAATTGTATCCGTAAATTCACATTTGAGGGCTCAAAGGTTGTTTCGGAGTGATTTTAGGTCAAACAACGCGTTATTTAATTACAGACTCGTAATTCAATAGAGGTGTTGACAGATTGTGATTATGTTGCTATGGGGACAGAGAGGGGTCAGAGGGGGGTCAAAAAAAATTTCAAAATAATTCCGGCTTTGAACTTTTTCGGCCAAATTTTCAGGTCATTTTGATTACAGAATAAGCATCATTTCATCTTTCGACACCTTAGGACCATATTACAACCATTTGGAGAAATATTCATTTTTTCTCAAAAATGATGCATAAATTATGCTAATTTGTCTCTTTCAGAATTTTTTTCTGAAATATTCTGGGCTTTCATGATAAGATATATTTTTTTCCAAAAAGCCCATTTTATACACTTTCAAATGAGATATTTTATTCCACATTGCTGTAAATACTTGTGGAGAAAAAAATTAAAACATGTGATACTGTAAAATTTGTTTTTTTTGTGATTGTTGAAAAAGAGCTAGGGGTGGTCACAGCCAGGGTTCATTACGTCCTTAGTGGAGAGTTGTGAGACTGGACCTCCGGTTTATCGTCCTTATCCGAGAAGACTAGAAAGTCTAACCATTTGCAGATGTCATTGGAAGCACTTTCTCCTCAGTTATTTAAAGACCCTGAGTGTTCGTCCGGCCGGGGCTTAAACCCACGACCTCCCCCCTTCCCCCCCCGGTAGTCCGACACTCTACCAACTGAACAAAATTATTGATGATTCCAATAACATTTTTGGCTGGGAAAGCTGTTTTTGTTTATTATTATCTCCTCGGTAATTCATAAAATGTAAGCTTTCTTTGGAAAGCGAAGTTGTGTTGACATCGACTAATTTGCATATTAGCGCTGAAATATGATATCCGAACAGTTTCGGTGAACGTGTGTAAAATTTTAGCAATTTTTGCCTTCAAGATTTTTTTTGCCATTCCTTGATGGGCAACCAAAGCCTTTGATATGAGAAAATGTTTCCTTAAGTATTCCCGTTTAAGAAGAACTTAATTTAAAAAGCCTACAGTTGCTTGATTTCACTTACGTGGCAAGGCGGCCATGTTGGTGGTGAAAACAATACAATTTTGTTTTGCAAAAGTTGTATAAAAATAAAGTTTAGTTCCCAGCGGAGAGACAGACTATTGTTCTTGACCACCAAGATGGCCGCCATGACGTCACATGCAATCCAGCAATTCATTATTATCAACTGCGCTTTGTTTGACTTGATTTATGCAAATACACGCAGGAGTCAATTTCTCGAAGCAGCTGGGGAAATCTTGCCACCTCAATTTGACAGTTCTATTGTTTCTTCTGAGACATAACTGATGATGTCTCGCGCCTGCGCAGAATCGGGACACTGACCCTTTAATTCGGCCATGGTTCAACAATAAGAGTCACAGCAACACGACGTCCTGTTTACCGCGCTGACGCAATGCGTTAAGCTGATTGGCTCCTTTCCATTACCTATTGTGTTTTCTTGGATTTGATTGGCTCATACAAGCTGTCCAATTTTTCTTAAATTGGACAGTTTGCTATTTTCAATAGGAAAGTCCTATCTAAAACTATCCAAATTAATCCTTAATTGGACAGTTTTTGAAAATTAAAGGATAATAGTTATGCTGTCAATATCGGATTAACTACCAGCTATATAATCAATATTGTCAATAACTGTGCTCACACTGTGGGTGACTCCCCCTAAAATGTCCTGCAATTGGTATGGGAAACAAATTGTGGAATTGCACTCATTTTAGGTATCCTACTGATGAACAGTTATTACATTCAGATATTTTTAGAAGCATTATTTATTTGCCGCCTGTTCATAGACGGTTGTCGCTTCGATTCACCTAGTTGACTTTTATTTCGCTATATATGCAGCTAACTTGTCAAACCACCTTCGCAAAAACTGGAATCAAGAACAAAAAAAAGATCTTATGCATCTTACTGGCTTCACATTTGTCTCCACTCCACAGCGGTTTGCAAGAACAAGAAAACGTTTCGTTTTTCTCGTCAAACAGACAAGAACCCCCGTTGAAACAGCCATTCAGCCGGCAGTCCTGGAATATCAAAGAAGCAAAAATTTACAGCAATAATGAGTGTCTTTTCTTCGCGAAAAATTAAGGTTTAATATTTTCTTATCGTGACCTCCGGCGGCGAAACGAGCAGACATTTTTGGCTGTAAAGCAGAATCCAAGAAAAAAACAACTTTCTGAGCTATCACCAAATCAAGTACTGAAATGTTCTTACCAGAGAGGTCCTTTCTAATTGGTCTCGAGTTCGCTACGGTATTTCTGAGTTTGGGAGGCCTAATTAAATGGTTCGCATATCGGCAACCCAAGTGGTTTTAGTATTTTATAACATGAGCTTTTCCTTGGAATTCCCTCCAGCCACCTAACCATTCAATTCAAAGACACAAGATTATACTATTTTACTGAAACACAAACCTTAAGAAACACTGAGAACGTCACTCCATGTTGTTCAACCAGCTGTGTGTCTTCGTTGATAGAAACGATCTCGTGCTTGTTCAGTTCACAGGTTCCTTTGTCGCCTTGCTTGAAAGCCTCTTTAAAGTTTGTGGAAGTACACCAAGAGTTTCTCAGACATGAGTGGCTACACGACATTAAACTGGGGGACGCAAAGCTTCTTACAACATAACCCGGCGGGCGCTTGTTTTCCCGCGTTCTGAAGTAGGAAGCTCGAGTGTTCTCTTCTGCAGCGAAAACTGTGGAAGTGATTAGAATCCAACCCAAGATGAGGAGCAGACAAATCATCTTAGGATCGTGGACTTTGCTACACCCTTGACTTTAACTCTATTTGGAATAACTTAGCGTAGTGAGTGAAGTAGGTTTTCTGAAGGATTATAAGCGCTGGCAACAAAAAGATAAAGCGTTTCAATTGAGATTGACATCCGCAACTCTGAAACAGATGTCAAGTTTGACTGATAGCTTGTGCAACTAATAGCCGCTTAATCTATTACTTAAGTGTGCCTAAAGCGTTTTTGCTTCTTTTTTAACAGAGCGTGTGTAAACACAACTTGCATTAAATGCAAAATGTATTCAGTGTCTCTACCGGCAAGATCAGCTATATTTTAAATTCAAGGCGATTTCAGCCCTGTTATGTAATGTTGCTGACTTTTGAGAAGTTAGTTATTGTTACATTCACAGCATTTGAAGAACAGAAGAAGCAAACAGTCTCGAATTAGGGTTATGCGATGAATAGCTTTCAACTGGATCTATCACAAAATGGCTGGTCACATACATCTGTCAGTTGCAATACATATTAAATTCAAAGTCAAATTCCGTGTTATTCTTGTCACGCTCTATGAAATGTTAGAGCAAATATGAAAGCTTTTCATTGAAAAAAGAACACAAATGACTTTATTCAGCCTAGACATACACAGAATTTAGTTTCATTGCCAATAAGGAAAGCTACCTGCTAATAAAGCGTTTTCACGTGACGTCATCAAATCTAAAGAGCCACACATAAGGCATAAAAGGTGTTAATTTTAGATCTGTTCTTAACCTTCCAGCTAAATGGCGTCCTTCGTTTAGAAACCAGCGTGCTTTGAATTTCACAGTTATGTCGCTGCGTGACATAAACCTACGATAATGCTTGTCCAAAAATACATACTTATCGCATGATTTTTAGCCATTTGAGAACTTAATGTATTAGGAAAAGTGTTTATGTAAATGATTGTTTGTTCATTACAGACAACGAGTCGCCTTGATAACCAAAGTAAGTTCCAGATGTTTACACTCTTTCCGGCTGCCATATTGGTGTCCCAATATGACGGATCCATACTGGGCTCTGAACATTTGTGCGGAACATCTCGACGAATATCTGAAGGTTGTGTTCACGCACAGAGCTAAAACTCGGAGTGGTGACTTCTTTATTCATTTCCTATTTCATCCTAGTTTCTCGACTTCATTCATTGAATGGTTCTTGAATTAATTTTTTATTAAGTGACCATGAAAACACTCTATAGGTCTGCTGATGACAAATCAGCTGTTGGCTGAGTCGCTACGATCTGGATTCAGAAACACGAAGCAGGAAAGCAGTCAAATTTCGAAACATTAGATTCTGGGCCCGGTTGTTTGAAAGCCGATTCAAGACTAATCCAAGATTAAAAATAAATCAAGGACGTTATTTCTCTATCCCCAAACGTTGTTTAATGCTGATATTCTGCAAAATTTTAGATTAGGGGAAGTCAATCCTGAAAAACAAAAAGCAGCGGAAACAACTATCGTCCAAAAGTGAAAAACTGCAACCGGCTTTCGAACAACCGGGCCCTGATGAATAGCGGCCAACTTTAATACTGTGCACTTGTGACATAATACTAACAGTAATATAAGGTTCAATGTTAATAGATAGTTTTGTTTTCAGTCCTATTAATATTTTGAAAGTCAACAAAACGCAGGTGATCGCCAAGAAAGCAAACGATGGTTCGTGGTTTTACTGGCAAACTGCTTTTGTCCGGCAGTGTTTTGACACGTTTTAACGCCAAACCCAGTTATTCTAAAGGTCGGGGACTCAGTGTAACGCCTTTGCATGCTTTGCGCTGATGTTAACGTACCTCAGTAATGGAGATTGGCGTGGCTAAACGTTGCAGTTTATCACGCATCCGCTACTTTGTTGTTTCGGCGTAGTGCCATCCCGTGCAACCTAAAAATCCCCAGGGAAACGACCAAAAGCTGGTGTCAGTAAACTGTTCTCTTTTCTTCTTTATGAACGTCAGTTCTCGATGCACGTGCCAGTATCATCGTTGGTATGAGCGAAAAGTTTTTCGCGATAACGAAAGAGAGCTGTTGGTTTTATTTAGTGTTTGGAAGGTGAATGACGGATTAGTAAAAACGTTCCTGTTTTCGCTTTAAGATTTGACGATTGCAGTATGTTTTCGAGTCATAAAGTGTGATGGGTAAGGGACAAAATTAATTATAACTGTGCGCTAAATAAAACCCTAAAAATGTGATTCGCAGTCGCAAAACCTAAAACTTGCGTCTTTAAGTGGTAACCAAGTTTGCAATTGATAAACAAACGATAATATCGAGAATATTAGAGTTTTCGCCGTACGATTTGTCGTTGAAATTGATGCTTTGAAGTATATTTTTCAATCATAAAATTTCATGGATAGGTTCTGAGAAGGAATAAAACCTAAAACTGTAACCTTGAAAAGCAGTCACAACAAGTTTACACACACTATATTATTGCTCCAATCAGTGATGTTACAGGAGCATAATCCGACTTCAAAATATGCAAGGACATCATAATAGCATCATTATTGACAGTTTTTCTCCTTATCAAATGTGCTCTTTCACCATAACTGTAGCAGAAACTGTTCTTTTTTTTCTCTTCTTATTTAGAATCCTATTCATCTTAATCTTCCCCTACACACTAGACTTTCTCAAGTGGTTCGCTTCCCGCGTGTAGTTTGGTTCGCGCCTCTCCCTCAGTGAGCTCGACTTGAACTGGGAAGTATTTGCTTTTACTCAAGGTGCAAACTACAAGAGGTGGTAACCGTTTTCATTTTACTTGATAATTAGTAGCTTCTTCTCGTTTGAAGTTACAACTTTACACTGTGGACAAACTAAATACCATTCACGTTCGTTTCTGCATACAATTCGCGTTATTTTTAACAATATTAACGCTTTCCTATGGACTTCAGTTTACGCGGTCCGTGCTGTGCTACCAAAGGCACAAAAGACTAGAATTTTTTCTCTTCTCATAAATAGCACACTTTACACACCGTTACAAGCGAAGCCTGATTTTCATGCTATTGACCGATTGACAGACTGGCTGACTGCTGGATTTACTGCTACACCAAATGTCATTCGTATGTGCGGCCGGTACATATACATCATGTCTTGTTGGATTAGATGGGTTTCAGGGTGGCCAGATATGCAAGCGCTGTGAGCAGTGTGGTGAGACAGTACCCTTCTTCACCCATAAGGTACCTAAAAGACAATGACCCAAAGTACCATTAGAAAACACCTAGTTAGAGACATCAAGGATTAAATCGTAGAAGTTTAATGTTGAAAAAAGATAAACACGCCTAATGTTGATAATAACTATTGACACGCTTGAAGTCCATAAAGTCGGTTAACAATTTGGATGCATGGATGTACATCATCTAACATCAATCTAATAATAGTAACTTATTAGAGGAATGTTTGATCGAAAGCATAGCATTCATCCAACAGCAAAAACAACAAAAATGTCTTGTTTAAACATCATTGATTACATGGCTGATGCTTGTAGCCGATATAACGCGCGCTCTGATTGGCTAAGTACTAAGGCATTATTCGTAAATCCTGACGGTAATGCCCGCGGTCCGATTACGAATTAAAGAGAAACAAAACAGCTGTTTTATTAAAGCCATGTAATGAACAACTTGTTAACCTCGAACTTTCGGTCTTAAGGAAGAATCTAGAACCTCGGGCGCGCTGTTTTGACCCGTTATCGCTCAGCAATACGGGAAGGCTTCAGTTTGAGATTTTCACGAAAAGACCTCACTCTCGGTTAATAAGTAGTTACCAACACGGGCTACTGAACGTTTTCAGATGCTGAACCAAAAAAATATTGCACAACAAAGTTAGAACATTAAGGCGAGTCTCGAAAGACGACTTCAGTCCACTCCCACTTGAAAAAATAACATTTGTAGCTACGTGAGTTTTTCTTTTTGTTTGTGTTATTTAATGCCGAGGAACCCAGAGAAGGCGATCCAAATAGAGGTAAAAACTATTTTCTCATTCTTGCATTTATTTTAATTCTCCAGGTCTCCCACCTCAATATGATATGCATGACTAGGTTATTTGTACCAACCGCAGAACAGTAACCCCCTCAACTGACTCAGAAAGACCCGACCCCGTACGTCTAACAATCTAGTTTCTTTCCTGTTAGGCAGTCAAAAACAGTACCCAAGGAAAAAATGCAAATTCTACTGTTACTGGTTACGTCGGCTATAAACAGTTCCAAGTAACGGGAAGAAGCTATTATTTCTCAGGTACGCAAGAAAACTACATGACCGGAGTTATCCCTAGGGTATGAAGTACCAACACTTACCCCTCGGGTATAAATTCCTCCATGGCATCGCATTCAGAAACCAACTGCGCCATGCCACTTCGAATAATGACAAAACTCAGAATCGGCAACAAATCATCGCAACCACTATGACAAAACATTTTTTTTTATATTAACAAGAATAAATCAAATCAAAATTTAGCAAGCTGAATTGATCTGGCGTACAGCACCACAGGAAAATAGTGATCAGTAGCTTTAAATGGTCACACTTAAGGATTTCTCCATTGGGTAAAAAAAAACTTAGAACCACAGCAAAGTGCTTCTCAGTAAAAATTGTTCACACTTAATAATTTCATCCACACACTGAGAGGCCAAACCCACAATGGGGGAGTCAAGTTAATTTACATTCAATAAATACCAAATAACAAGATGTACGTACATAGCGGTCTCCGGACTGTGGCGAGGCTTTCCTTTACTCTCCCAGTAATCTTCTACACACTGACAAATACAACGCGAAGTGCGCACTGCGAAGAGAGAGTAAACACATGTAGTCAAGTATGCTCGTGAAAGACGCGAAATACAAAGGAAGAACCTTTTCAAAAAAACTTTTTTGGAAATACTTCGTAAATTCATGTCATTTTTGTTTAGTTATCTTTTTAATTAATGTCAGTAGTATTGTGAACCGCCGTCGTGCAGTTAGTGAATATGGCGCTATACAAATCTATTTATTGACTTTTTAATTAAAATGAAATTTTTATTGTTTGTAAAATTAGGAGCAACCAATACTTTTTATTTTAATTTCGCGCCTCGTTTTTTTAATCAATTGAATTTTTCTGACCAAAATCAAGTCCTATTCTTTTTAATCGAAATAATTTGTAAATGAATAGTATTTTTTTATTTATTGTATACAGGATTTTAATGTTTGTGTTAGTTATCAATAAACCTTTTCTCCATCGTATTATTATTATTATTATTATTATTATTATTATTATTATTATTATTATTATTATTAACAACACGTGAGCCTTTTGAAGTGGATTATAGGAGGCCATGTTGAGTCACAATGAGATAAGAGATTTGGACATAAACATTTTCGTATGATCATGGTGATAAGCGCTTCAACTACGTCTAATGAACTTGTCATGAGTCACAATGAAACTACAGTCTTTTCCCTTTTATGAGAAAGAGCCTGTCTTACCCTGTGACCGCTTTAAGCATTCGTAGTTTTCGACCGCTACCATTTAAAGAAATCGAAAGTGGTTTAGTGTTATCTGTACTCTTATCGGCAACGACATTCGTCATCACAGGGGTCAAAATGTTGTGGCCTCACGAGGCGCAGTAGGCATGAGCTGATTACATTTTGTAAATTTTCGTTATATTTTTGGAGCCCTGCTGTCTTTGCGCTGTTTTGTTATTTTCGTTATTTCTGTTAAACTGATTTGTTATTTTCCTAATTTTTGTTATTTTGTTATTTTGATTTGTTACTCGTGCGATTGCGTTCATTTCTGGACATAAGGGGTGAGATTACGGTAAAACTCTTTCAGTTGATTGTCGAGAGTGCATGCCATCGACATCGCCAGTGCTTTTCACCCTCAGCTCTTTTGATCTAGGTTACAGCTTCCCCGCACGCCCACTCGATTATCTGGAAAAGAACTGGTGGCAATTTACCGCAGCTTAAAAGTAATTCAAGCCAGCTACTGCTTGTCTTTGTAACTCGCGATTTCGCCCAACTCCAAAGTAGCGCCATTGTCGAATAGCGAAAGCCAGTACCTTTAAAAAGCTCCCAATCACTTGCAAACTCCAAGCTAACGACACCGAAACACAAGACATCGGATGATTACCTAAACACTCCAGTTTTTCCAAAGGACAAAATACCGTCACCAATTTGTGAAGTTCTTCAACAGCCGGTTGATATGGATAGTTGTTACCTGTGGAGTCAAACAATTCCTAAAGACGAAACAAAAAAAAATAGCATTTAGTTCCAAAATTTCACTTGTCTCGAAGTACGAAGTAGGGGCTCGCAGTAATAGCTGGTGATCTTGTGGTCTATTGATTTACCGGTCTCCATTGGCTAGTTTAAGTTTCAATCCTTTACTCCACGATATTAGAACAAATTTGGCTCGTTTCATTTGACCTTGACCCTGACACCAACCTCAGTGATTTATTTAGCGATGCCTGTGAGTATTTTATTGAAGATCAATTTAATGACATGCTATCTAGTGAAGACTCGCGTATTCGTGACAGTAGCCTGCAATGCAATGCTAGCAAATTACAGTCAAAACGCCTCAAGCGTTCCGCCTAAAAACTGATCAATGCGTTCATTAATACAGAGCCGCTTCGATTCTTGGCTTCAAATTTCGAAAAGTGAACTGAACATTGTAATCATCCAACCGTAGCGTCTATTTGAATATCGAATGTTGATTGGACTAATAACAAAGCGTATCCAAATATGGAAAATTTGCGCGTCACGCAAAGAGTAAAATGGCGGCCAGAAATGTGTTAGGAGGTCTATGTCAACCAGGTAAAGCTCTTTCCATTCCCATGAGAGAGGAAATAATAAATCTCTATAATCAAGGTTACCATACAAGGGAAATTTCCCGAGATTCAAAGGTAACTGAACGTACAGTGCGGAATATCCTGGACCATTTCAGACATTATGGAATTGTTAACCCCTTACTCGCCTTAGCAGTCGGCGGTAGCCAAGTAAGTGTGATGAATGCTGATCTTCTGCAGGTGATCGAGATATGGAAGTTACAAAAGCCAAGTATTTACACAACTGAAATACAATCAACATTTGATATTCGAATGGATGGTACGGTTGGATGATTACAATGTTCGGTTGACTTTTCGAAATTTGAAGCCAAGAATCGAAGCGGTTCTGGATTAATGAATGCATTAATCAGTTTTTAGGCGGAACGCTTGAGGCGTTTTGACTGTAATAGCGTTCACAACTGCGATGATCAGTATATTACGAAAAGAAAATCGATGCTTCTAAATCAAATGCCAAAGCTACATGGAGAGTTCTGAAATTATTAAGACAAAAAAGAAAGCGTCTAAAATCAATACCATTTTTAAAGTTGACAACCAAGAAATTACGGATCCAGTAAACATCGCTAATAGATTCTGTAGTTGTTTTTCTAGCATCGAACCTAATCTAGCCAAAAAAATTCACTCGTCTGCTTCTCACCGCAGTTTTCTCTCTGGTCACTTTTGTCAATCGGTGCTTTTTGGTCCAGTGACTCCAAATGAGCTATCGCAAATTTCTAATTCTTTTCGATCAGGAAACGCAGCTGGCCATGATAAGAGTTCCCACTTCAATCATAAAACAGTCAATTAAAGTTATAGCCGAACCTTTAGCTATATAATCAATCGTTATCAATCACTCATGGCATTGTCCCTGACCAAATGAAAATTGCTCGCGTGGTACCACACTCAAAAGCTAGACTGCAAAACAGTCGTATTTTTTGCGAACGCGAGCGACGGTGTCGGTCCATCTTCGAACGAACTGCGGGCGTGTGAGGCTCGCGCGACACTCGAGGATCACGCTTACGGCGCTTCGCGCCTTCCGAAACAACCGAAAACGACTGTTTTGCAGTCAACTCAAAAGCCGGTGATCGATGCACTCTTTACAAACTACAGACCGCTCTCGATTCTCCCTAGCTTTTCTAAGTTTCTTGAAAAGGTTGTTTTTAACTGTCTTTGTAATTCTTTAAGTAAACTAGAAATTCTATGAAATTCTATGATAAGGAAACGGTCTTCCTCGGTGTAGTCCCTGATGAACATCTAGCTTGGAGACTGCACATTTCTCAAGTAGTTCGTAAAATCTCAAAATCAATAGGAGTCATTAACAGAGCAAGATTTTTTCTACCTAAACCCTGTCTAAAAACTCTTTATTATTGTTTAGTTTAGCCGGCTTATCTTCATTATTGTATTATTGTCTGGGGATCTACGTACAAAACCAGTCTTCGCCGTCTTGTTTCTTTGCAAAAGCGAGTTATCAGGATTGTTTCTAAATCAACTTTCGATTCTCATTCAGACCATATTTTCAAAGAATTAGAGCTACTGAAACGTTCCGATATTAGACAACTTGAATTGGGTAAATTTGTTTTCTCTTGACCATTCTCTTCTGCCTTCAAAGTTCAACAATTATGTTCTTTAAATAAACAAGTCCATAGTTATGCCACTAGATACGCGAACGATTTTCACCTTCCTTTTTGTAGAACAAACCTTCGTAAATTTTCTGTCAGTTTTCAAGGACCAAGTTATTATAGCTCTTTAGAAAATGATATTAAAGAATCTAATTCTCTCCACTCATTCAAAACGAAATTGAAAAACAAAATTATATGTGAATTATTAGTTAAAAATCTTGTAGTAAATAGTTATCTTTCCTCACATGTCTGATATTATCTTTGCACGCATTGTTACATGTACCATACTTTATATTTTATCAATTCAGTCTATGTAATTAGTTAATTTACACTTACCCTCATTGTATTTTACTTTCGATCCTGGCCTTACCGTTACTGTTAACTTTATCTTTAGTCTGAGGGAGCCCAATGTCTATAAGCCTCATGGTTTCCTTTTGAGCTTCCTCGCCACTTTCATTTGCTTTTGTGTAACTGTTTTGCTTTATCGTTATTTGTATTTTGTGGTAAAAGAAAATAATACAAAGAAAACCGAGAATATTCAGGCAGAACCTTATTTTGAGCCGACTGAGCCATTTCTTGATGTCAGGGATCGTTCACTTTCCCATGGGGTAGGGGGGACTGGTGCCACTTGGAAATTGTATGACCCCCCCTCCCTACTTACCAGTTTGAGTCGCATGACGCCCCTCAAAAAATTTTTTTGGGATGACCCCCCTCCCCCCGCCCCCTTCAAAATAAGTTACACCAGCTATTTTTCCACTTTTTTATCTCAGAATTTTGCTTGCCTTCTCCCACCCCACCCCTCCCCCGCCGTTTTTCTTTGAATTTTTGGTTCCAGTCCGTTATGAACCTCCACAAACAGGATGAAACACGAACGACGCCTTAACAAGCAGTTGAAGCTTCTGTCTTAAATACCCTGTGATTAGCTTGTCCCCTTTTTTTGCTCTCAATTAACTTGTCTATCGCAGGTAGCTGACGGAATACCCAGCAGCACTCAAAATATCGATGTTCGGCAGGCTCCAGCTAGAAAAGAGCGGATAACGTTATCCGACTGATGACTCGCTACGCAGCAGATAGAATCATAAAATGTATTGCCACCGATACAAGTTTATCTGCTCGACTGATAGGGACTTACCGGGTGCCGGATTAGATTATCTGCTCTTTAATCAAATGAGGCCAGACCTTCGTGATTGTTTGAAGCCATTTGCACGACCTATCCCCAGGCACCCGTTTCTCGAAAGTCCAGAAAACTTTTCGGGCCCGAAAAGCTATTTCTAAAACTGCGATCCGCTTATTCTATAAAGCTGTTTTTTATTATGATTTTAAAATACGAAAGGGCACATTTGTTGCAAAATTTCATGCCTGGAAACGGGTTCGTCTTTAAGATACGTAGGAAATTATGGCTCCCGTAATAGGCCCGAAAAGTTTCGGGGGTTCGAGAAACGCGCACCAGGACATTTCAATAACAAGCACGCACCTGATCTTCAAGGCAAAGTCTCTGGGCTATACCCAGCTCAAGTGGGCCTTTAATGATATTTGCAGCCATCACATCGGCCAAACAAAGTTCTTTCTCATAATTCACTTGCCTGCCGAAAAACAGCTGAAGTTATCATAACAACATTTCCAGACTGAATGTGCGTATTTGAGTACTGTGATTGGGATTAAAAGCCCACATATTTGCATAAATTCATTTATTTCTTTGAAATGGATGCCTGGTTCCAGACTACAACAAAAACAAAATAAACAGAGCAATCTTCGATATCAAGTTTGGTCAACGCATCGATTGTTTGGATACAGTGATTAGAAGATTGATCTAACTGTATTAACACTTCATCTCGCAAATTAAGACCAAAGAACTGTTCGAACTTTCTGCAAGTTATCGAAATTCATTCCATTAGCTGGTTTGAAACACCAAATATTAAACAGCACCAGATTCTAATGTTCTGTTACCAGGGTTTATATTCATTGGGATAGAAAAAATTCCCTGACTTTTCACTGACCAAAGACCAGTTTCCACTGACAATCGGAGGCAAATCCTTAGGCAATAAAGCCAGCAATGAAGCCAAAAAAATCAATTCCTGTGAAGGATTTTTTTAAACCAAAACACCTTTACTACCAAAGAATCTCTTTCCAAAACCAAATGGCTAGCCAAATGTAAAATTCCCTCACTTTTCACTGACTTTCAGGTAGAATTTAGAAATTCCCTGACTTTTCCCTGACCTTGAAAAAAATCTGTTTTTCCCTGACTTTTCCCTGACCGTGGCAACCCTAATGTTCGGGACACCACTTGAACTTTTGTCAGTAAATGATCCAAATGTGCCAGTGGTAAGATTTCAATCTTGTTTAGTGCCTCTTAACCGAGGCCATATCAAATATGTACATGAAGGCGTGTATCCAGGGGAAATGGTGACCTTCTACCGATATAACAGAAGCGCCTCGGGTTCGACCTCCTAGAAGGTCCGGCGGCTTCCGCTTGCTTCCCCGAACAAGACAATGAATTTTGGTCCAAAAAGTGCTATTTCCTACGCTTTTGAGTCACTCAGTCTGAATATTCGACAATTCCATTTTCATTGTGTGAAGCCTTACAAATTAACTGATAATTTCATACATTCCAGTCAACTACGTCACACTCGACCAGTATTCGGAAAGATTTCCTGGGAAAAAATTGATATTCTCTGAAAAACTGTACTTTCTACGTTTCAAGAATCTGACCGTTTTCCGTAAAACGTTGGAAACCGTTATATTGATCCGCACCTGACATGTAAGGTGGTGAGAGGCATTCTTTTAGTGTAAAGGCAAGACTGTAACTTAACCCTGCGACTAAAATACTTCACCTGAGAACAGCTAACAGCATGGGCCACAAGGGCTTAAAGAAAGGAAACTCCACACAGGAATAGCACAAATCTCGGCCAGCCGCGGTGTCTAGAGGTTCATATGCAAGGATTAACAACTTCTGAAGTTTCTCTGAAACAAGATGTGCCACCATTAGCCCTGAATTTTAGGGAGGGTTTTGACAAGCCAGGCCAGCGTGTAACATCGTGAAAAATATCAAATACAAACGTTTGTGAAGCCTGCTTAACCCTTTAATCTCTAAGAGTGGCCAATGCTTAATTTGTTCTTTTTCTAACACTGTTCAATCAAATACAAAGATTGTGAGAAAAAAGGAATTGATCAACAACCATCAACGTGTTGATTGATTAACAAATTCCCCTCGTCATTACCATTGAAAAGTATGGACAGAAGTATGGAGAATATACCTGCTGATATTAAGGTGACAGCTGCTAACAAGGCCTGTTTCGGGAGAAAAACAAAATTCTTCCGCGAATCTGGAGATTTTGCCGGGAATCGGGAGACTCGGACATTTTTCTGGGAAATATGACATAGTTCTGGGACGTTGCTGCAAAAACGAGGAATATTGAACAAATTTATATTTCGCTCAGTTAAAAAATCGAAAGGGTCTTTCAAATTTCCGGAGGATTTAAAAATACACACAGTGTTGCTCAAACGGCGTTTGTTAGAGTTGTCACCCCCCCCCCTCCTCCTCTCCCCTCCCCCCTTCGTTTTTGATAGTAGGGTGTAAGGATTAACAAGCAACTGGAGAAAAATCCGACGACAACTCCGACGCAAGTTAGATCGTAAGAGCCCACTTTTTTACTCCAGTACCTTTTAAACAAACTAACCTAAAGGAGAGATCAAAAACAGGATCTTACTTGTATTTTTAATGAAAAAAAAAAGTTCTGCGTGCTTAGTATACATACCAAGAAAAAATCTTACATCCACCAAAATGTCTTTCAACTGTTTCCTCACTTCATCGCTGGGTGGCACATTTACATCACCCTGTTTGTTTCCACCACTGCTTTCCTCACTTGGAGGTAGTTTGAGAGCCTGCGAGCCTCCTTGATCGTTACTCCCTGTTTGACCTCCTTTCTCTTCGTCCGGTGCTTGTAAACTATCTGGTGTTAATGAAGCTTCTTCGCGGCTTTCGTGCTTGCATGATGCTTCATTTGCACTGACTTCTCTATCATTACCGTTTCTACTGCTGCTCGTCCGGTCATCAATGCATTGCTCATCCTGCCTTGAAATCACCTCCTTCGCTTTTAATATGTTATCATCGTCTGTTCGTTCCTCTAATTTATCCTCCACTTTATCTGTATCAAAGTTCTCAGATCCAGTAGCCTCCTCTTTCCCCGATTCCATGTGTTCGGACACATGTGGGTCATCTGTATTAGTCTCCTTGCCTGAACATTCGTTTGTACCTTCCGAGGAATCTAAGCGACTGGAAATGGCGTCATCATTTACAGCAGACTCAGGAAGGTCTTTGGATTTAAGTTCTTCACTCTTCAAACCAGGAAAACGTCCTTCGTTCGTTTCACCGGCAAGTGATTGTTTCTTTACTATTTCATGGCTATCATCTCCAACAACACTCTCCCGTACGTTTGTTTCATGATCATCTCCACTACTTTCCCAACCAAACATTTCATCCTCGAGTTCTTGAAAATAGCTCTCCAAGTTTGAAGATTTGTGTGTTTCTTCCTGAGACAAGGATTCCTCTTCATCAGCTTGCATATTCCCACTTTGTAAAGTATCCGATGAGACCTCATCGAGAAGGTTCTTGAGTTTCTCTAAATCTGTGGTAGATCTGACAACCCCACTACCACCGTTTGCGCCAAAGTTTTTCTCATTGACGCCAGATGCAATTGCATAATGTTTATTGGCGTCGTCTCTTTCCTGTTCACACCTACCCTCCACAACTTCATTAGCTTCATTGATCGTTACCTCAGAGAGAGACTCAGAGGGTGATTTTTCCCTGTATTCATCTGTTTGTACTACATAATTTGCCCTTTCCTCCGCGCCTCCTTTGTCATCCTCATCAACCCGTACACTGTCTATATTCTCAGTAGGCTGTTGGCTGTCAGAATGAGTTTCACTCAAAACACTGTCACTATCTTGGCTTGAAGCTTTTCTTCCGCTTTTTACATCCGGGAATCCTACATTCTTGACTAGCGGGGCCAGTTTCCGGTACACGTGATACTGGTACTGGAGAAGGAACTGGGTCAGAGGGTGGTCTGTTGAACTGTACGATGGGAGATAACATGCCTGTTAGTTTCAGTTAACAGCAGTCACGTGTGCGGCAACGTTGAGTTAATAATAAAGGCAAATAACTTTTAACAGATTGAGCGATGTAGGTAAGGGAATGTTAGCAACTGCAATTTCAAAGAACCCTCTTTGCAACGTTTTGCTCCTATCTTATTAAAGAACCGCGAAGATTTTTTCCGAAGCCTCAATCTTCTCAGAGATTCGGACTGAAGGAAAGCTACTCGGCATTGTGTTTGGTGTTTTCTCCCGTGGAACTTTGGTGAAAGGGGAAAAAATTTTCCTTTTCGGTCCCTAAGTGAGCGGAAAAAAATCCCGGCAGATAAAGCTGTGTGAGCGTCCAAGATTATGCCAAGGTGGTTTAAGGAAAACAAAAAACGAGTCATTGAAGTAATATCGTAAATGGTTTGAACCCAGGAGTCATGTCATAATTAAGTGAAGTACGATCGTCCGGGTGAGTGTAGTCCTGAGAAGGACTGTTTGTGGTGACATTGACTGACGTTTCGACAACCTGAGCGGAAGTCATCATCAGAGTCAAGTGATTTGTGTAACGTCAGTGGATGGTATAAGTACTCTGGTCGTTGATGTGATTGGTCAACGAAGTCGTGATGTTATTGGTCGACTGTCAGTTAAGCCTAGTTGTCATTGGCTGTGAAGACTGTACACAGTGATTGGTGCGTTTCGATCCGTCTTTTGTTAGTCTAATGTGTGTACGTGTATTGTTAGTAAAAATAATTAGTCGGTATGTTGTTTGTCTGTTGTAAACAGTGATTGGTGCGTTTCGATCCGTCTTTTGTTAGACTAATGTCTGTACGCGTGTCGTTGTCGGTCAGTCTGTTGTTTGTCCGTTGTTTATGTCGTCGACAAGTCGTTTGTAAGGTGCGGGAAGTTGTAAGCAACGGTTTAGTGGTGTCTGTTCTAAGTTAGTAAACCAGCTTTCCAGTACGATCCGTTGGTAGTAATTAGTACTGTATGTAACGCATTCGGCAGAGTCCCAGTCGATTCTGTGGTTTGTCTGTAAATGGTGTTCAGCAATGTTATTGTTGAGGTCACCATTTCTCGTCGCTCGTTTGTGTTCAGTCAGTCTTACGTTCAAGTTTCTGCCGGTCTCACCGATATAGGTGGCCTGGCAGTCGCAGCATTTGATCTTGTAAACTGCTCCTTGTCTGTTCTTTGGTTCGTCTTTGTCCTTAACGTTCGTCAGTAGTTGCCGTAAAGTGGTGATGGGTTTGTGAGCAACACGGATGTTGTAGGGCTGTAGGATGCGTGCAATGGTTTCAGATGTGCGTTTGATGTAAGGTATCGTAGCTGTGGTTACAGGTGTCGCGTTCGTGTTCGTAACGTTAGGTTCTGCACGGTAGGGGTTGCGTCTAACGAAGTCGCGGTTGTAGTTGTTTTTACTGAAAACGTTGTCTAAGTACTCACGTTCGTCTGTTAAACTGTCGTGTGAGTCGCAAACTAGTTGCGCTCGTCTCGTTAGGGTACGTATTGTCGTTGCTTTGTGTGAAGTAGGGTTGTAAGAGCATTCGTCAAGTAGTCGGTCAGTATGTGTAGGTTTCCAGTAAACTGTAGTTCGCAGTTGTTTGTTGTCAAGGGTAACCAAGCAGTCTAGAAAAGGTATCTTACCATTCTCCTCGATCTCCTTGGTGAACTGGATGTGTTCGTTCTGTCTGTTGAGGTGTTCGTGAAACTCGTCGATTTCGTCTTTGTGTAGGGCTGTGAGTGTCGTCAACGTAGCGTAGCCAGAGTGATATCGTTCGTTTGTAAGTTGCTAGGGCTTGTTCCTGGATGTTTTGCATAACGATTTCTGCAACCACAACGGAAACTGGTGAACCCATAGCCGTTCCATGCAACTGTTTGTAGTGTTTGCCGTTGTACTGGAAGTAGGTAGACGTAAGGCAGAGGTTCAGTAAGTCCATAAGGTCGTTCGTAGGTAGTGGCAGTTGTAAAGTCGAGTTGTTGATGGCGGTCTCAGTGCAGTCTAGGGCCAATTGAAGTGGAATACTGGTGAACAGTGATTTCACATCAAAAGACACTAGTTTGTGGTCGTCAGGTACTTGTACTGTCTTGATAGCGTCAATAAAGGTCTCCGTAGACTGTAGTTTGTGTCGGGATTCGTCAGTCAAGGGGTTCAGTATCGTAGTCAGGTTCCTACGCAATCTTGGTGAGCGGTCCTTGACACTGCACGATCATCACAATTCACAAAATTAAATATTTCACATATCAAACTAAAACCAGTTTTCTACGTACTCTGTTACGAGTGTGAGAATTTTTTGTTTTGACTGATCAGCTACTGAATTTTTTCACATCTTAAGATGATCTGAAAAAAAAATTACTTAATTGACCACTTCCCTAGAGGGGCTTTTCAGAGACAATGAAACAACAGTGCCTTAAGAATTCCCAATGGCGGGAGGCAGACCAGTTGGCTGACCGAGGAGTTGCACCAGGCACTTACCCAGAACCAGCTTACTACCTAACCAGCCAGGGCGGGATTTAAACCCAGGTCACCGCATTGAAATCCAGCGTCCCAAAACCTCTCGCCACCCTGCCTTCCTTAATATACTAACATGCAAACAGGACAATCTACACTTGCTATCACTGAATGTCATCAATCATTTGGAATTATATCAACTGAATACTTGTTACATACGCCCTAGACGCACACTCGACGCACTCCAAACGCGCCCTAGACGCACCCTTACCAGAAAATCTTTGTTATGATTTCCTTGATCAACTTCGCATCCGTCGGCAAAAGTTTTAACTTTTCGCGTAAATGTTTTGGCCACACCTAAAAACCACGATGTCAAAAGGTAAGTATTAAGCAAGAAGTGTAGGTATAAAAATTAATGACTATTAACGAAATTAATATAATTATAGCTAAGATCTTGGCATCTGCAGTGAAACAGTGTCGGTCAAACAATTTTTTGCATTGTCACTTGAATTAATTTGCTCATCAAATGCATACAGGCAAGTGCCTGAACATTAACAAACCAATAAGCCAATTATGAACTAACCGTTTCCTGCTCAAACTCCAGAATCTTTGTGTACAAAATGCGATGTTCTTGTTGTTCCTTTGTGGATAAGACAGCAGGTCCAAACCGTCTACAAACCAAAACAAAAGACTACAGACATGTAGGGTGACTTGATGAACTGCGCTGTGATTGGTCAATTTGGCGGGCCGTACTTCACTGTACGGCCCGCTAAATTTGAAAGTTTCCTTTCCCGCGCACCCGATTAACCTCAGAGATATAATAAATATCTTACTAACCTCGTTTTCTTGGTCCGTACTGTAAGTTACGGATTCCCGTTTTTCCCGTTGATTTATGGCCTGCGCGCTTCGCGCTTGGGCCATAAGCGAACGGGAAAATACTTGGTCCGTAACTTACAGTACGGACCTCGAACTCGGTTAGTAAGAGGTATTTACACTACTTCTTTCTGAAATTTCACACCTACAGCTGCTAGGCAATTCCTTAAACATAACATATATTTAGTGTACATGAGATTGTATATTCTGCAGTGTATATGTGAAGTCTCTGCAGAATATAATCGAAAATTGTGTAAATGTCTGTAAATGCAATGGAAAAGTGAACAATGTTGGCAGGTGCTAAACGCCCCAAAAGACGTGTATAGCATCTACTGATTTCTTGTTACAAAATCACCACTAGTCCATGTATTCAAGTCATAAAACGTCCTGATTTGTAATCCCATCCTCTAACTAGTTCCATAATCATTCATAGGAGAACAATGCTACAGGAGAGAACGCAAGTCGGTTAAAATACTTTAGTCTTGATATCAAAATGCTGAAATATAATTCTCCTAACTGTTTTCACCATACCTGTTATGGTTGTAGTTGGGGCAATTTGATGAACCATCAAGACATAATTTTCATATCTAGTGATCATTGACTTTATTCTCGTGACCAGTACATAAGTAACGGTAATGTTAGAATAGAATAGGATAGAATTTGAGGGTTCAATGGTTACACACACCATACCAATATACATGTACTCTGAACTTGAAATTGTTGTTGGCACACATTGTTGATTTGATCATCGAAGAAAACTTAATAGGAAGTTTTAAAATTGCTAACTATGCTGTACCTGTTTGTTTCCTCTTGCAGTCTCCGTTGCCGTTCAAGAAGTTTCTTTTTTATCTGTTCTTCAAGTTAAGGATACATTAATACATGCCAAGCTGGACACAAAATAACCAGGGTTTTCTATAACATTAAGAACATAGAAAACCAAAGTCTAGTGTGATCTGAGTAAGCTCTGGTGAGCATCTACATGGAAACAAGAAACCTTAAGGGTGTTATTCCAATTTGACCCAGAAGCCGCAAACCACACCATCTACAAAGTGAGTTACAAACATTTCAACCAATTGCTTGATTTTACTCATGTGACAAGGCAGCCATGTTGGTGGTCAAAACAGTACAATTTTGTTTAGGAGAATTTGCATACAAATAAAGTTCAGTTCCCAGCAGAGAGACAGACTATTGTTTGTGACCACCAACGTGGCCGCCATGATGTCACATGCAATCCAGCAATTTGACGAAGAGCAAGACTTCAGTAATACAACATAATATAACATAATATGACTAAAGCTTGGTACTTGGATGAAGACCACGACTTTGCTTCTGTTTCATTAAGTAAAGGGCATAATTTGTATGTTCAGCTTGAGTGTTGGTCTGGCTAACCAACAATAATTTAAATGTCTAGGGCAAGCAAAAGTTAACCCAAACTTTACATGACAAAGAACTATGGGAGAGCCACAGTAATCAAATAAGGGTATGAGAATTTCAAGTTATACAAGATATCCACACTGGTACACCATTAACAGCCACAAAATTTTTGTGAAAACCTCTATTGCCACATGTAACAGGCACATATTTGGAACATGCTTGCAAACATTACTGGTTTATAAAAAACAGACACAAAAGGATACAGCTTCTTCCCTGGCCTTAGCAATAACAAGATTTTCTGACATTCTCCTCATTAAACTGAGATTCTGAAAATTAATAAATAAACACAGCATTAGGTACTTGTAGAAAAATCACTTGGGAACCTTTCCAGCTACTGTGCAATAGTACAACAGCAATTACACTGTAAGAGGATTTTAAGAAAGGAAACATTTTGACATTCTTTTAACGAAGACATGTTTTGTCAATGAGAAGACGATCAACTACTGAACTAAAGAAGCAACCAGAATTTTGAATCAAAGGAGGGATCTGTTGGGAATTTTGTATGACAAGATTATTATATTTACAGACAAGGATGCACAGAATAACATGATATTACATTACTTAGGATACATTGTCTAAATGTTGAAACTAGTTCCCCTAACTTAATGTACAGTTATAAAACAATGTAGCGAAAGGAGTTATAGAAAAAAAAAAAAGAAAAGAAAAACACATCAGGGCTGTCATTAAAAGGTCAGGGGATTTTCTCTGGCCTTTATGAGTAGGAACTCTGGCAACTCTGACAGAAAAACAAAGCAATGATACCAGAAAGGAAGATGAATTCGTGCCAACTTGTTTTGCTTTCCCACCTACTTAATAAGAAATTAGTGACCACTCTGAAGTACGTTGATGTTGGAACTTTAAGGGGTTGTAAATCATATCATTCAATTCATTAATAATTCATAAAGAAAACACAAATGAGATGTTTTATTTAACCAATGGCTGTATATCTGAGACAACATTCTCCTGTTCTACGTAAACGTTTGGTTCAATTTTCTATGTTTAAATGTCTTGTACACGTACTACAAAAATAATCAATGAATATAAACACAGAATGCTGATGTTGAATATTAAGTACCGGTAGTTTACATTATCATTCCATGGATATTTTTCCCCCTTTTCATTGGTTGAGAGCCCACCACGTGACCTGCAAATAACTGCCTACAAATAATGATCTGCTCATGTGTAATAATTATTGTCTAAATGCGTTTTTGCTGCAAATAATATTCTGCTCATGCGCAATTGTAACCACGCTAGAATAAATTATTTAACTGAGAAGGAAACCAATTGACTTCTGCCAGCAGCGCACGCTTACCGCTTCCCAAAAAAAAGTATCAAAACAAACTTGGTGATCAAATGATAAAACAATTATTAAACTCGGTTATCGCAAAGTATCGTGATTTGCCAGTGTCTCGCAGATCAATTATTTGCCTCAGCCTTCGGCTTCGGCAAATAATTTATCTGCTCACCACTGACAAATCACGATATTTTGCTCAACCTCGTCTAATAATTATTGTTAAATATTTGCATCACATCTACAAACTCTCAGCTTCATCTCAAGTTTGTAAATAGTGATACAAAACTGCCACTCATATTATAAGCATTACTCTTCTTACACAAGCTGTACCTTGGAGGTTACATCCTGGTTTCGTCTCCCTTTGTTTGCATTCTGAATTCTTGCCCTGTAAGCTGATAACAACTGCTTGTTTTCCTGGTACACTTTGTCTAATGGATCATAACTGCCAGTTCTAGGGCATAAAAGTTGACTCAAAGTTGTAAAATTTAAAGTTGTATCCATAATATGGTTAGACAACCCAAGCAAACTGTTTGAACTCAGTATTTACTAAATTAAAGTACAAAAGACCTGATCCTCAATGAGGTGTACAATTGGTACTAAATTCACTTTGTCCCCCTGGTAAAAGTCTTTTAATAACAGAAATTCCAATTTAACAGTGTAACTCAATTTCCGGGCCAGCGTGTTTTAATTAATTAATGATTGATGATGACGATGAGGATTTATATAGTGCTTTTATCCAAAGGGCTCAAAGTGCTTTACAATACTTTTTGGGGGACTTTGCCAGACTGCTTTTTAGGCGCAAATTGCAGCCACGCAGTTTACAATCTTATTTGAATGAATAGTAGGATCAACACAGGTGCCCCCAGAACAGAACAGGTTATAAACCATCACACCGGGGACTACGTCCCCTACTCTTTCCGATCAGTGTGTGGGTTCTTTAACGTCCCACACTAGTACTGTGAGACAGGACCTCCAGTTTTTATCGTCCATATCCGAGAAGACTAGAAAGTCTAACCGTTTGCAGATGTCATTACAAAAATTAAGGTAGCATTTTCTCCTCAGTTATTTAAAGACCCTGAGTGTTGGTCCGGCCTGGGCTTGAACCCCCGACCTTCCGCACAGCAGTCCGGTGCTCTACCACTGAGCCAACCAGTCGACGGTTCAATGATGACTCAGTAATCTTCAATTTTACGCCGCTAATTATAGAGGTGCCAGCTTCATGATAATTTATAACCATTATTTAACCTTTTTTTTAATTAATTTACAGTTTATTTACAAAATTAGGTAGGAACTCTCAGCAAACCTTTGAGGGTTTACAAGATGTATCCCAATTCAAAGAGTAAATGTCTCTGAAGCTGTGGGGCAGGGCTCATTAGATTTACAAGACAATGAACTAAGGCTTTTAAGTATGAACTTTTACCAAAATACAGACAACGTTTTTTTCAAATCTTGTATGAGACTAAAGTGCATAGAAAAGCTACTTTACCTGTTTAAGTCCTTACTGTACTATTAATACAGGGCTGTCATTAAGTTTTAAAGCAGGCATACATGTCATCTATGACTTCACCCATAACATCTAAAAACATGGCCAAAGGCCTGAATCCAATACACAGCAACCACCACCCGAAACATGGACTAATCTCAGTGGTAACAGATGCCACCCTTAATGACAGCTCTGTAATAAACAGCAACTCTTTGACCATGTGCTATCCGAGTTTTAAGTACTTGTTTCAGTTGGTGTTTATCTTAATATGCTTTTAACTGGTTGACATTACAGTTAACATTGTAATTGGTACAAATTCATAAGGGAGGGAGACCTTGAACTGAATCTTCAGTGCAGCTTCCATGGCAGGGCTCGAAATTGCGACCAGCTGGTCGCCAATGCGAGTGAAAATTGAGTGTTGGCGACCAGAATTTTAAGGCGAGTCGACTGAATTTTTGCACTTGGCGACCAGTTTTTTATTGATAGTCGCCAAAAGGCGACTGGGAATTTTTTTAAATTTCGAGCCCTGCATGGTGGAGGCTAATAATCTCTTTAGAGAAAGCTGCAAATTGATTGAAACTAGAAAAGGTGACTAACTAAGCTCTTAGTTCTGCATCACTAACCTTCGATGAAGAGGCATAGGGGAGCCAGGAGGTGAAGGAAGGTGAAGGTATTCATCTGTGGTGGGTGTGGACAGTGTTGATCCTGGTGAAGCTGACTGTGACTGTTTACGCACAGCTCCAAATTGAAGTGTTGAGTGAGACTGATCTGTTTGCACAGTATTTGGTGTATTACTGTCCGAATATTTACGCTGCACAACTTGTAAGTTTGGAACATCAGGCTTCTGAGAGGTTGATGTGCCATTTGCTAAGGATCAAACACAATAAAACATTCACCCAGCTCAGCAATCCAGTGCTGTACTGGTTCCAAGCACAGACAACAACATATAACAGAGACAATAATCCTGATTAACAAAGAGCATGTTGGAAAGATGAACATGAAATAACTTTCAGATGCAAAGTGCAACTTTCAACTAGGTTCATAGTCAATATAGTTCACCGCAATTTTTCTTGGGCAGTTCTTGTCAGCCTGTTCCAAGCTCTACGATAGTGGAGGCAGGCGAATGAGCTGGTACTATTGCACCCCATTTACTATCTGAATGCCTGGAACAGGCAAAGTTCTTGAATGGCCAATTCTTGTCCACTTGAAGTTCAACTATTACTAACTGCACTATGATATTGTATGTGTGAGTCAATCCTATAGGAAACGTTTTGATTATCACTTTTTATGCATCTGCCTTTTCGATAAATTGATTGAATTTTATCACAATATCACAACGATTAAATAAATCTCACTATAAATTTAGAAATCTCACAAAATTAATCTAACTGTGAAACTTTTAGTTTACACATACAGCTGTACGTGTACATGTAGTTTGAATTTTAAGGTACTGGTAATGTTGAAAATTGAAAATTAGGAAAACCATAGCAACACAAAGCATGCAGGAGGTATTTTACCATTAATTCTTCATGAATAATTATCCAATAGAAAACCTTGTTTTAGACCTGTGCAGAATCAGTGAAAATTTTTGGTTTGTTCTCTCTGATTAATATTTGCCAAACCCAATCTTTCTGTTCATGCATGTACAGCTGTACCCTTAACTCTTCATTCACAAAACATTGATGCACATTACTTTGCATCAGTCTAAAATTATTGAGAAAATAGCAATCAATTGAGCTGCACTTTTTTCTAAACTTCAAATGAAACTGTGCTTCTGTTAGAAGAAAATATAAGCCAAAATTGATGTAAAAAAGAAGCTGATACAATCATATTCTTTCAGTCATTGAAAACAGACCAAAGCAAGTCAAACAAATTAAAATAAATTAGTAAAAATACACTGAAGGCTAATTTAAATCCTGATGCCCAAGGCATGTTCACTTGTTAAGGAGAGGTGTGTTGGCAAATGATTTAGAATCTTGGGTTCAATCTACAAGTATTAAGTATACAGTGTAGGCCTCAATGACGAAATCTACAAGAATACTAATAAATATTAAATAATCCACTTCAAGACATGAAGACAGCTTTGTGTATTTGACAACTCAGTTCTTACCAAAAGAGGAAATTATTGTGAGAGCTCTCTCTTGGCATTGCTGGAGTAATCGAAACAACTTGGCTGTGTCACTGTTGTAAACTAGTCTGAGATCTAAAATGAAAGCCGGGCAAAACTAATGAGAAGTGTCGAATTGTTTCTTAAACAATGCAATTATTAATAAATTTAACAGCGACTAGTCAGCTGCATTATCACAAGTCCTGTTTTATTTGTGCCATATTATGATATTATAAATGTCAGTTATGCTAGATCTTCCCACAAAAGTGGTAGACTTTTAAACAAGGGTGAAATGCACCTGATTTAGTATTTGTACCTGGCCACAGTGCATCAACTGTATGCATACACTGTGTTGTTAAAAATGGCAATAAAACAATAACCATTCAATACAGAGTGTTCAGAAGAAAGAAGCTAAAAACACAGCTTTGACTACATGTAAATTAAACAAGAGCAAAAGTGGCTTCTAGCTTAAACAAAATTTGTGAGAAAAAGTAATGTGTTATTTATAGGTAACAATAATTATCTAAAGTTAAAAGAAAAGAGATAAACAAAAGTTAAATTCAGCATCTCTTATCATTTTGAACTAAGACTGTAAGAAATACTCAAGTTGTTCCTAGAAGTAAAAACCTTAGTATGTACAAAAATCAGCAA
>OX419339.1:2047056-2144556 GCA_948470475.1 Galaxea fascicularis
GAACTAGTGGCCAGAGCGGGATTTGGACCTGGGTCAAAGAATTGAAAACCAGCGCCCTTAACCACTCAGCCATCCTATAGATCCCTTGGAAATTTGTAAACATAACATAATGATTTAAAAACACTCTTTAGTGGAAGCTGATCCAGATTTAGTTTCATGGTTTTTTAAGTACTGTATTGCTCCTTGTATTAATTTTGTTTTCAAATAGGAGATAACATTATCCAGTAGGGTTACAAATCATTATCCAGCAGCTAAACATACAGGATGTACATGTACATTAGTTGCAGACATTTTATCTGCTGGATAGCGACTTATCTATCGTATAAAGCTACAGGTGTATTCACTGAACAACTGGGGGATGATGATAATATTCCTTGAGAAGCAATGAGAAATGTAAGGTTGTTAAATTAAATTCACAAGAGTTTCTCTATTAAGGCAGTGAAATTTATTGTAGCAAATTACTTATGTAAAGTTCCTACCTTCTTTATTGCTTTTGTTTTTCTCCAGCACGTAACTTCACCAGTGCAAGTTAGTGAGTTTAGAGAACAGTGGTCGCAAGCCCAAATGCCACGTGCACAGGTACCACAATCTCAGATGCTACAGTCACAGGTACCCCAAGGTCAGATAGCACCAGCCCAAGTACCACAGTCCCATATACCACATCAAGTGCTACCACCTCCAACTCAGCTGGTGTATCAACAATCGCCAGAAAATAACAGACTTGTGAATAAAAGATCACCTATACCTGATCCTGGACATATTGTTCATCCACCGAACCACCAAGTTGTCCAACCTTCTGTTGAACCAGAAGTTGAATCATCAAGTTCTTCCGATAATGAAGCGGACTCTGCACAGCAGACATCTAGCTCATCAAGTCCCGATACAGATGATCACATTCAAGAGAGACCCACATCATTACTTAACTATGATTACCAGCCAAAGCAGGAACCCAAACCTGTTGCCATTGCAGAAGTTGTGAAGGAAAATGTATCTAGTACATCTGAGGGGGGAGGTCGAGGTGGAAAAGCAGCGATATCCACTCCAAAGGAGATAAAGACTGAGGCAGCTTCTCCATCTGAGGGTGAATCCAGGGAAGCTTCTCCACTGCAGAGAGAGCATGAAATGGCTGCTCCTGTGGAGGCTGTGGAAAACGCGTCTGTAGATAATACAAATACTGTTCAAGAAGTCAAACAGCCACGTGAAGAAAATGAAGAAGAGGAAACTGAAGAAGACAAGGAAAGGGAAAAGATAATACCAGGTGAAAAGGAAAGAGAATTTGGTAATGAAGAGGTGAAGGAAACAACAAAGCTAGAGGAAAAGGAAAGAGAAATTGATAATGAAGAGGTGAAGGAAAAGACAATGTTAGGGGAAAAAGAAAGAGAAGTTGATAATGAGAAGGAAAATGAGCCACCCAAGGAAAAGTCGAGTGTCAGAGGAACGCAACAGCCACAGCTGTCTCCAGCTGAAGAAAATACTTTTGAAGTTGAGCCAAGTGAGGAGGATAAGGCAGTTGTAGAGGAACCAAAAGTTCCATCCACATCAGTGAGTTGATACTCTGTTGTATGAACCAACAGTTCACATGTACATATATCTTTTACCAATAGACCTTTTTACCAATACCGCGTCCATATTGAATTCTATTGTTTTGACCGAGAAATTATGGGCTGCCGAGGGGGCAATCACTGCAAAATGTATCGTATACACAGCTTTCAGGATAAATTTTTACTGCTTGTCTCTCATATTTCAAAACAAATCATTACAAGCGTTACATCTTTCTGTCACGGTATTTGGCAGTGGTTTCTATGGTTAGCAAAAAATTATTGTTAAAAGTTATCACGCCACAGTATTCTTTATAATTATTTCTCATCTGCCCCCTGGGTATCCCATAATTTCCTCAGAATTCAAGATGGCCACCGTATTGGTAAAAAGGTCTATTTTACATGTACATGCACAGTAAAGTAACTGGCATACACATGGGTGCATGACATGGGTAGGTGTACATGTACATGGCTCACTCGTTGCATACTAGCAACAAGCCTGTGAAACAATGCAGTAGTTACAGTGTTCATGGTTTAAATTTTTTTCATGGATTAAAGTTTTTTGAGCCAGTTTGATTTTTATTTTCCTTTGATTCAGATTGCAATAATGAATTTGACCGGGAGCCCGTCACTAGGAGCGTACAACTCTGATGCTAAGCCTATGTCACAGCATTTGTACAGACCGATTTATTTTTAGACTATCTGTTCACGCGAGAAGGAAGTTTCGGGTACACGTGATACCACATCATCACTTTTCCTTTGTTCTAAAGTTTCTCAGCTTCGCAGATAAACTTAAGCTACAAAAGAACGTTTGAGGAAAAGTTTTGCTTGAGAGAATGGGGATAATGGAGCACTATGATTGGTCACTGGGGCTCCTTTGGGAATCCCATATTTGTGGCAAATTCAATCTAAAAATAAATCGGTCTGTGAAAACGCCAAGACAGGAATATAGGGCAGTTGTACGCTCCTAGTGATGGGCTTCTTATTTGACACAAAGGAAAATAAAACTTAATGTTAAACCAAAAACAAATTTAAACCACAACATAAATAACTTCTTTTGTTGATTCTCTTTTTCATAGAAATCAGCTTCTCCTGTCGTCACCAAGAAAAGAAAAATATCAATTCCAAGTAAGTACTACACCATCTACACGTATTGCATCTTCTCAATAATTTTTACTGCCAGAACTATGCCATGCCCTTAGATTTAACTCTTCACTGAAACTGTGCACTGTATCTATAAATTATTATTTTAAGACCTTAAAATGCCTGGTCACCACCAGTCATTATGATACTTACCTTGTCATTTTTAGCCGTGAGTGATGAATGGAAAAATTGTTGTTCTGTTTAAAAGTATTCTATTTACTCAAAGGAACATCATTATCAAGCACACCAACTTCTGATGGACAACAAGCTTCAAGGAAAAGAAGATGGGGTTCATTGTCATCAACAAAGAAGAAAACTACCTTGTCTATTAGTACAGACTCCCTCAAGGTAAATACAAAATGCTGCTGTTTACAATCATGTAACGCAATGAATGGTAGGGTTTTTTTCTGTTTCCGTAACTTGACCAAATATGGTTTTGAAAAAAGATATTTCAGTGGGAGAAAGGCAACTGACATCCTGTGTGTGTGAGTTAAGAGGTTTTGATGGTTAGGAAAAGGAGAAACTGATTAGAACTGTGTTCTGCTTTACATTTTACATGGAATGTCATCCAAAATTTATACACTTTCAAAAATTTGTTTCAGTGACTCTTACACAATGCAAATTGTCTAGCACAAAACAATAAACATAACAGAGAAAAATTAATGTGATACAGCTGGTAACTTTTAGCGGTACTGTACAATGTAGTTTAGCAGGTAAGAGCTCCAGTGGGTTGAGCAGTTTGAGGAGTCATGGTCTGCAAACAATGGTCTTAAAAATCTACTTCATGTAGTAAGACACTGCTAGCTACTGTTAGTACAGCTGTATGTGTTCCACATTTGCCTTAGTTGACGTAACGGCCTTACTGTTTGTGTGAAGTTGAAGGGGACATAAAAGGACCCACAAATAGTGAGAAATTGATCTTCTCAGTGTTTTGATCTGGACTTTATCAGCTGTTGGCTACCTATTGACCCTTGCCATATGCTTCTATCATTGTACATACACTGTACACTGTAAGCACTATTATTTTTATTATAAAGGTTCCATCAAGACTTACTGTGCTTGTTTCACTCCTCCATAAATTATAACCTGAAAAAAATTCTGAGAAATGCAAGGTTAGTTTTGCCAGAAAAATTTTATCGGAAATGGCTAAAATCTAGTTTTGACTTTAATAACAAGAGGGGCGACTTATTCCAGGGTACAGCTATACACCGTTAAATACAGTAGTAAAGATTCCCTTCTGTAATCTATTGTGTATCCCAGGATCTCATTCCAGGAGTTCAAGTACACAGCACACCAGCATTGGAAGCAGTCATGGATCTAGGTGGTGATGACAATGATGAGGAAGAAGAGGAGGAAGAAAGGATGGCAGAAGGGAAGGTTGAACCTGAGGAGAGGGAACCAGTGCCTGTACACACACCGGATGCTAAGGAACCTGAGGGTAAGAGAAGAAAAGACAGGATTGTTAAGATAGAGGAGAAGAAGACCATCAAGCTGCAGAGAAAGACTGCTATTGTTGAAATGGAACATGAAAATGTTAAAATGGAGGTTGAGGAAGGTACTGTTGAATGCCTGCAAAATAATAATAATAATTATTGTTGTCATTACATAATAATAATGATAATAATAATTTAAGTTTGTTTTTCATTTTGCTGTTGCTTTGTGTTCTGTATGAAAATGTCACTTTCTGTGTTAATTAAATAAATATTGTTATTGATTTGCAACTTTCAAATGACCTGCAGTGTTGACCATGTCATTCATGATTTTCCATGAAAACAGTATTGATTTATTCCAAATGTGACAATTTTGTCTCAGATTCTCATGAAGATGCGATTTATGTGTGAAGTCAATGACTTATAGTTATAATAATCATCATCACCTCACAAACACAAATTCTTGAACCATATTATTCCCAATCTTTATGATGCACATGTTGTTTTCTCACAGGATTGGTAATTTTGTTTTTGTTTTCCCTCTGCGTTGTATACTGCATCTTCTTGGTTGAGCAAGGTCATTTGATAGTTACTATAGAGCGTGTTTATCTGAGCAACATTGTTTGTCTAACCTTCTGCACACAGCAGCAGTTACCAGCATAAAGTGCAGTAAAACAGCCTTGTGTTCTCCCCCCTTGTACATGATGAACCCTTTTGTGCGGCACGCAGTTTGGGAGGTTTTCTTTGGGGTCCACCCAGCTGGGTGACACTGTCAATCTGAGTTGAAAAGTGGAAAGATGTGATTTGAACAATCCACTGATTCTAAAGTGGGAATCTTATTTGAAGTATTCTGAGCAGCCATCATTGTTTGCTACTTTCACCAAGCTGAAGTCTTTGTGCAAAAGTTCACAAATGTTAAGCAAAGTCAGAGATCATTTGAGCTAAGCACATTGATGTTGTGGTTATTGGCATGTGCAGTGCAATAATTGGAGAACAGCTGCTCAATGTGACACACTTACATCTATGAGCTACAATGTTATGAAGCTCAAGGATGAATGTACAGTAAATGAATGAAATCATCATGGCCAGCCATTACCCTGTAGGTTGCTGTGGCCAAGACCAAGCTGTATTGAACACTCAAGTAAAAATCCTATTGCAACATTGCAACCTGCATTCAGAATTTCCAAGAAAAAGCATACAGAAACTCTATTTTGGCTGATCAAAAAGAGTTGCAACCAATCTCTGTTATCATAGAGAGCTAACTTTGGAAACAGAACTGGAATTTAAAGCACAGTAAAGTAGAAAGGACAAGGTGTTTGAGATACCAGCAGTCTTGGAGAATTCATGAGAAGTTAAAATTCCTTGTTCAGAATTTGCCTCACATCACTGGAATGTACATGAAAGCAGCTCCAGATCAGACAAAGAACAACTGAAAATACAGATCTATGCACGTCTCTCACACTAGTGCAAAACAGGCAACACCATAAATACAGCACTCCATCGTGGCTTTAGTGCTGAGCTAACCAGAGCTCATAAATGAACAGCTGAAATCACAAGAAATGTGCTTTCTCAGAGAACAAAAACAAGAGATGTGGAAGCCATCTTGTTTGCTGTGTGAGGATCAGAGTCATAAACACTAAATCCAAAGCACACAGTGATTCCAGTGTGGATACTTGCAATAAACTTGGAACAAACTTGGAACTTGGAAGTATGAGTGACTAATATCCGGGTTCAGGCGATTGACAGAAAAATGGACCATTATGTCAATTAACCATATTTGCCATTTGCTGGACTCTCATGATCAAGGTTTACTGTATAACCATACTTCAAGTGCAGCATTAACAACTGACAACCAGTCATGTGTATGAAGAATGAAAAGTAACATTACGCCTTCTCACTGTTTATTGCTCGTCAACTCAAATACTTGTTAGAGATGGCGGAGAGAGAGAGTAGTGCTAATTATTTGAGCTGGTAGCTGAAGTTTTAAACCGGGATTTGCTGTTGGTGATGGTGTTGAAATGTACATGTACTTGGTGATGTTCACAAGTTCATCTGTGGCTGTGCGTACTGCGTCATTTCCTGTGTTTCAGCCGCAAACCAATTCTACAGTTGTTGTATCTAGGGCTGTATTCAGAGGAGTATTTTATACTCAGTCTTTTACCTCAACACTTCAAGATGGTTTGCTTGTTGGCAAGTTAAAAACTTTCCACAATTCTCTAATGCAAAACATGCTGAAAAGAAAAATTTGGCTAAAATTTCAAATTTTACCATGTAGTAGTCAACAAGGAAGCTTGAATGAAAATAGCAAGTTTTATTTTGTCTTCCTTGTTTGCCAAGTTGTTCTGCTAAGGTGAATGCTAATTAATGTCCTTAGATTATGTGGCAAACTAAATTGAACCCAATTGTAAAAAAATATAATTTCCCACACTGTGGATACATTGTGCAATGGCAAATTTAAAAGCATTCAACACATATTGAAAGATCCGGGTTTTTTTCCTTAGTTTTGTACTATCTGTGAACTCAGTAGTAAGCAATTCAACCTTAATAACCCTTAGCTGCACTGCTTTTTTTCGTTTACATTTATTTTCTGACTTGTCTCCATAATGCTGAATATTGAGTCCAAATTGACTAGCCTGAAAATTACATTGTACATTCATTTCTCCTGCAAAATCAACCATGGTTGGTATTTCTGAGAAATGTGATTCCCATTCCATGAAATATAGATGCAGATTGGGGCTCATATTATTGTCCTTTTAGCAATTTAGCAGAACAAACTTGGTTAATTCTTGTTTTTAATTTACTTGTAAGACACTCTGGTTCCAAAAACAAGGGTTTCATTAATTGAGCAGGTGGGTAATCACTTTGATCAGATGGAACATGTCTTGGGATTAAGTTCAACTTCGTTGTCACAGAAAATTATCTACTGTAGATGAGTTCCTGGCAGGTGGACAAACCATTTTTAGTGCTACTTAATTTGCCAATACCTGGCCATTCCATTAATGAAACCCCGAAGTCTTAATAAAGTACTCATTGTTCACATCCACTAATGATAAAGCTACCAATAACAGTTCGTTGTTTGTTTGATTGCCACCTGTTGTTTCCATTCTATGTGTTTAGACCCTGTAACACCGAGCACAGATAATCCTCACCCAAGGCGCACGTCCCTTCCAGTGCCAGATGCTTCCTCTCCCACCCCTGCTGAAAGTTCGCAGTCACCAGCGAGGTACCCGGAGAGTGAAGTGCTTCATGTGAAGAACCTCGTTCGGCCATTCACTCAGAACCAGCTCAAGGATCTTCTCAGCAAGCATGGAAACCTGGCTGAAGATGGATTTTGGATTGACAGGATAAAGTCCCATTGTTATGTTGTGGTATGTTTACTGTGAACCTTCTGTTTGTTACCCTTTTATTTTGTTCACTCATATTACGTGCCATGTGGTAGCAATGGACAACTTTACGTTGCATATCATAAGGCTTAGGTAAGCTGCAACTAAGGTACATTTTCCCTGAATGCTTAAATGTATGCATGTGGCCTTCAATTTAACGGGTAGTCAAAGAACAATGTTCTGTGTATGTGTGTTTTTCCCGTGGTTTGCAAAAATTCGGCATTTTGAACAACTCTCAAAAATTGACCTAAAAAGTCATCTACTTTAGTTTGGTATCAAACCGTTCATGGTACAAAACTAATGCTGTAAGCAAGTAAGGAGACATCAAGTGTAACCACATCGCCTAAGCCGCCGTTAGACGTTGAAACTTTTAGCTGAAACGTGTGCAACGGCGCTGGGAAATGAGTTTCAGCTGGCATTGTACCGTGTAACATACATGTAAAAGGTCGAAACTCGTTGAAACTGGTCTCAAAATGTTGTTGTTCCGGTTTCTGATTGGCTTACGCAGCGTAGCGTAACAAGACCAAGCGAGACCAGTTTCACGAAGTGTTGTTACACGGTGAAACTCTGGTTTTTATCACCACAGCGATCGTTGCGACCATTGCAGAAGTAGAAAGCGGCTCTACTTTTCGTTTCAATTTGTCTCGCAACGGAAGTTCAAAAAAATTTCAGGAAACAGACCAGGTTACACGATGCAACGTCTGCTGAAACTTGTTTCGCAGCGCCGTTGCACAAAAGTTTCAACTAAACGTTCAACGTGTAACAGCGGCTGTCTGTCTACCCCTCAACTCTCATAGTAACAAGGTAAGCTGTAGTGAAACCATGTCGTGAATTCCTACACATTTTTTAGGGAACAGTAGTAATTGTTTCTGTCATCTTATATCTGTCAGTACACCAGTGTTAAAGAGGCTGCCGCCAGTAGACAGGCTCTCCATGGAATCAAATGGCCACTAACAAGTCCAAAGATACTCGCTGTAGATTTTGCTGACAAAGACGAGGTCTGTGTGAACTAGTGAACGATGTAAACGTACATGTGAAGATGATATGCAATGGTTTCTTGTTGGCAAAGCTGTGGGTTAGAAAGTTCCCACAATTGCCTACAGGATTGTACTGCATCCTGGAGAATTCTTCTGTTTATTTCTAGCTCAGGGGACATGTATGTACATGTATGTGTTCATCCTATAATTACAGTATTTCAGCGCCAACGGTCGCGAAATAAAGTGCTAATGAAGGTCACCATGGTTTTGTTTTCGTTTTGTTACAGATGGCTAGAGATACTGAGGGACTTTTAGGTGACAAAAAGGAAAAAGAAAAGGATATTAAAACTGAGAAAGTTGTGACGGAGGAGCAAACAGGTGTGTAAACGTGAGATACAAACGATTAAGAAATCTGAAGGCGGTTTTATATTTGACGAACCTTGGTACTTGTAAGTTCTGAACTCTCGTGTGACTTGATGTTATAGCGGAAACTACTCAAGCGGAGGTTGCTGACGAGGACGACGACGACGATCAAAAGAATGCTGGTAACTTGCTGGATAATTTGTTCAGGAAAACCAAGACTACACCTTGTCTGTACTGGCTACCTCTCACTGATGAACAGGTGCGCTCCATTAACGCTTGAAGCCCTGATATATCAACATGTGTATTCTATACGTTTTCTACGGTGACGATGACGAGAATCTGTTAAACAATCAAGACGTTTATTACTTGCTGGTCACATTCTTTTTTCTCATAACCTTTGTGTTTGATTGAGCAGTATTTCTATAAGGAGAAATTAAGCCATTGTCAATATTACCGCACCACAGTACATCCCTCCCCATCACCCTTCTTCTCGACTGTAAATTTCTGAACGGACGTTTCTTAAGTTTTGCAATCTAAATTACAAGTTATCGTACTCTGCGTGTGGTGCTATGGGAGTCATTCGCGACATCAGGTTCTTCAAGTTCCTGATATATTATCACTCGCTGTTTATTTGTTTTTGTACAATGGACATTGTAAACCTCGCCTGTTGAGGAGTTTGGGATTCTAAACATGAACACACGAATTACGTCATGAGCCGAACAAAGTAGAAAAGAAGCAGTTCATAAAACAAATAGATTCCATTTGGCAGCGCGTATGTACTCTGATAGTAACGCATGGAGGACTTCAAAACGTGCGACTCGTAGCGTTTGTCTTTGTTCCTACCACGTTTGGAAGTCATCCGTGTGCTATCAGAGTACATGCGAACTACCAAATGGAATTCATTCATTCATTCATTTAGTTCAACTTAATGGCCAAAAGTATACAGTAGAGAGAGAGAGAGAGAGACATTGATAATCCACAAAGGAGTCCAAGACCCCTTACAAAAACTAAAAAAAAGTAAGCTGTTTCACCATCGTTACTATGACGCGTATTAAGTGGTTTAGTTATTATCCCGCATACAGATCTCAGAAAGGCAGAGGGAACGTGAAGAGAGACGCAAAGCTCGGGAGGAAGAACGAAAGAAGGAAGAGCAAGAGCAAAAGGAAAGACTGGAACGGCAACAACAGCGAGAGAAAGAACGAGAAAAGGAGAAACGAGAGCGAGAAACAGAGAAACCACGCTCACGGTCACCACGAAACAACAGACGGCGAGAACGTAGTAGAAGCAGAAGCCGCAGCCCAAGAGGACCTAGGCGGCGATAAAATAGGGTTGTGATTACTGAGCTTTTTAGTATTTTAGCTAAATCTTTTACTTTTTGTTTATAAGCTGTTCAATTCATGTTGTGTTAATCTCACGTCGTTGAGCTATGCCTGAACGCAATCTTCCTCGGTCATTTTTTTTTCTCTCAATAACTACCGAACTTTTCGCAGTTTGGTTGTCATACAAGAAAAACGTCACACACAACTGGACTGAACATGGACTATCCTAATCCCTTTTTACACAGTGTAATAAACAGCACCACAGAACAGAGCTGCGTGCATTCGAGTGGACTGTTCACGTAAAAGCCTCATTGAAACAAAACTAACAATATGCGAAGAAGTGTCATGTGATCTGTGTTCGGCTGGTTAAGATGAAATGCAACTGGTTTGTAACTGTCAGAAATTCCTTGACGGAACTATCCTAATTTCCTTCAAGATTAACCTTTCGTTACCGCCTTTTGCGGCTTTTTTTATTCTAGCAGAAATTCCTGATGACACAAAAGTTAAGTTGTAAAGTGGCGTCATGTAACGTCGGTATTGATGAAGAAAATATTTAATATTCTTTCCTCGAGGAAGTGATGAACTTTATGAAGCAGTACTACTGAACCGATGTCTTGTAAAAAGTTTTACTTTCCCTTAGCAAATCTGCACAGTTTCTTTAGTCGTCAATACTTTCAATGTCGGAATCTCTCAGTATCAACGGATGAGGATCGATAATTTACTAGTGAAAGAAAGTAGTTACTAGACTACGAGTATTGGCTTTATTCAGGAATAGTACGGTAAGCGAAACACGCGAGCGCTCGTGAAAATTTCATCCCATGAGTTTCACTCGCTGTACTATCGCTCAGAAACATAAGCTGCTCATAGACTAGTGTAGTACTGCCTGCACAGATACCCATGATTATTAAACTCTAACCAAAGGATTTGTGTTTGGTTGTAAGTTTACTTGTGATTTCAAATGTACCGTGCACTTGGAGAGCCACTGTCTTTTATGATCAGCGCTACTTCACCACACCTAAGAGCGGAGCAAGCGTTATGAAAATATGGTGTTGTCCCCCGAAGCATTTGTGCCATTGCAAAAATGTGCCTTTCATGCTTCTGTTTCATGAAATGTTATATTTCTTATGTGTCCAGCCTTTTCCTGAGCGAATCCTGAAGACACAAGCATTTCAATTCAATTGGAATTCAAAGTGCTGCAGCAACCCGTTGAAAAAAGCAAAAGTAATAAAACTTCCAGAGAAAATCAAGAGTCGGAAACTGCACACATCTGTAATGTTCATGTGGAAATTTTGGGCGTTTTGGTTTGCAAAACTGTGGCCAACAATTTGTCAGTTTTTCAAGCTTCTCGCTTCTCACAGCTGTTACTTTAGCCTGCGGGGAAAATGTTTTGCGATTAAAAACATACAAATGGAGTCAAACAGTGCAATGAAGGGAAGCCGGAGCTCACATTGGTTTTATACACACCTCGGTTCTGTATCAACTTTGGATGGACTCCTGCTCTGACCGGCTTTGAGAGTAAGAAGAAGGGAGGGGTGGGAGTGTATCGCATACCCACCCTCTACTCGCAGTGACTGACTAGTAGGCGCGGTCGTGTGATCCAATATGAGACTGACTGACATGTTTATTTGGTCTATCCAGTAAAAGAACTTGAGATGGCACTGGAAGAGTTGAAAAACACTACAACAAGGACCACTGTCACATCATATGACATAAACAAGATAAGCCATTCAGATCACCTTATATTGCTTCATACTGGTTTGAAATAATATCCTTTATTTACCTGGATTTTCAACCTAGTCAAACCCAAGCTTCCTCACCTACAGTATTACAAAGGAGCAAATTCACAAAAAAATTAAATCGTATCAAGTAAAAAAGGCCCAGAGGCCTGGACCCAAGCGACTTCTGAGCATACTCATCGAGTGGTTTCTTGGGTTGCAGTCCAAGAGAAACGGCCAAATAACAATTTTGGACGAGCACGGCTTTTGCTTGGTCACACACGGGAACATCTCTCGCAAGAAGAAAACCTGTTAGGTCTGAAACTTTCCAGTTTTCAAACCCGCGTTCGGCAAGAACGTCATGCTATCCCACATATAAGGCACTTATACATTACAATCCTACATATATGAATACACCGACTGACAAATGCACCGACATACACTAACACGCACATACCTACAATTATACTAACTTCTCTTCATTTGTACTCACGTACATTCACTTATACTCACTTACGTTCATATATACTCACTTGCCTTCAATTATACTCACTTCTCTTCATTTGTACATGCTTACATTTATACTCGCTTGCATTTACACTCACTTGCTTCCATAATTGTACTCGCCTACTTGCATTTGTACTCACTTATTTGCATTTGTACTCACTTGCCTGCATTTATACTCACTTGCTTGCATTTGTACTCACTTATTTGCATTTATACTCTCTTGCCTGCATTTATACTCACTTGCTTGCATTTGTACTCACTTACAATCACTTATACTCACTTGCATTCATTTATACTCACTTATACTCACTTGCCTTCATTTATACTCACCTGCCTTCATTTGTACTCACTTACATTCACTTACACTCACTTACAATCACTTATACTCACTTGCATTCATTTATACTCACCTTCCTTCATTTGTATTCACTTACATTCACTTATACTCCTTACAATCATTCATTCTCACTTGCATTCATTCATACTCACTTGCATTCCTTTATACTCGCTTGCATTCATTTATTCTCACTTACACTCACTTATACTCACTTGCATTCCTTTATACTCACTTGCATTCATTTATATTCACTTACACTCGCTTATACTCACTTGCATTCATTTGTACTCACTTGCATTCATTTATACTCACTTGCCTTTATTTATACTCACTTGCATTCATTTGTACTCACTTGCATTCATTTGTACTCACTTACACTCACTTACACTCACTTGCCTTCATTTATACTTATTTACCTTCATTTATACTCACTTATTTTCATTTATACTCACTTGCCTTCATTTAGACTCACTTACGTCTACTTATGCTCACTTGCCGTCATTCATACGCACTTTCCTTCACTTGTACTTACTCTGCTTCACTTGTACTCACTTAACGTCACTCATACGCACTTTAATTCACTTTTACTCACTTTCCTTCACTCGTACTCACTGTTACCGCGAAACTAATTCAAATTTTTTCTTTAGTTTATTTCGTGTACGTCGCGTCTACTTGTTAATTAGCTGTCCTTTTTTTGTAGTTTGTACTCCTTCTATTGTTTACTTTGTCTTTGTGTGACCATGTCGTTACGTAATTTCTCTAGCTTTAGGATATAAATTCAGTCTTGTTTGTCAACGTTTTTGTCGCAATCTTTTATGGAGGTTTACGGACCATAACTGTTTTTTTTTTTTTTCGTTAAGTCAGTGCACCGTTAAGGTAAATATATTTTTTAACTCTATTGTACATTTGAACGTTTCTTCGTTTCCGTTAATGCATTTTCTTAACTTTGTATTGTTTGTATTTTTCATTTTATCTTGTACAGTACCGTAGGAGTGTGGAATTTTAAAATTAAACTGTGTGAGCACGAATACGCGTAACTTCGGTTACACTCACTTTCCTTCTCTCGTACTCACTTTGCTTCACTTGTAATCACTTTGCTTCACTTGCACTCACTTTGCTTCACTTGTAATCACTTTGCTTCACTTGCACTCACTTTGCTTCACTTGTACTCACTTTACTTCACTTGCACTCACATTGCTTCACTTGCACTCACTTTGCCGTTCACTTGTACTCACTTTGCTTCACTTGACTCACTCTGCTTCACTAGTTACTCACTTTACTTCATTTGCACTCACTTTGCTTAATTTGTACCCACTTTCCCTCACTTGTGCACACTTTGCTTCACTTGTACTCACTTTCCTTCACTTGTACTCGCTTACAGTCACTCATGTGTACTTTCCTTCACCTGTACGCACTTTCCTCCACCTACTTGCAATTATCATCAACTGTTTCTCTTCAGGTACGAACTAACCTCACCTACACACACTTAGCATCGCTCATACGCATTTAACTTCACATATACGCACTTGCGTTCACTCGTGTGCACTTACCCTCACTTGTACGGACTTGTGTTTACTCAAAGCTGAAGTAAATCCGAGATGATTGCAGATTTCTTGACTTTATATGGGTATCGGTCCGAGACTAACTTGGGAAATATATAGTGAGAAATATAAAGTGAGTAAAGGTGAATGAAATTGCGTATGAGTGACTGTAAGTGAGTAAAGGTGAATGAAATTGCGTATCAGTGACGGTAAGTGAGTGGAAGTGAATGAAATTGCGTATGAGTGACTGTAAGTGAGTAAAAGTGAATGAAATTGCGTATCAGTGACTGTAAGTGAGTAAAAGTGAATGAAATTGCGTATGAGTGACTGTAAGTGAGTGGAAGTGAATGAAATTGCGTATGAGTGACGGTAAGTGAGTAAAAGTGAATGAAATTGCGTATCAGTGACTGTAAGTGAGTAAAAGTGAATGAAATTGCGTATGAGTGACTGTAAGTGAGTGGAAGTGAATGAAATTGCGTATGAGTGACTGTAAGTGAGTAAAAGTGAATGAAATTGCGTATCAGTGACTGTAAGTGAGTAAAAGTGAATGAAATTGCGTATCAGTGACGGTAAGTGAGTGGAAGTGAATGAAATCGCGTATGAGTGACTGTAAGTGAGTAAAAGTGAATGAAATTGCGTATCAGTGACTGTAAGTGAGTAAAAGTGAATGAAATTGCGTATCAGTGACGGTAAGTGAGTAAAAGTGAATGAAATTGCGTATCAGTGACTGTAAGTGAGTAAAAGTGAATGAAATTGCGTATCAGTGACGGTAAGTGAGTACGAGTGAAGGAAAGTGCGTATGAGTGACGGTAAGTGAGTACGAGTGAATGAAATTGCGTATGAGTGACGGTAAGTGAGTACGAGTGAAGGAAAGTGCGTATGAGTGACGGTAAGTGAGTACGAGTGAATGAAATTGCGTATGAGTGACGGTAAGTGAGTACGAGTGAAGGAAAGTGCGTATGAGTGACGGTAAGTGAGTACAAGTGAAGGAAATTGCGTATGAGTGACGGTAAGTGAGTACGAGTGAATGAAAGTGAGTATGAGTGACAGTAAGTGAGTATGAGTGAAGGAGAGTGGGTACAAATGAAGTTTAAATTGAGTAATTAATTGCTTATTAGATATATAAAATTTAAAATTTAATTGTACTTCTTGTATCCAAGTTTAATTCTTTTAACACATGTAAATTTTGGGAGAATTAATAAATGTATTGTATTGTATTATAATTATTGGCAAGGAATTCAAATATAGATGATAATATTCTCATTAATCAAACTGGCCAACACTGTAGATTCACAGTATTACTAATAAAGAGCACTTAACAAATACTTACTGGCTGATTTTTTTTTTATTAGAGACTGGTCAAAAAGTATAGACAGGGGGTGAGTCATCAGTTTTCATACCTTAGTTAAGGGTGGGTTGAACAATTTTAAGGAAGCCACGAGGTGCTTTTACACATTAAAACCCTTTTTATGAATGAAGGAGAAAGTGCTTTTAATTTGCATCAAAATAATCAAAAGTCCATGCATTACCTTCTCCAACCAGAAATCGTATTTGGTTTTAGGGGGGGTGGGGTCGCTCAGTTTTGTGTAAAAAGAAGGGGGTGAGCCATGTGATCATTTTTATACCCCACAATTCCAAATACTCCGGCCACCCCCTGTACTGTTAATGACCAGTCTCTTACTGTAAATAATACTAAATGTGTTCAGCCGCTAAAATGAGTTCAGGTTCAAATTGTATCCAAAAGTGACCCTACTATTGCCAGAAATATTCTTTTACAAAATAAAACTCAATTTGGTTTGTATAATTTGTTTGTTTGTTTATTTCATTGACTCTTTACGTTCTGTTTTTTTCTCCTCTCTGTCGTTTTCCTGTTGTCTTTCCTTTTCCTCTTGTGTTTTTCTTCTGCCTTTTCTGCTGGTTTCATTTCCTCCTCAGACCCTTCATCAGTCAAAATGAACAGTTTTAACTAGAGTTATTCAAATTGTAAGTATTGATTAGAGTTGATCATACTCAGACTAAGGGATCCGCTCTGGTCTGTTTGCCTGTTCAGAGTTTTGTACCTGTCTATTTTCTTATCACTAGGGATATCGAATGGTACCCTCAATCATTGTGCTTAATTCTGGAACAAATATTGTCTTGTGAGCGACCCGCACTTTAAACTGCAGATGGTGAGCAGAATACCACATCGTTAATCGGCCTCCGCAAGATTCAAGGCCCCCTTTTTTGGCTTATTTGGTTTAAATTAAACATTTTATCTTTGGTCTTTTTATATGGCAATCCCAGTCTCACAATAAACGGAAACGTGATCACTGCCTTTACGAAAGATTTCTCGTCAGATTTGGACCTTGTCTTTTGCAGAGGGCAAGTCTTTTTGAGTTAATACATATGTTTCGATTGTGGATACATGTTGGTTACGCATCATTTAAGTTATCATAGCGGTACTTGGCCTCAATGACAGTAAGCATCTTATGGCTTTCTCACACAATGACATCCGCACATTTTTTCTTGCAGTACAACAGAGGGAGGGGGGCTGCCCGTGATGCTTGGGTCTTTGGAGTAGTTTCGGTGGAACACAGTTCCGCAAGAGGCTACGTTCAAGTCGTTGAGAGAAGAGATGCCGCTACTCTGTTGCCAATTGTGCAGAGATGTCTTCTACCGGGAACTGACGTACACTCTGACGATTGGGCAGCATACCGTCCTTTGACTGGGCTGATTAAAGTTAAAGCACACCAAGTGGTGGTACATGCGCACAATTTCGTGGATCCTCCGCGCACAGGCGTGCACACGCAAGAAGTGGAATCTGCATGGAGCCAACTTAAACCGGGCCGAAATAGAAGAAAGGGACTGCGGAGAGAAGATCTGCAATCCTATTTGGACGAGAGGATGTGGCGACAATGGAGAGGTGGTAGTCATGATGTCATAATGAGTAATTTCTGAGCTATTTTGCCTTTGCAATTTCCTGTACACACGCCTGTTTTATGACTTTCGTCAAGATTTTCACAACAGTATGACTTTCTATATGTAAACCCGGCATTTTTCGTCCAATTTGAAAATCATATAGAGCTGTAGGTTTCTGTTTTTTGGGCCATCATGGCTTAATTAGCAATAAAACACAAAAAGCGGCAAGACAAGAGATAAGGGTTCAAAGAAGATAAAGAAGCCGTAGTCAAATCTTACTATAGATTTACTGGTAAGATCGGTAAACGTATACTCGTATCGAGAAAACCTTCACTTGGTGACCGCTATTTACGTTTTATTTTCTTGTTCAATTTCATCTATAGCATGTAGGCTCACTTTTGTGATTTTTCTTCCTGAATGTTAGCGGGAAACAACCACGTAAAAAATGCCAAAAATATTTCTGAATACCCAGTCAATACATGATACTTTACGGCTTATGTGTTTGAACCTTTATACGCCTTTCGATCAATGTATGAAATTGCCTGAGTGGAGTGACATTTGAATTGGTCTGAAACCATACGCGTGATTTCAAAATCGCGCATGAGTATGATTTCCGACCCAACTTGATACACTTTCGAGGTCCGGAGGAGCAAAACAAGAACGGAGATTTCTGGGGAAATGAGATTTTGGCCACATATATTGAGAAAAACAAACAGGAATGTTTCCCCGTTCCACCACCCCTCCCCCATAAAATATTTGAAGGCAACGAGTTCACCGAGCTCGGTAACGTTACGAACGAAATCCGATTCGAAGCCGATTTCCAACCGAGCGCGATCCCCTAGCCAATCCCCTAGCTTTTGACCGCGCGCCATTAGAAAGCAAATCCCGGAATAACCCATACGGAGAGCCTGTTTGCAGGCTAGAGGCTTACTGCATGTTCATTGTTCTCGAGACCACACACATGTACGGTGCAAACAGACGGCTTCTGAGATTTTCTAGCACCCTTCCATTATTTAGACTGCTGTCCCTTGATGACGGTGTCTGAAATCTTTGGTTGTGCTGCGGTACATTCATGTTTGTAGGACTACTGTCTCTGAACGATTGCGCCAAGGAGATGGGAAAACTTTGGCTGATTTCCAATCCCCCAGAGCCCGCACCAAGAACGCGACCGTACGATGATTCTTACATTACGTAGCGTTTGTTCCGAGCGCGAAAACTGGGAATTATCCGCGTTCGTTGGTGATGCTCACAAACTGATCACAAGAGGATTATTTCGAAACTAGGACGACAACGAAGTTTCCAAAACGTTTCAAAACTAAATGAGGGTTACGGTAACATCGGTAAGTTCCGAACAGAAATTACCATTGATAATTGACTGCTGATACGATGCTACCATGCAGAGCTTTGCTCAGGTTCTTGTACTGTGCTGTTAAAGGGCCCACGAGGTGCTCAACGAGCTAAACTTAGTTTTACCAACATGCTTTTTCGTATTGGGAAGAAAGATTTACAGTTTGCAGCAAGCGTAATTTAATTAAATCATAAAAAACGTTGTCAGAAAGCAGGAAAGAAGAGAAAAAGAATAGAGGCTGATTCTAAAGAACACTTTTAACTGGTATTTTACAGTATGCCAGGAAGATACAAGCTTGGAACAAATACTTCACACATGCAGTCCTTTACATATACATACATGTACTACCTCCTATTCAATTTTCAAGTTTCCACCCGGCTGCAAGTGAGATTGCTACAAGTCATGATATGCGATCATGAGGACAGATCACAACAGCAGGATTGTTCCCTACTCTTTTCAATAAGTGTGCGAATTATTCTTCTTTTATGCCCCCCTCACGTTTTTGCATATGAAGGACAACATGAGACCAACAGCTTAATGTCACTCCTCAGTGACACAATCATCTGAACTGAGGTACTGTACATGTACATATACATGTGGATGTTGAGCGTGCAGCCAGCATGATGTTACCTATTATTAGATTCTGGTTTGAGGTGCACTCTTAGGGTTTGAGCCTGCAACCCTCTGCTTAACAATCTGGTGCTGTATCAACTGAACCAACTGGTGCTTGGGGAATTTTGATCAAAGTAACATGGTTTAATCCCATTCAATCATGAAAGAGAATACCAGAGAAATGGATTCAGATGTTTGTACAATACAGTTGTCTGTGTTGTAGAGGGATACTAATTTTATTAGAGGAGTTTTCAGGATGAATCATTTGAATGATCTATTCCCAGTGCTCCTATTCTAAAGTACCCCCCATAAAAGTGGATAGGGTCAGAGTTACACTGTAACACAACTGAAACCAGCTTTATGAGTACACAGACTTTTGTTTACAAATTGGTGTTTGCCCTACAGATGTTTTTAAAGCTCCCCAAAATCAGTGAGCTTGCCAACATAAGTCAAAAGCATGGAATTGGATTGTTAAAATGTTTTGATTTTAAGATTAAAGTATTTTAAAATTTGGCTTTGATATTTGTTGTATTTTTTTCGACAGGGGACTTTGTGGTGTTTGCATACAACAACTGTGTTTGCTTTTCTGTTGACATGGTAGAAATCAGAATCAAGTTTTCCTGGCAATCAGAACTTGAAGAATCAGAAAGATCGAATATTGTGTATGTAGCTTGAGAGTGAAAAGGGAGAGAGATGCCTTAGCTTTCTGAGAAGGTTGAAGAGTATTTCAAACCATACAGGGCAATGCTTCTTGAAACCAGCAAAGGGGCAAAATCAAGGTATTTTACCTTAATATAGTACTGATATTGTTTTTGTTTAGGAAATGCTCAGATAATCAAGGCTGTGCTCTAAGAAGAGTAGTTGGGTGCCCAAACCTCTAAACCTTTGAAATTCAAGGTGCCCAGCATGTAAGTTTGGTGCAAAAACTAAATATTATTTCCTGGTCACTCAGTGGCAAAAGTAAGTCTCCAGGGGCGACCGGGCGCCACTAGAGCACAGCCCTGGATAATGTATTGGATTTCCTTGGGAAATGTAATAATTATACAGGGTTGGACATTAGCACCTGCCTGCTCACCCTGGCGAGTGTCTTAAGTGTTGGGCGAGCGCAAATCATCGATCACTTGCCCGTTTGGCAAGTGCAATTTTTGTCGCCAAGAAATTATTTAGATATTATTTGCGGAGAAAATTCCTAAACATAAACTTTCCATTTCTATTTTGCAAAGTTTTACATTCCGAACTGTCTAGTAAATTGGCACTGAAAGGCAACATAATATGGCCTCCTGTTAGTGATAATTACATAACACATGTACTTGTACAAAGTGATACTGCTGGTCACTATCGAGCCATCAGTGGTCACCGCTCCCGAGAAGAACAGACACATTTACTTGCAAACTGCAGGGATCTCACGAAGATTCATCAATAAAAAACTATTTGAAATATAATTAAGTAAGAGTCTCCATTGTGTTTTCTTGGGGTTTGAGGTCTTTAAATAGAATTTTTCATTGAAGTAATAATCCTTGGATAATCCTTGGTCCTTGGTCTGCCATGTGCTGGACGACATTGCAAGGCAGGGGGGTGGGGGTGGTGGGGTGAGGGTCACTCTCAAAATTAAGTGTCCAACCCATTTTATACATGATTTGGGTGATTTTTCTACATGGGGGCAGGATGGCTGAGTGGTTTAGGGTGCTGGTTTTCAATGCAGTGACCCAGGTTCGAATCTCGCTCTGGCCACTAGCTGGTGTTGTTCTGGGTTTGTGCCTGGTTCAACTCTTCGGTCATCCATGTAAATAGCCAACTGGCTGCGGCCTCCCACCAGTTGGGATTCTTAACTCTGTTGTTTTCATTTGTATTATTTGTTTCATTGGCCCTGAAAAGCCGCTTTAGGGGAGTGATCAATTAAGTATTTATTTATGTAAAACATGAAGAGAAGGAATTGTTGTTGTTCTTTCAAAATGTGAATTGATTGCAATCTAATTATTCTAAGAATACATGTAATGATCATGTGGAGATCACTGATTGGATGACTGACAATGCAGATCACTGATTGGATGGCTGATAATACAAATCACTGATTGGATGACTGATAACGATCACTGATTGGATGACTGATAATGATCACTGATTGGATTACTGCTAATGATATCACTGATTGGATGACTGCTAATGATCACTGACTGGATGACTGATAATGCAAATCACTGTTTGAATTAATGATAATGACTGCAATTCCAAGAAACCTGGAATCACAGTCAGTCATACATGTATATGGCCAATAATATGGCAATAATTTGTAGAACTGTTATGGCCCTGTAGTTATGAATGTTTTGCAATATTGATACAGTTTAAATCACTATCGAGAATTCCCATTATACACTGTAAAGCAGTTAATGTAACAGAAGCAATCCATTTTTCAGATTTTTTTCGATTAGTAGATTGATGCTCATCCCTTTAAGCAACGAAAGCTAACATTCTTCTACCTTTGGTAAATCTTTCCTACTTTGCAGTAACTCATTTTTTGAAAGAAAGAATTTGAACTTTCCCAATAAAAATAATGTGTCTGGTGGGCACATCTTGTTTGGGTAAACCAGTCACTGAAATGGGATAGCTTGGAAGGGTACTGAAGAGCCAGCTTTATTAGGAGTTCATTTTCTTACAGTGTATCTGCCAAAGTAAATTACATGTATCACAGCAAACACATTTTTCTATCTTATGACAAAGACAGGAAAACACTGGAGAAACAGGGTTGGTATTCAACAAATGACTAATTCCTTGTTATGTTACAGCTACTTTGTTTGACAAATTACATGTATGTTAACCCTTTCCCTCCTAAGCGGTTCTCCATTGACGAGTAAAATCGTGTGGCATTAGACAGAGTAAAATCTATAAGTGCCATTTGGCACCATCAGGAGTGAAAGGGTTAACATTTACTCCTACTTTGCCTTTCATTTTTTTAAGCTTCACTAAACAAGGCCGGATCAATTAAGGCTTGGTGTAAGTACCACTTGTTTATATTTGTGATAGCCTTAAGAGCATGGTGACATGTTTACATTTGGAGTTAGACAACATTTTGAAAGCAAATTAGTGGGATTGTCCCTTTTACAAATTTTCAATTATTATTAAACCCATCATCTCAATGTTTTGTGTTTTCAGGACTGTCACTAATTTTTGAAGTAGATCGGGATACAGTGTATACCAAAAAATAACAGGGGATTCAAGTTGCCGAAGTGTAGTAAACATTCTGATTTAATATCAAAGTAGCCGGGAATATATCTCAAAATATGAGGGGAAAATCCTCAGGCCCCGGCCCTTAATGACAGCCCTGGTTTGCCTTTTCAGTGTGTCAAATGCAATGGATTGTTTCATTCTCCTGAAAAATAATTAACTGAAGAAAAACTTAACAAAACCAGACTACTGTACAAAAGCATAACAGTCAAAGTAAAAACCCCCATTGCAAGGATTGTTTGCATGACTGTAGCTTGTGTTGTCTTCCTGGGTTTGCAAATTTTATTTTATCATCAAAATTGTGTTGCCCTAATTTTCTGGTCTTTCCATTTCTCTATCCTTCAGAGAATTTCTTTGTGTAAGGGAAGATCTCAGACAGAACCCATCTGTTGCATCGGTTAAAAGGTCAGTGTTGTCTCAGATTAACAAATAGTGTCCATAAAATTCATTTCAGGGTTGTGAAAGATAATTTAAGGTGGCTTGAAAGGGTTTTTCATCGATGTAGTGTTTGTGAAACGATGTAAGATTACAAAGAAGGATATTTAATGGTGTAGGCAAACTATGTCTCCTTGGATCTCTATTGTTGGGCTATATTTTAAGGGTGCCTGTGATGTCATATCAGTTACCATGGCAACACGCCAGGTCCACAAAAAGGTCCTCTAAATGCCAGTTTTTGCAAATTACCCGAAAAAGCAATCTGGCGACCTACCGTTTCTATTCCTTTGTTGGGAAACTCCCTAAATTTTTTAACTTTCCAGGCAGTATAAAAAAATTTATGTAGCAGAATAAAAGATATTTAAAAAAACGTGTTTTATGGCTTACAGAAAATTGTACTAGATAATTTTCCCTGAAACTTTTATATTTGAAGTGTCCGCGTCAATGGTGCGTGCATGCAAAAAAACCAAGATTTAAGGGCACCGAGCAAAATTTTGGGCTAAAAACAAATGTACATTCCTCTAACAACAACAAGCTCGTAACAACATGAAGGAGCTTGTGTCAAAGCATTTCCTTTTAGTTTTATCAATTTTATACGAAATACCTTTGCGTCTTAGCAGTGGAAAGTTGTGACAAGTCTACTTTGTACGGCAAAAGTGCACAGTAACACTTGCCAACATGCTATCAAATAATGCTAATACATAACAGTGACGGTTTTCTTATCTCTGTCTTTTTCGTTTCTTTTCTTTTGTATGGCTGCTATTTTGGGGGATTGTTTCAGAGCAGGATGTGTCTAAATACCCGGAGTACATCCTGGGCGGTTGTGCTCGCTGGAAAGTCAGCATCGGCTTGAAAAACAGACGTTTGATATGTGGCTGGTTCTATCTTGTTCAAATGTGGACGGCAACGCTAAGTCTGCAAAGAATAGAACCCACTTTACTAACAATAGCATCTTTTCATATTTGCTGACCTGAAACGACAACAATTCAGATTCAGATTCAGATTCAGAACCTACATTAAAATTATTTTGCTAACGAGGACTTATTATCTCTGTCGATTTGGAATTCCGTTAACAGACAGAGTTCCTGTTTGTGTTGGTCCTTTCTATTGCCCATGGAAGCTATCTTTGTCACATAACGTCAAGATTGGATGCCAAAAATGCTCGTGTGCATACTATCCAAACATAACAGCAACATTCCACTGCTTGCTTGGCGGTGACCTGGTATTTAAGCTCACCCCGGCCCTGTGGACAACAGCACTGAATCTCTTTGTTTACAAAACACCATTGTCCATGCAATGAAGAAAGTCATCTTATCTCCTTTGGTAAGGAATTTTAAGCTGTCTTTTCTGCTTACTGAACACATGATCTGTGAGGAGCAAATTGGCAGACCGTCTTGACTTTGCCTTTCCAGAACAGCTTTGTTTTTCCACATTCCCAAAATAAGTGGTAAAGGCTTTCTCTCTCACTCTGACAAAAATTACAAACCTCATCATCTACAAGTCCCACTTTGTCAAGAAAGGTATTGGTCACTAATTGCCGTTGTAATAATTTGAAGTTAAAAACTATACGTTTGGAGTTCTTTCTACATGTAAAAGCCAATTCATAAGCTGTTTTCCAGATGATGTGTTCGTGTGAGCCAATGTTTATTTCCTTGTGCCATTTTTCTTGGCTTTGTTTTGGTTTTTCGTTTTTACTCGACACAAGCTTTTTCTAAACAAGTCTTGATGATTTTGGTTTTTCCAGGAATTTCAAATGGAAGCTTTCAATTAGCCAGCCTGTGTTTCCTCTATCTGTCTACGTAGACAATTAATTGGTGAGATCATTCCGTAAAATTTTAGAGGGGAAACCTACTGGCCGTATTCATTTTGAAAAGCATTTGGTGACGGAAACTTAGAAATTTCATCTATTAAATTTTCAACTTTTGTTATTCCCTTAAAAAACCAGTCCTTGTAAAAGACAGGTTTATCGTCAATTCTTATCAGCGAGTTGTACCATAGAGGTGACGACATAAGGTGCTGATGTGAATTTCTCCTCAAAGGAGGTGGCAGACGAGATTTCAGGGATTTCTTTAACAAAAGGGCCTGATTTCTTAAATATATTGTGCATGTCTTTTTTATTAAGCTTTCCTAGTAGCACCACTTTGCCTCCGTAGGGCTGAAGTTCCAAATCAAGGATACTTTTCCAGCTGCTACTGTTTTCAATACTGAGGGATTCTTTTATCCAATAAGCCTCAAGGGGTTTATTAAAAGAAGCTATATCAATCATCTTAAGTCCTCCTTCAACATATAGAGGATATTACATGCCCGCGCGTGGATATGAATTTTATCTTCGAGTGGTCAACTCGATATCACACGAGTGAGCGCAGCGAATTAGTGAGATATCGAGTTGAACACGAGAAGATAAAATTCATATCCATAAGCGGGCATATAATATTCTGTTTATTATATAAACACCAGTGAAATACCAAACCATTTCACTTTAATATTTTCAATGGTCTTAAAGTAGATTGTGTCGTTACTAAACATGGAAGAAGTACACGGCCTTAAAGACCCATGACGGACCATTATGCTTTGCGCGCGTTAAGTCAAGTCGCCATATTTTTTGTAAGTCGAAAAGTCAAGTGAAGACCGTTGAATCCACAGCAATCCGATTCCATCCGGCGTTTATGGTGCTTGATTTTACGTTTCGTTGCCCAGAGGATTTCACTATTTCACTTGTGTGTTGATTTTGATGATTTTTTTGGAATTGCAATATCTGTAGAGTGAATATGATGAACTCCTAGAAAGCTCTGATCATTTGGTATTTTGATGGCCGTACCTTCGCGTAAGTGGAGGCCACGTTTATCTGGTTGTGCCCGTTATATCATGGTACGATCATCTGTGTTTGAACTATGGCATGAGAGGAAATTACTCTTGGGTTCTCGGAAGCAACGAACTGCCTTTGCTGAGTATCTACTGCATCAAACAGACCACAGAGCATCAAGTTTAGGACCTTGCTAGAATTCGATGGTTTGTTTATTTCTTATAGCTTTGTTACAATGCTTATGTATCACAGCTTTGTTCATTTTAACAGCCCGTGTGAACGAGATGGAAGGCAGGGAACATTTGGAGTTACCGAAAATTTTTCTCAAACCTCTTCAATCTCGACGACTTCGTCTTCCTCCTTCTCGTTATCCGCTGCTATTGAGCCATCTTTCGCCTAAATTTCTCTCCTCCAGAGAGTTTTCCAATAAAGACAGTGATGAACTCATATTGTGCTGTGATCAACCGACAAGCGCGCGAAATATTCAAACTTCGGCGACCGCATCACACAATGGCGCCTCCTCCTTGTGTTTGTGAAAACAATAATAGACGCGCGCAAAGCATATTGGTCCGTCATGGGTCTTTAAAGCATGGACGAAAACCAAATTCATTTTTATTGCAATGTGATGAAGTCTAAAATGATGGCCCTTAGAATTCTAGATTCCGAGGAAAGCCAGTTGTAAACAACAAAGATGCGATTTATTATGTAACCATAACGACGGTGATCTCTTTACGTGTGAAGATATGAAGTTTTCGCGGGAAAGCTCACTTGGTATTTCACTAGTGGTTATATAATAAAGGTGTTTATTATTACATTACGCTTTATTTTGTCTACTTTTTCGTTCCAACGAAATTTGTAAAAAATTGCCTTAAGCTCTTTAATTGTTTCGACATCCATTTGGAGAGGGGCAAGAATATATGCTAATTGTGATACCACTAGACTTTTTTAAAACCATAATTTTTCCTAATAGACTGAGTCTCTTAAATTTCCAGCAGCCTAATATGTTCTTTGCTTTTTCCAATCTGTCTTTGTAGTTTTGAGATACTGACCACACTGAAAGTGCTTTGACTTTTTTTACTCGACCATTTGAATTTTTTTTTCCGGACAAAGTTTAAGATCGTATTTTGCTCTTGAGCCAATCCACAAGGCTTCCGATTTGCTGCACATATTTCCAAAAACATCTAATAGCCTGAGAGCTTCTTCGAGGGAATATTCCGAACCGTCTAATATAAGTGTGGTGTCGTCTGCGTATTTTAGACGATTTTATGATCTTATTACTTCTTCATTCGAAAACCTTCTGCCATTATTTCTACTTTTATATCTCTCAGTTAATACGTGCGCTGTGATTGGTCAATTTTGCGGGCCGTATTCTACTGTACAGCCCGCTAAATTTGAAAGTTCCCTTTCCCGCACTCTTGATTAACCTCAGAGATATAACAAATCCTACTAACCTTGTTTTCTCGGTCCATACTGTAAGTTTCGGATCCTCGTTTTTTCCCGTTGATTTATGGCCTGTGCGCTTTGTGCTTGGGCCATAAGCGAACGGGAAAAAACTCGGTCCTTAACTTACAGTACGGACCTCGAACTCGGTTAGTAAGAGGTATAAAACGAACAAATAGGGCGGCAGGGGACAGCCCTGCCGAACTCCTCATTTAAGTTTGAAGAAATTACTTTCCCATTCATTATTTAAAATACAGCTTTCTATGTCGAAGTAGAGAACATAAATCCATTGTAATAATTGTGATCCGGAACCAAAAACGTCTTAAGTCCTTTGAATAAAAGACCATTCTGGTGTGTCAAAGGCTTCCTCAAAATCAAGAAAAAGAAGAAGTCCCGGAATGTTTTTCGCTTTAGTATATTTAATAACATTGTCCATCAATCGAATAAGTTTAGGAAGCACAATTTTAATTTGGTTCGCTATGGCTTTAGTCGCAATCTTATAATCACAATTTAACAACGTTAACAATCGCCAGTTTTTAACTAAATTGAGCTCGGCAGCCTTTTTGGGTATAAGTTTCACGATACCTCGTGTTTGCAATGCAGAATGTTTTCCTGTTTCATATGAGTAATTGAGAGCGTATATAAGAATGTCAACCAAATCGTTCCAGAAAACCTTATAAAATTCACCGGGAAGACCATCTGTTCCAGGGGTTTTATTCGAAGACAGTTTTAGGCGCATCTAGACATTCCTCCCTGTTGAGCAGTCCTTTGCAAGAAAATTCTTCTTTTTCATTCAATTGTCTTTTATTTGGTTGTTGTAAAAAGTCTTCAGTGAGGCACTCGTTGTTTATTTTGGAGCTATAGAGGCTTTCATAAAAGGAAACACATTCGTTCAAAATGTCTTTGTCGGTGACAACCATATTCTCCTCATTAGTTTTAATCTGAGTTATAGTTCCCTGTTTGCAATGTCTTTTTTCTAAATCAAGAAAGTACTTAGTATTTTTCTTGCCTTCATTGTACCATCGAGATTTGGATCTGAGAGTAGCTTCTTTCAGGTTGGTATTCAATCAATAGCTCTAATTCTCCTTTCTTTGTTTCAAGTCCCAACCATACTTTTTGTTTTTGAGAGTCACTATGTAGATATTTGTAATATCTTTTTCTAAAGTTTCAATTGATTGTTCGATATTCTCTCGTTCCTGCGTCATTTTCCTTTCCTTAGATGCTCCATATTTCATTGATTCCTCCCTTACTTTCAGTTTTACCATTTCCCAGAGTACAAACATATCCTTCGCATATTCATCCTTAGTTTGTTGTATAATTGATTTGATTTGGTTAACAGGTGCTTCCCATTTGTAATAAAGTCACATACTATGAAGCGTCCCCCAGGGTCTGAATAAGCTTTAGAAATTTGAAAGTCAAAATTGTTGTTAAAGAGAATGGCTACACCTGCAGTTTTGCTTGAGCCACAGCTAAATAGTACTTAATATCCCCATTCTTCTCGGCAATCATGCTTATTTTCTTCAGTACAATGAACTTCTTGAAGGAAAAATATTGACATCTTTTTCGAGCGGAGCCAATTAAACGTTTCCCGATGATTTGCGTTGTCTCCTAATCCTCTTACATTAAGAGACCCTATTTTAAGATCCATTTATTTGTTTATTTTGGTTTGTAATATAAATTTCCCTGGCCATCCATCCCCAGGAGCACTTCTGTGATTGATCAAAGGTGTAAACTACAAAATCAAAAACTAAACAAAAACAGGGTCAGAAAATATGCGGACAAAAATACACAAAGACAGCAATAAAAACAGCCGTAGGACACAAAGAGTTGAAGTTTGCAATGCTGATTCGTTTTGCTGGCGGCCTATCTTCAAAACTCTCCGTTTGCGTACGCCCTCAATAAGAACTTAAGTTTGATTTTAATAGTAGCTTAAACGTTACGCTTTCGCTGTTCTCAAGATTAGCGGCCATCGGATTTTCTCGAGTTCCTTGCCAGCAGACCAATACTCACCGTTTATGTATAGTTTGTCTGGTTGGTTCCTTCGAGCTTTTTTCAGTGTTTCAAGTTGTACTTTTTTCCTGTTGACGATCTTGGTAGAGGGTCTTTGAACATTTGGTATTTTGTGCCTTGTAAAATCGATGACCCGGCGCCAATATTTCCTCGCAATCTTTATAACGTAAAAAGCGGGCTAGTATGGGTCGCAGTCCTCCGTTCCTTCCCTTGCCTATTCGGTGAACCCGCTGAATCTCAGCAGTCTCTTGCATCTTTGTAACCAAGATCACGTTCCAAAAACTGTCGAAGCACTTCTTTGGTATCTTCTTGTTGATCTGCTGATATCTTTCTCTCCCCAATATTCATGAATTTACTATTCTCGCGTCAATGTTATCGAAGGGCAAAGGTGCAGTCTGCTTACGTTCGAACAAGTAACTAACTTTATTTAACAAGAAGCAGTGTATTGTACACAGTGCAACGTCGTAAATTAACGTTCTTAGTGTGGTGTCCATTTTGTAAACATTGCGTAGTAATTCTTAAATAAAAACTTATAATAAAAAAGGAAAACTTTATTTAACCCGGGTAGCCGATTCAGCTACATGGCTACTTTAAAGGCTGTCGTCAAAGCTTGGTTTGATTGGCACTGCCCTTGACCAATTTTGATCCTTTGTGTGTGTGATTAGTTGAAGAAGAACAAACAAACTGTTAGAGTTTACACTTTTCACAGTAAACTGCCACAAAGTCTACAATGTGGCCAATCCTCTGTGTCTGTGTACTTTACTTTTAACTGGGAAGTACCAAAGGCCTATGGTTTGGGGATTTAGCAACAAAGCTTGGCACAGGGGTCCTTGGATGTAGAACCAATTTCAGTCGCCTCTTACTGGGAACGACACTCAAAAAAACTGTCCCCAGCTACTACCTCGAGTCACAGCCGTATTGTTGTATAGGACCATTTATCGAAGCCTTAGCACTAAAATTCAAAGTGCTCGTCCACAGCCACCAGTAATTAGGCAAACTGTTTTAAAAGGGTACATATATATGTTGTGCCGCGTAGCAGTATAAACACAAGTGGTGAAAAAGAGAATTAACTCTGCAGTGTAAAATTTTTCTTTAATTTACACTGCAGAGTTAATTCTCTGTTTCACCACTTGTGTTTATAGTGCTACGCGGCACAACATATATATGTACCCTTACTTTCTCTTCGCCGCGATTCACCACCTTAATCGTCCCCGACTTTCTCTGTCCGACCTCGTAGTTTAGTCGGCAGAGCAACGGTAGATCTAATCCGGAGGTCGTGGGTTCAATTCCAACCGAGGTCATAAGAATTTTTTCTTTGCCTCGTGTGGTTCCCTGATACCCTTTACTAGGGCTAACGCCCAGTGGGTTTTTCATGGGTTTCTCCAGCACTTTAATTTACACTGCAGAGTTAATTCTCTGTTTCACCACTAATGTTTTAAAAGTTTTAGTGAAAAAGCAAAATAAATCAGTTACATGAAACAAGTAGCTCTTTCTCAAGAGCAAACAGAAAATTAAAAGAACCGATCACACTGGAGACAGCACACAAAACACCATAAGAGCAAATCAAACTCGGAAAATAAAATTAATTAAAAACCACAATAACATTAAAGTGATGCCCTGGGGACTAATGCTGAAATTACCTCTCACCCCTCCCTCTCCAAGAAGAGAAGCCCTTCTCTACCCCCTGTGGAGAAAGGGAATGAGTGCAAGTTCAACCCATTTAACTTTACTCCATAACAGAGAGAACGAAAAGGAGAATTCCGACTCCCAAGCTATTCCTCAGAAAACGGAACAGAACCAGTGAGACTTCTTTGCACTGAGAACAAGAAGGGTTAACTGTAACTCCCAAGTTCCAATATCAATTCTCATTTCTATAACTTTCTTTGTGCATACGTTAAGAGAATTTGGGGTAATATCAACATAACCTCTGGCTGATAAGTTTGTCCAGTCACCTGGACATTATATCGAGAGGGTTGGGCTTACCTGTAAATGCCTTGTTTTTTGTACCTTTCATCACTTCCGTCAAAATGGTTTCAGTAGCCCTGTAAACTTTTGGAAGGAAGAAGAGTTGCTTGGGAGAATGTGAAAATAAAGGATAAGTGGGAAATATTGAAAGTGGTTCAAATATTAAATTTTAAGTAAATAATTAGATCAAGCCCAGATCGTCCTCCACCACAATAACGTGCCTCTTTCATCATTAACAGACCATAATTTATGTACATACCTTTTTACCTTTCTTTCAATCTCGATTCACCCCATTTTCTCCCAATTTCAAATCTACCACCCCTTACTTTAAGAACAAATATGCTAATCACTTCTAAGAGTTCAAGGGTCAACCCTAGTAGTATTGCATAACAGAGCAGTTAGTACGACAACGCATCAATATTCCTCCCTCCCTAAAAAAAACTTTACAACATATGAATAAATTACTTCTTCTTTACACATGCAACAAATCAATTTCTCCTACATTTGTACATACATTACTAGTTATCTTTCCAGTATCTCAATTACTGAATAAATTATCCCGGAAGGGAGGGTTGGGAGTACCTCCCACCCTCCCTCTCCCACTCTTCCGAGTGGAAGAAGGGAGGGTTGGGAGTACCTCCCACCCTCCCTCTCCCACTCTTCCGAGTGGAAGAAGGGAGGGTTGGGAGTACCTCCCACCCTCCCTCTCCCACTCTTCCGAGTGGAAGAAGGGAGGGTTGGGAGTACCTCCCACCCTCCCTCTCCCACTCTTCCGAGTGGAAGAAGGGAGGGTTGGGAGTACCTCCCACCCTCCCTCTCCCACTCTTCCGAGTGGAAGAAGGGAGGGTTGGGAGTACCTCCCACCCTCCCTCTCCCACTCTTCCGAGTGGAAGAAGGGAGGGTTGGGAGTACCTCCCACCCTCCCTCTCCCACTCTTCCGAGTGGAAGAAGGGAGGGTTGGGAGTACCTCCCACCCTCCCTCTCCCACTCTTCCGAGTGGAAGAAGGGAGGGTTGGGAGTACCTCCCACCCTCCCTCTCCCACTCTTCCGAGTGGAAGAAGGGAGGGTTGGGAGTACCTCCCACCCTCCCTCTCCCACTCTTCCGAGTGGAAGAAGGGAGGGTTGGGAGTACCTCCCACCCTCCCTCTCCCACTCTTCCGAGTGGAAGAAGGGAGGGTTGGGAGTACCTCCCACCCTCCCTCTCCCACTCTTCCGAGTGGAAGAAGGGAGGGTTGGGAGTACCTCCCACCCTCCCTCTCCCACTCTTCCGAGTGGAAGAAGGGAGGGTTGGGAGTACCTCCCACCCTCCCTCTCCCACTCTTCCGAGTGGAAGAAGGGAGGGTTGGGAGTACCTCCCACCCTCCCTCTCCCACTCTTCCGAGTGGAAGAAGGGAGGGTTGGGAGTACCTCCCACCCTCCCTCTCCCACTCTTCCGAGTGGAAGAAGGGAGGGTTGGGAGTACCTCCCACCCTCCCTCTCCCACTCTTCCGAGTGGAAGAAGGGAGGGTTGGGAGTACCTCCCACCCTCCCTCTCCCACTCTTCCGAGTGGAAGAAGGGAGGGTTGGGAGTACCTCCCACCCTCCCTCTCCCACTCTTCCGAGTGGAAGAAGGGAGGGTTGGGAGTACCTCCCACCCTCCCTCTCCCACTCTTCCGAGTGGAAGAAGGGAGGGTTGGGAGTACCTCCCACCCTCCCTCTCCCACTCTTCCGAGTGGAAGAAGGGAGGGTTGGGAGTACCTCCCACCCTCCCTCTCCCACTCTTCCGAGTGGAAGAAGGGAGGGTTGGGAGTACCTCCCACCCTCCCTCTCCCACTCTTCCGAGTGGAAGAAGGGAGGGTTGGGAGTACCTCCCACCCTCCCTCTCCCACTCTTCCGAGTGGAAGAAGGGAGGGTTGGGAGTACCTCCCACCCTCCCTCTCCCACTCTTCCGAGTGGAAGAAGGGAGGGTTGGGAGTACCTCCCACCCTCCCTCTCCCACTCTTCCGAGTGGAAGAAGGGAGGGTTGGGAGTACCTCCCACCCTCCCTCTCCCACTCTTCCGAGTGGAAGAAGGGAGGGTTGGGAGTACCTCCCACCCTCCCTCTCCCACTCTTCCGAGTGGAAGAAGGGAGGGTTGGGAGTACCTCCCACCCTCCCTCTCCCACTCTTCCGAGTGGAAGAAGGGAGGGTTGGGAGTACCTCCCACCCTCCCTCTCCCACTCTTCCGAGTGGAAGAAGGGAGGGTTGGGAGTACCTCCCACCCTCCCTCTCCCACTCTTCCGAGTGGAAGAAGGGAGGGTTGGGAGTACCTCCCACCCTCCCTCTCCCACTCTTCCGAGTGGAAGAAGGGAGGGTTGGGAGTACCTCCCACCCTCCCTCTCCCACTCTTCCGAGTGGAAGAAGGGAGGGTTGGGAGTACCTCCCACCCTCCCTCTCCCACTCTTCCTACCCACCCCTTCCGAATCTGTTCTTTTTCTACTCTTCCCTTTTTGATCTTCTCCATTCTAACTTAAGTTTTTGTACTTTATTAAGTTAACAAGGGGACAGAGAAGTTTGCCGCGTTTTGTTGCGGCACTTTATTTTTTCTTTGATTGTAATGTGAAGGGTTGGTGTTTTTTATTTGCCATCTTTTGTTTTTTCTAGACAACAACAATAACTTTATTTACATTCACAATTTAACATATAAATGAAGTCTACCTGCAAAATAGCAAAACTAGTCGAGGCAGGTAGTATGAAAGAACGTGTCAATAACATATTAATTAAATATTGTTCTAATGACAAAAGATAAACAATAATTACAAATGTACAGATATTAATTACAGAAATAAATACAAAATATAATATACAGTAGTATGAAAACGTGTTAATTACATATTAAACAATAGCTACAAAAGCTAATAAGTATCTCATGTTTACTCTTTTATTAAATTCTGAGAAGAGCTTTACATTTGTTTTTCTGATTTAAATCTACATATTTGGTATTGCATTTTTGACACATTCGAGTCTAAAATATCGGGAATTGTCCTTTGTCGGGCGTATGAATTACTAGAAATATTGCTAGTTTTTGTGAAAGTTTTTTTCTGACTTTATTGTGGGTTTTACAGTATGGTCCAATTGTAACTAATTGGGGTGTTTTTACTGTTTGAACAGGAACCTTGAAATTTCGTGTGCCACTTATGAAAAAGTATTTTAAGGCCTATGAAGTCTTTTCCAAAATGGATAAAGAACGTGTTGTTATTTGAAAATTTTGAGTGTCAGGTTTCAAAATAATAAATTATAGGCTATCGAGTCATTTTCACAATCAGTGCTTTTATTTGAAAGTTTGTACTGCTACTTTGAAAATGAGCTTCGTAAGGAAAAAAATTATTTCGTAAGCAAAACGGAAGAAAATAACGAAAAATACTTTTTGTTCCATTTGAATCTATCTTATGGTAGTGTCCCATGAAGACGATTTTTTTTTAAATAATTTTCTCGCTGGTAGTTTGTCTGTTGTTGGAAGCCACTATATTCGAATTTGAGTTTGTTAACTTACCTTGTTGTCTTCAGGGGTGCCACAAACATCGCTGCAGTGCTACGACTAAAATAGTTGTTAACTATAGTACTATTTATGCCAAATTCTCTCTCTCTCTCCTCTCTCCTGTCCAGACTTCGGCAACTTTCTTCTTTGTCATTGGTAGTTAGTCTAGAACACATAGGAGTTTAAAACTAATGCGCTAGGATCTCTTGTGTTGTTGCATTATTCAATCGTTTTAGATGACGAAGACCTCAGGAAAGTCAGAATTACATCTATGAAAAAAAAAGTTAGAATCCTGATACCTTCTCGCCAGAAGGGGAAAGAAAGTATCGCAAATTATCACCTAAAGCAGAAATTTAAAGTAATACGCCTGAAACTCTTATTTTGCATTTATATATTTGCAATCTTGAATGCATGTTTTAGACGACGACGACCCAAAAATACTGTAATGGTTGAATCTTTGCGATCTCTAAGTGTAAGATGATTCCGAAACCTTTTACGAGAAAAAGAGTCTAGTACCGTGAAATAAAAACCTTTTGGCAAAACGTTTCGTAAGTGCACTTTGGCTTTAGCCGAGTTTAGATTGTGGAAACAGAATTTAGTGGGAACGCAAGAAAACGAAATAGATTCGTAAAAACCTATTTACGAGAAGAAGAAACTATTAAGTAGCACAAAATAAAAGTTTTGGTAAAAAATGTTCTTTTTGGTTTTTGTCGAGCCTGGATTGTGAAAACAGAACTCGATAGCACTGCTGCAAAATTTCAACAAGAATCAAACGTGCGTAAAAATTTTTTCCTAATTTCGTTGCAGAATTGTAAGTTCCGTTGCTGTTCATGCGAAGAAATAGATTTTAGTTCTGAGAAGTAATAGTTACAAATTCAAAGTGAAAAATTAATGGAATAAACGGCTTGAGGTTCTGTTGTGGCACAAGTAAATTCAAGGTTCCTTAATTCATCAGGGTAGAGACTAAACTCTATTAGTTCTTCGATCAAAGCTGTAATCCTTAAATGCTTATGAATTGTATGCTGTTACCCTTTGAACCTCTTCGCTTTCTGTAATCATCATGGGAAAGCCTCTTAGAAATTATAAGTACAGTCTTGCCGGCTGGCAAACAGGTTCAGTAAAACAACTCGACCGTATCTCAATTAAGGTGGTATTGTAGTTGTACAGCTTCAGCGTGTCCCTGGAATACTTGACAGATTACACTTTACTGCTGATCTTCACTGCTCATTTCCTTGGCTTGTCCAAGATCCAACCGGATCAATTATGTCTTAGCGACTTCCAGTTCAACCTGTAGACAGAAAATCAGAAGCGTTTCAATTAATTACGATCTGACAGATGCATTGTTACAGAGTCAAGTTATGTATACAAGAAACAAGGTTTCTACCGAAAAAAAGATGCGACAGTTGACGGTTTCAGGTTATATTCGTCATCCAGTCACTATTATTTGAAAATACATCAAAGCAGGACGCAAAACCATCCATACCATCGCGGGCCTATGGTATTGGCATGGTCCGCTACACTTAAAAACGACAAAAATATGTTCTATGTTTTTCGATGTTCATTTCTAAAGAGCACACCTGAAATACGAAAGGCACTCTTAAAATAAAGAGCCTCCGGGCATATTTACAGCGGCTCGCATAATTCGCTTGGGTTGAACAAAATTGAGCCAACTCATTCATGCATAACTGAAGACAAAAGTTAGGATTTGTGAAAGCAACGGCGTCACGCTCCCAGCGATCCTTTTAAAACTTGTAAGAGTTTTTTTTCTCCAATTGAAATTAAGGTAAAGCTCTATGGAACTCAAAGTAGAAAGATACAATTCTTATGAATAATCGGCAGTTGAATGAATTGAAAGATCTATTTTGAGCTGTTTAAACCCTCCGCGATAGAGAGAGGTACGGTAGACATCCCCATTCTTTTGCCTGGTTTGACATAGCCTCCCACGCAGTCGTTTTTAGGGGAGTCGTATTTCACCTGAAATACGACTCCCCTAAAAACGACTGCGTGGGAGGCTAGGTTTGACATGGCCGAAGGAAGTTTTCCTGATGACCTTTGCTATGCAAATTTTCGAGGCCAACTCGCGTAACTTCTGAATGTCTTCTCCATGAAATTTCTAAAGGTATATCTCGTCAAGATACATTGATTTCAAAGGCTGTTACTCCAAACTATCGACTTGCAATAACCCTGTATTACCTCGCGTCGACAGCAGAATTTAGGTAAACCATTGCTAACTTCTTCTTTTGTGTATACTTGTATCAGTGAATCACGGAGACGCGGGTCACTTTTTAAGCGGGCCAGGACCACCTCACGAGGTGGCCTCGGTCCGCCTGATTTTCTTGGCTCGCATGCCGACCTATTTGCATTTACATAACAAAAAAAACAAGCGGGCCGTGCCAAAACTATTGGCCCGCGTATCTAAATTTAGGAGTGCCGGGTCTAAAATGAATGTGGTGCAAATGGGGCTTAATTAAGCATATTTTTTCCGATATGCAATCAGTGCAGGATATTTTAAATTTTTATCACACTGTGCTTTTATTATTAAAGGTCTTGAAAAATGTAAGTGTTCAAAATATTTTTTTGCTGATTTTAAGCGTCTTAAAAATGTCCAATTAATCTGTCTTCCTTCCAGTCGCAAACACCTGCGGAAAGTTCATCGATCGCTAGAAGGTCGAAATCTTGTTAAGTTCAAATCTATAGGTTTGAAATTTCTAAAGGGATATCTTGTCAAGATACATTGATTTGAAAGGCTGTTACTCCAAACTATCGACTTGCAATAACCCTGTATTACCTCGCGTCGACAGCAGAATTTAGGTTAACCATTGCTAACTTCTTCTTTTGTGTGTACTTGTATCAGTGAATCACGGAGACAGCATTTGCGCATACCTTATTGAGTTTGTGGTCACTTAATAAGTCACTGAAGCCTGGCAAAATCTGGTTTTGGCACGCGGGTCACTTTTTAGGCGGGCCAGGACAACCTCACGAGGTGGTCTCGGTCCGCCTGATTTTCTTGGCCCACATGCCGACATATTTGCATTTACATAACAAAAAAACAAGCGGGCCGTGCCAAAACTATTGGCCCGGGTATCTAAATTTAGGAGTGCCGGGTCTAAAATGAATGTCGTGCAAATGGGGCTTATGCATATTTTTTCCCATATGCGATCAATGCAGGATATTTTAAATTTTTATCACACTGTGCTTTTATTAGAAAAGGTCTTGAAAAGTGTAAGTGTTCAAAATATTTTTTTGCTGATTTTAGGCGTCTTAAGAAAATGACCAATAAATCTGTCTTCCTTCCAGTCGCAAACACCTGCGGAAAGTTAATCGCTAGAAGGTCGAAAAATCTTGTTAAGTTCAAATCTATAGGTTTGAAATCTCTGACAAGTTTCAAAAAATCAGCTCAAAGAAAAGCGACGCCATCGAATTGAAGGGAATACTGCAGAAGCAGGTGTTTTGGCGGAACGTTCTGCAAGTATGCAGTTTACTCTTGGGTGGCTTGTCAACGAACACTAAATCAAAGTTTCATGGCGGCCGAATTGTCAGAGCGCAGGATTAAGCCGCAGTTTCTCTTCAAAATTATTTTAGACGTTACATATGGGTTTTATTACGATAATTCAAAATTGAAACGTTAAGCGAAAACAAATGGTTTTATTTTATTTGGATTAGCCTCCGCGTCATTTGGTGCGATTAAATTGGTAAATTTCAAATCGCTGTTCGTAAAGCAAAGTAACATTGAGTAAGAGTTATTCCGAGAAGATCTGTGAGAGTATGTGTGACATTTTGTGGCATCCTTCGCGTAGCCGTAAATTTTATGGGACAAGAAAACACATGCAGTTTGAGCTTGTTTCAATATTCTTTTGCTGATGAAGTTGACAATATCAAAACTGACCGAAATTAGTCCCTCGTGTTTAGTCTCGCAGAATTCAATAATTATGTTTGTTTTCATCAAATGTCATGAAGCAAGTTTACAAATAAAAATTAAATTTAGGAAGAAAAGAGTTTAAGTAAAAAGAAAAAGAACCAATTTTAACTCGGTGGCACTTTTCCGCAAAAAAACGAGATCAAAACCGCAATTTTCTGAAAGTTAATTGACTTTAAGAAAAGCAATATTTTAGCTTGAAATTACCAGCTTCGTCCCGTCCCGACTATCTGCCCATGAGTCTCCGAGGATGAAGAATTTCTGACGCGGTAGGAAGAAAATATTGAAAGAGGAGCGTTAAGTTGTCCTTAGTTTACGTGTCAGCAATTCTTTACCAAAGCTCAAAGAAAATCAACTATAAACCGAGGTAAAAAGTAATATATGTGGCTACAAAGAAGCTTAACTATGAAGTCTTTAATACCGGTTTCCTTACTCCTCTGTGTAAAACAAATCCAACTCCAAGTTCTTGCAATAGCAATAAATGTATGCAGTGTTGGAGTCGTCGTAAATCGGACAGCAGGGAGATTGGGATATTTTGATTAAAATAACGCAAAAAAGAGAACGTCTCACAAGGTCAAAGAAATCTTACCTTCCCATAGTGGAACGTGTTTGACCAAATGTTATCCCTGATGGCTGTATCTATCACTTGCTCCATTATCTCGGTTGTATGACTGAAACACTGGAGAAAACAAATAAACAGTATTAGAAAGAGTGGGATACATCCGAGTAGAAAAATAATGAAACCTGAACTGAAATTCTCTTTACACTAATTGAAGATCAAATCAAATTGAAATTCCTTCTATGAAATTATTTTACTAGAATATGTGTGTGTGTAATCTTCTTGATGCCTAGTGGCACTCCTAAGAGGTTACCAAGGAGGTTTCTGCGACTCAACAGAGGCTCTTGGAGACAGGTGGTCAGCCCAACCACCCTTATGTGTGTGAGAGCAGACCACAGCAACGCGAACTACGGTCCCTACTCTTTTCGATCAGTGTGTGGGTTCTTTTACGTCCCCATCCAGTTTTACGTGGGGAGGTGAAGGAGACAAGGCCAGCAGCTCAACGTCACTGCCCACTGACTGGATCATCTGAACTAAAGTAGACGTTGAGCATACAGCCAGCATGATCTTACCAGGACCCTGGTTTGTGCACCGGTCTGAGAGTTTGAACCCGCAAATCATGAACCCACCGTGTTCCAAGTCCCCCTCCCTTATTAGCAAGGTTTGACGTTCCTCAAGATCTTACGCTTTCTTTTTTTCCTTTTTGTCGCAAGCAATCACTAAATTTAATCAAAGATTGATGGCAAACAAACAATGAAAAAAATGTATATTTTAGGTTCTGGTGCTATGCGTAAAAGCCAACTAAAAAGAAACCGATTGGCAAAACGCAAAGGATTAGATTTGCATGGGATTGTGGATATGTAAATGTTGTTTCACCTTTCCGTCCTGGAAAATCCCAGAAACTCCTGAAGGGCACTAAAATAATTTTTCTGTATACCTGGCAAAGGCATTAAAGAAAATCGATAGAAATCGGCAAAAATAAATGTAACAACTCTAATTGTAATAATTCTTTTTGTGGTTACTGGCTGTTAAGTCAGTCACCATAATGTCATCGGGTGCGTGAGTGAGAGTGTCCCTGACTTTTCGGAAGCTTTCGGAGTAATCTCACGAAGTGAGACCGAAAACACCCCGAGATTTACCGGAGTTATTGTAATCGATTTTCACCTTTTAACGTGGGTTGTAATGAGAATAACTGCTTTTTATACATTTTGTAATTGCTACCGTTTTATTGAATATTACATTTCAAATGAAAATATTTGGAGATTCGAAAACGTGGCGCAAGAGAAATCGTGGTACGAATGTCGAATATCTTCGATCTCTGTGACTCCATACGTAGTCAAAACGTAGAACATTGCAGACTCGTTTTCCCATGTGCTTTGACGTGGCGGTCGACGTGACTATTTCGTGGTGATAATGATGAAGAAATCCCTCTTCGAGGACAGATCAGAAAGTGTGGTTTTGAAGTTCGTTTGACTGCTTAGACTGGGGATCCACTTTGCAAAAAATTACAGGTTTGGATGCGAATTTTCACCGTGCTTTTATATCCTTCGATTCGTCTTGTATTTCCAAACAACAGTCTTGTGTGTTTGCCAACCAACAATTTCCCTGTTTATTGACCCGTGAATAATTGGATAACTGGCGTGTGCTTGAAACCAGTGTTCAATTGATCAAACCAATGAGTTCACGTGAATCGAACCAGCGAGTTCACTAATCGAACCAGTGTGTTCACTCACAACTTATCGAATGATGCTTGTAATACTCTACTAATTGTTTACATTTCCATTTATTTGTAGGTATGAAAAGATAGATTCTCATTGTGGGCAACCATTCAAATTTAGTGTTACTGTATTAAACATCGACCAACACATCCCGCGTAAACGCCGTTGGCGTCTTGTTCTTTCTTGATAACAGCAAACTTATCTTTAGTATCATGTAAGTAGACACACTTTGCATGATCTATTTACAATGTAATATGTGGTCCTTTGCGAGGTTATGCAGACTCGTATCGATCTTTTCACAAATCCTGAGATTTGTTTACAAATGTTTTTCAAACAAAAATTTAAAGCAATTTCATTTATGCTCTACGTAATTGACTTGTAACCCATTCCCTCCAGTTATACATATCACAGTTGTCGATCGAAAGGGAGTACTCCCAACAATCCAGATAATCAGCTATACAAAGCTACTTTCCCTGAAGGTGTACCTTTTTAGGCCAGATCTGAGATGTACATAAACAAAGACAATTCGTGAATTCTGGTATACACAAGGGTTCTGACATAACAAAATCACAGCGGACACATCGCAAAACTTCTTGGGTACCATTGTGTCCTCCATTGCAATGTTGCACCCATTGGTGGAGAGAATGTACATGTCGAACACTCAAATTTTAAAAGAATACTTAACAATAAACTAAAACTCCGCAACTCTTTTTGAACCATTGTGGTTGCTATTCACTTCAATTAACCACATGTCCTCCTTGAGGCCTTTTATTTTACATGATCGGCACTGAAAATACGGTTGTAACAAAGAAAGAATAAAGACCGAAACACACCCCTCGTGTGTATCGGCCTTAAAGGTATAAATTAAAAACGCAAAGGATCTTGGCAACCTCGCTCCCAGGGCTTTCTCTCCGCCATTTTTTCTTTCTCGGGAAACCGCTATTGCGGTTGTTGACCTATATTTGTTTTTTCGTTTTTCTGTGAAAATATCAGGAGGTTTCATCGAAGAAACTGAAATTAAAATCGAAGCTTCAGACACCCGATGAACACTTGTGCTTGGATATTTTGTTAGTTTTAACTGGAGAGCATTACTCTATCTCCAAAATATCGACAAACACTCAGTTTTATTGAATTGGTAACAATAAAAAAAGAGTGATTTGAATTTAGATCAAGAATAGGGCACCCAGTATGTGATAATCTTATAATTCCATGGCAAACCACCTTAAAATAAAGCTTTCAAAGTTACTTAAGGGACAATCAATACAAACAAATCGTGCACATTCCAAGAATCTTCCGGCGCGTCAATACACGAGTTCCTTTGATTTGAGAATCGCTGAAATCAAAACGTTGCTGATGTTAATCAGTAACTACGGTATGTAGTTCCCGGATTGTTTTTGCATTTGACTTCATATTTACTTTCGAGAACGCAACAACCGAAAGTTTCATATTAAAATAGCATGTGGTCGGCTACTCCCGTTCTTCAGTTATTCAGTTCAGTCCGTAGCAATCGAATTTGGCGTTGCATTTTCGTGACGACGAATTCGTCTTTTCAACGAAATTTACACACTGTCATGAATTTTCTAATTTTAAACTGAAAGACAAGTACATATACAGTTTAGTTAGAAATATTCCTCAGTTATGCAAACCGCCAACTTTATGCCTCAGTTGTGTGACCACTGAACAAACTTTCCCGGGCCTGGCAAACCAATTCATACAAATGGCAGATCCGAAGGCTTGTCACCAGAGTAATTTGCTGTTCTCTGGCAGTAAACGTTTTAATAAAGTGGTGTTTTCTCCAAAGGTTTTCGGTCTTCATCTTGTCCCGATATTACAATATTATAAGCTCCCAAAATATTATCGAGTTATTACTTTAATCTTCCTCAGAAATTTGGGCCTTGGTCAAGCTTTGATTCCGAAACTGAAACTGAAAAACTTTGTTACGAGATAACTGTTTCCGAAAACTAAACCTTTTTTGTGTATTTCGAGAGGAATTACTTCAATGGAAGTAAAACAATGCAGCTTACGAAGCAACGAAATGTGCGTCGGTGAACTTTTTGAAGAGGAAATGAGCTTGCCGACTAAACGAGACAACTCCGGCCGATAGAAAGTTATAGTGGACTACCTGCCATTCCCCATTAGAATGGATTTTGTATGTTAAGAAGAAGAAGAAGAAGAAGAAGAAGGAGAAAGAGGAGTGTTTGACTGGGAGGAAAAGTGTCCGGGAAATAGAACCACATACCATTTGTAGTTTACGATTGTTGTCGACTGCCATCGACTGCTGAAAAAGTTCGAAGTCATTCGTACGCTGTCACGATTTGTCCGTGGACAGTGATCTCAACTTCGAATTCCCCGTAGAAGTAGTTTTGCAATTGTTATCTACTGCAAAACATACGGAAGTTACAGTATTGCTTATAAGCCATATATACGGATCAGAAATATTCTCGTTGTTATCTACTTTGCTTTTTGATAACAATTCAAATATTTTTGTTCAAGTTTTTTGTTGTTATCTACTTCTGATAGCGTCAAGGATTCAGTTCAACTGCATTGATTTGTTTTTAATCATCCAATCGATTTCTACTGATTTCTATCGAGACTACGCCAGGGTGTAATTAAATCAAAACGTGATCTACAAACATGGAGGGGTAAATTTTCGAAGTACCCTCTCTTTCATTCCCCCGCAGGCAAATCCCCTTAAAGGTATATCAAGCTTTTACTTTCCAACTGTTTCTTTACTTTTACAGCTAGGACCACAGTCAATGCGACGCGCCGTTTCTCTCCGTAAAACTTCTCAGCTTCTTCTTCCTTCTACCCTCAGGCCCACAAACACCGCCCGCCAATGACAAATGGGTTTTGTCCTTGAACCTTGGTCGGCGTCTGCTAATGTCTTTTAGCAAGGAAAGGCAGTTCAGCTCCTCTTCTCAATTCTTTCGTCAACTTTCCAACACCCGACGGTTTGCCACTTCAACCACCAACCAGTAACCACGAAACTTACATTTATATATAGGCATAATTAGTTTAGCAATTAACACTTTACATACATAATTACGCGGTACCTTACACTCCTATGTTACTATTTTCTCCTATGTTACTCACACTCCTATGTGCTAAACACGATACCTTACAATCCTATGATAACAACGCTTTACTAAATCAACACTTAAGAACAATAAACTTACACGCTTTTAGTTACAGACTACATTACAATACATCTCTAATTACAAACCACTACACTACAACGTTGAATTAACACTAGTTAATTAACACTAGGACCATACGAAATACTAAGACCGAAAAACTGAAACAAAGCTAAATTAGAAGATGACAAAAAAATAGAAAATTTCGTGACAGCGATGCAGTTGAAAAAGCGCTTTATTGTTGATGGTACTTCGGTTGGCAGAGCATCGGACTGCTGAGCAGGGGGTCGCGGGCTCAAACCCCAGACCGGACCACAAACCAGGGTTCCTGGTAAGATCATGCCGGCTGTGTACCGCTCTAACGACTGTTTCAGTACAGATAATCGCGTCATTGGACAGTAGCCGCTAGCCTTATCTCCTACACTGTTCCACACGTGAAACTGGAAGAGGATGTCAAAGAACCCACACGCCGAATGAAACTTAGAGTAGGGAACATAAGTTCTTGGTGCTGTTTTCGTCTGCCCTCACATACGTCAGGGGTGGGCTGGCCCATGACTTATCCCCAGGAGCCTCTGATGGGTTACAGAAACCTCCAAGTAAACCTCTTAGGAGGTCCCTAATCACCACTTGGCGTGGAAAGGACTAACTTGAATGCATAATTTATGTATGAATCAATACAAACGAATTCGTTTTGAAATTCACGACGGTGTTTATTTTTCGGAATCCTTGAAATTTGGCGGTAAAGGAAAAACCCAAACTTTCCCCTATTTTCTTAGGTATCACTGTATAGAGATGTTTGTCCCCACCGTTAAAACGATATAGACTTTACGAAAAGCTCCTAATTCAAATAAATGGAAATTAATTGACTAGCAATCTGCAAAAACATACTAGATACCGCCAATTGGTCACCCTTATTATTTCAAGTAAATTTTAAACAAAAGCTATGGGCTTGTAGCCATGTTACTCCAGTTAACTGAATTGAATAACACGTGTTGGACTTATCTGAATTAGCTGGAGCTTGAGTGGCAGGGTGATTGAACATCGTTGGCTTGCGTTCCCCAATCGTATGTTTTTCAAAACCATTCACATTTTGACCTAAAAGATAGAAACCGATCGATTAGACAATATTTATTGCACAATAAAAACAGAGCGGACCACACCATATAGACAGACGGTAGGGCATCGTGATCACTCATTCAACAAAATTTCGACTCGGATAGCAATAGAATTTGACGCTGTCGCATGCAGTCGCAAAAACAGCACAATAGGGAGCTTAAGCAACGACGACAGCGACTGTGACGAGAACGTCATTTCAAAATACAACTTCTCGTTTAGGTAACTTTTTTCTCGACTATTCCAATTCGTTCAACATGAGCTGTCTATGGTCTAAATTACTGTGAGCGGTGTTACTGCAAAAAAGGAAGGAAAACCTGCCGTCGTGCAAACACGTTCTCGAGAAAACCTAAATTTTGGTCATTTCACGTTGTTGTTTTGCAGAGGACGGTAAAGAAATGTACGAAACTGTAAACGCAAGTTTTGCTCATTAATCCCATTGTTTTGTGGCGTTCTCGTTGCCGTTGCCGTGTTCGTTGCTTAAAGGGGCACTGTCACGTTATTGTACCATCACTTAAAAGGTTAAAGGTGCTAATGCATCAGTGGAAACCTTAAAATAATGGTCTGGTTTTGCTCCTAAATACCGTAGTACTGCATTGACAGCATAAGCTCCTGTATTCCATCAAAGATGACGAGGATGGAAATGGATTGAAATTTGAAAAGCTTGCCAATTTTTTCAAAATGTCAAGCTATGCGCTGAAGAATCGCCAAAAAGGTTATTATTGTTGGCTCTCCCTGCTCTTTTACACGATAACAGGTAAAAGGCAGTTATTTTGGCAGAACTGAACCAAAAACAGCAAAAATCCGGGTGACAGTGCTCATTTAAGCTCCCTATAATTATGTTGCGGGATTACGGTGCGTGTTTCATGCAAGAGAAAGATGGACGAACAAACGAATTTAAAAAAAGACAAATTCGGTGAAATCTTACCTTCTGTAATCGTGGATTTTTTCGCATCGTTCCTGTACGCTCCACCAATCGTGTAAGTTATAATTCACTCATTATGTCATCTAACTAACAAGAGAGAAGAAAAGGAGACCAGTTACTTAAAATTGTATACACTCGGGTCTGGATACGAAATGTTGCTCTTTAGCGACAGAAAATTTTACTACGCTTGATGTTGCCGGCAATAACTTGCCAAGACAAATTTCACAGTCAAACCAGATAAAAATTCTAGAAGAACTAACCTGTAGAGAACTCTGATCTTTCACAGCGCCCATCAATAAGACCGCGAACCAAGGATTTCAAAATGACCCTCAGCAGCACACGGCGGACACCGCTCGAACTAACGGGAGTGCCTTTTGTCTCACCTCTTTTTGTACTGCATTAAAAATTCATAGCGTAATCTACAATGTAAAATATTTGGATCGGCTTGAAATCACCGAGCAACTAACACGTTAACGAGGCTCACTTTTCAGACTGATTGGGCGATGTTACTTCTGGTATTGTTAGTCAATTGAGTATATTTATCTCCCAACGAATGCCCATGATCTCTACATAGGCTATTAGGCGACGAATCAGTGAAGGATGGAATTAAAGGAGCGTGAAGTTAGGATTCCAGCGGTATTAACACGTTCACTCATCGTAATCCGCTGACATGAGGTGTTACAAACAAATGAAAATTAGTTTGAATTTTAAGCAGCGTTGCTTAGCCTTGCCAAATTTTGTGGTGTGGTTTAACCTTCACCCCTTGGAGCTCACAATTTTCCGAGATCGAACTGTTTGCTTCTCGGAACAGATAATGTCCGCGGACAAATATCCGAGCATATTTTCGCGCCAAATGGAGACTATTTTATATACTCCCCAAATGCGTGTTGCGAAAAATATTTCAAGGATAATAAAGACAGTAGCCCCCATTTGGCTTTAAAAATCTGCTCAGATATTTATCCTTGCACATAATCAGTTCCTCGAAACTTAAAGTTTTCCGAGAGCGAAGCTATTCGTTTCTCGGAACAGATCAAGTCAAGTCATCTTTATTTAGGCAGGGTAGCCCTTTCAGCACCAGGCTGGTATCAATAGGAGCCTTGCGAACAGATAATGTCCTCGGACACATATGCGAGCATATTTTCACGCCAAATGGAGAATGCAGGTGAGTATAAATGAAGGCAAGTAAGTATAAATGAATGCAAGTGGGTATGAATGAATGCAACTGATGAGTATAAGTGATTGTAAGTGAGTACAAATGAATGCAAGTAAGTATGATAAGTGAGTGCAAGTGAGTACAAATGAAGGCAAGTGATATAAGTGAATGTTAGTGAGTATAAATGAAGGTAAGTGAGCATAAATGAATGCAAGTGAGTATATAAATGAATGCAAGTGAGTATAAGTGAATGCAAGTGAGTAAAAGTGATTGTAAGTGAGTATAAGTGAATGTAAGTGAGTACAAATGAAGGCAAGTGAGTATAAATGCAAATCTACCTGGATTTTTGAAAACAGGGTCGCAGGAAAGTTACACTAAGCCTTGTTTATTTTAGTACTGAGGTGTGTTTCCCCCTTCTATTCTTCTTCGTCTTTGCTTGTGCTGGGGGGAGCGACGATGGCAATTAGCTGATTAGTAAGAGAAAGTTAACATAAGCTCTCCTCCCCACCCTCCCCCTCCTCCCTTTTAACCCTCTTTATTTGGTCCCACTCTCTCTTTTTCTCAAGAAAATTTGCATGAATTTGAAATCTTAGCGTAGGCTTAGGGTGCTTTTCATTTTTCAAAACTGACCGGTCAGAGAACTCAGGACCAACCGCTGAAAAATGGAACGACACATTCCGATCGACGAAACCTATTGCCCATTCTCACGCGCGGTACTTTGCAAAGCAAAGATGCAGGACTTGAGTGTTGTGCTCTTTGGTGAAGATTCCGAAGAATCCGAAATCTTTAATGAGCTTGTTGAAGAGTCCGATGAGTTGTTACTCTTAGGTGCTGCATTTAGCTTTATGCGAGGCGATCTGAATCGTGTCCTCGGCTATTTTCAGGCTACAGTTCCGCTGTATGGTTTATGCGAATTTCAAAGTCATCGTTGACTAACTCGAGCCACATTTGAAGAGCTCTGTCGGGAAGTAGTTAACGCAGGACGAATTCTCGCTTAGTAATAGAGGTAGAAAGCGTATACCTCCTGACCTTCCCAAAGGATCAACCCCGACTTTTGAACGATTGAAAAACAAAAACGCGGGAAAATGCACGAAACAACAAAATTTTCACTGACATGTTTTTGTATCAACGCTATGCAGACACATACCAGTCATCGCCGAACAAGAATGCATTAATAATTCTGATAAATCTGTCGTTGTTTATCCACAAATTGAGCATTGATAACAAGAAGAAGATTGCATCCTCGCCATGTCGGCCATGATGGTCGAGCAAGTGACAGAAGAGCGGTATTGGGAACAAGAAACTTGGTAAATGGAACGGTAAATTTCGGTCGGAATATTCAGGACCACCTCCAGAGGTGATCCCGAATATTCCGGTCAGAAGAAACCGAAACGGACCTTTCTATTTGATTTCCGACCGAAATTTCCGGAATCTTTGGCATAATAGAAAGCACCCTTTGTTTCAAACGGAGTCAGTATATTTAGCTTTCCTGTTCACCTCCTAGAGCAAAGTTTTCCTTAGAGCATCATGAAGCTCAGTGAGGGAAAAATTCTAGCGAGATGCAGTGTCTGCCTCGTCTAATAACCTTCGTGCGTATTTATCTCGTCGGGGCAATGAAGTTGACTGTTAGGCGCAGTGAAGGTTATTGTAGAGCTTTGCTTTCGGAGGTAAGGAGTCTTTAGCCTCAAAACGTAGGTGTCAGGGTTGATTTGTAAGCGCACATGGTGAAATTGGACTTGACTTTTGAGCAGGCTAAAGAGTTAGTAAAAATGTAGCGAGAAACAAGGGCTGCCCACTAGTTTTTAGAAAAAAATGCAAACAAAAATATTAAAAAATTGAACAAAATGTCTAAGTTCCACGATTTGTACTTCAAAACAAACAAAATCCATAATCCATGCTGAAATATTGAAAAAACCCGTGATCCACTGAGCTTTTAAAATCCTCCAATCCCTAAAATATATCCTCAAAATCCGAAAACCGAGCAACTTTTTTAGCCAAATCCGTCGATCCGCAAACCAAGTATTCACCCCCTTCATTTGACATCATGGTAACACGTTTAAAGTGCAAATTGTCGCTAGAAGTTTATTCCCCGATGCTAGTCATGCGTTGGACGCAGAACTTTGCTTAAGGTTGGAGAACGGAAAACTTATATTAAAAGGAAGAACGCTGGTGTTGCCATGGATTCTTCGAGGCAAAGCGCGCTTTCCCTCGCCCTCGCCTCCCTCCCTGGGAATTGCGGCAAGCAGAAACTATCAGTAGCTTTCGAAGGGGGCTGTCACAATTTTTTTTGCTTGACGATTTATACACGGCATTCTTGTAAAGCAGGTTTATTTATTTCTTGGGGGTGGGGATAATTTATACATATTATAAGATTTTAGCTTTTTATTACAAGGAATTTGATACTCTTAGATAGATTTATATAGCTTGTAGTGTTGTCATACCTGATGATTACTTACTTACTTACTTACTTACTTACTTACTTACTTACTTACTTGCTTACTTACTTACGCAGGGTATGCAGGCTAAGAACGCGCATACTGCTTGGAACAACTCCAGCCATGTTAACTCCATTAAACTGAAGTTGTGCTTCTAAGGATCCCATCCTGCATTTACTGACCAACAGCAGCTTATTTACTAAACGTCCGTATGACGCGAGTTGGTGCAAAGGTACTGGAGAAGAGGATGGAGTTTGCTGGACATTACGTTCGTGCCCCCAGACCTTGCAGCAAGTCCTCTCAAACTTTTGGAATAACCTTTCGATATGATTGCAGACGTCCCGCGTTCTTTCAAAAGAGAACTATTTAGGAATGAAACCGCCTTAGGCTTGAAGCCAGACAACTCTAACTTCAAAATCCAAATAATTTTTTGTTGCCTAATGGCTAAGCACTACATCTGAATATGCCGTTCAAAAGAACGGCATCCGACCCAAAAATGGCACAGAAATTCAGATTGCATGTGAAACTTAAGTCTTTCTCTGCGTTTGGTACGAGATTATGGAACTCCCTACACCCTGATTTGCGTAAACTCACGAAAAGAGCATTTAAAAGAAAAATTCATAAGTTACTTTTGACTATACTTGGGATTGAGAACTATTATGTTGACGCCCATTCTCTGATATTGAAATTCAATACCAATGATTATCGAACGTTATAACTATGGTACTTCGCTTACACCTGTATGTCACAATTCTCTCCTCTCTACTTTCCAGTCTGCTCTGCCTGTACTTGATTATTATGTCTTGATAAATTTACTAGTAACTTTACTTTATTATATAAGTACTGAAATTTATTCTGAACAAAATTGTCAAATAAAAATGGTCCGCCAATGACTAGAATGAATCTGATTGGTCGGACGATTTTTCTCACTAGTGAAAAAATATCGTCTGACCAATCACAGGGCAAAGACGAAATTTTTTCACCAGTGAAAAATTTCGTATCGGCTTTCCTGCCTTTCAGGAGGGCTTTCCAAGCCAATGATGAATGAACAGCTTTCGTTATTCCTTTTAATTCGTGGCTTCTCGTTAAAGCTGTTCAAGAGTTGCAGATATTCCTTCCTTGAAGGAATTCATTGAACGCCAAGAAAACGAAAACAAACACTCCAAAACAAAGCCCACAGAATGTCGCTTTGCTGTATGGTCGACTTCAATTCCATTCACCTCGCTTGTTCGCATATTATATTTATCCTACGATCAATGTTGAGTTTCCCATAGCCTTCGAAGCGCGAAACCCGAGAAGAGGTCTGTTTGGGGTGCATTTTGGCGATATGCGTTCGCCTCTTCGCACCAAGGGTAAATTCTCCCTCACTGTTGCCGACGTAACTACGGGACCCCGTGAAAATGCGCGGGCAAGCTTGCTTTCAATCTTCACCATTGTCGAGTAAACACCAAAACAAAGAGTAGGGAGGGTAGGGGCGAAAAGAGCCCAAGGCTCACTCAGTGGTGAGAAATGCAACAGTGCCAAAAATGGGTGGGCACGTGATTCATTCGTTCCTTCACAACGGCTAAGAAGAATCACAATCAGACTTCAATTACAAGTAAGCTCGTTTAAGTTTTGATTCTCCCTCATTGTTGCCGACGTCACTACGGGACGACGTGAGATTTTAAAGCGAGGTGATTACGAGACAATCATAGTGGAGCAGAAACAACTTTAATGGACAAAATATGTCAGGGTACTGGACTAACATTTCTTGACCTCTAGCTATGGTCACCTAGCCAACTGCTACAAAAGACCCATACTTGCCTATTATTTTGGAGAATAACCAGGTCTATTTATTCATTTATTTATTTATAAGCGATATTTATACAGGCAGGTCCAATTCAGCTAAGGTTGTTTTAAATGGAGGCCTGTATACTAAATAATTTACTTAGAAATACTTAATAATTAATTTATATATAACTAAATTGCAAAAAAATAGGTAACTAAATGAACGAATAACTAGATGAAAAATAACTTGCAAACGAATAAATAAGTATATAAATCAACTATATCAATCATAAAGCCGCTGTTACACGTTGAAGCTTTAAGCTGAAACTTGTGTGCAACGGCGTTGCGAAACATGTTTCAGCAGGCATTGCACCGTGTAACATGGTCGGTTTCGTGAAACTTTTTGAACTTCCGTTGCGAGACAAGTTTCACGAAAAGTAGAACCGCTTTCTACTTCTGCAACGGTCGCAACCAAAAACGAGAGTTTCACCGTGTAACACCCCTTTGTGAAACTTATTCGCGGTGCCGTTGCACACAAGTTTCAGCTAAAAGTTTCAACGTGTAACAGCGGCTTAAGCTCAACCTCAGCTGCTAGATTTAATGGTGCAAAAATGCAGTTTAAGACCCTTGACTTCTTAAATTTCGAAAGGGAATTTTCTAACCTAAGCTTGTAGGGTAAATTGTTCCATGTTTTAGCCAACGGTAGCAAAAAAAAAACTTTGGTATTTAGTGGTCTTTGCTAGAGGCAAACGGAATAGGTCGTTGTTCCATTTGTTGTATGCGTGAAAGTCATGCGAATAGCGAAAATCGTGCAACAGGTAGGCAGGCGCAAGGCCATTGAGGCACTTGAATATCTGAAGGCATATTTGATACTTCCGTCGTGATTCTAATGATGGCCAACTAAGAGTGCGATTTTATTTCATGGTGTTGTATTTTGTGACCTAACCGCACGCCTTTGAAGTTTGTGCAAGTAGTCGCAGTTTGTTTTTCCACAAGCGTCCCAGATGATTTGTAGATGGGAGTCTGGCACCCAACTTCGTTCCCAGGGTCTCTCCTCTTCCCTTACCCTCTTGCTCCTGTCTCGCTCCAAGGGAAGGGAAGAGGAGAGACCCTGGGAATGAGGTTGTCTAGGACCTTGCATAGCAATTTTGGCAAGGTTTGACTTGTAAATAAAGCAATCGGAGCAATATTTCGCCACGGAAGGACTGGATAGCTACCTGGATAGATAAAAAAAGATATGACATTGAAATATTGGCCGACTTCCATGCCACCGCCGAAAAACAGAATTACCCAGAATTCCGTTAGGACGTGAACGTGAAAATTTCAGACCATCGGGAATAGCTGTAATCAAATAGCTTTTCCTCTCCGCACTAAAGGAGAAAGCAGAGCAAAGGGGGACCAATTCCAAGAGCTGGAGCTGGAGTCTGCTTCCATTGTAGATTTTGGGCCGTGCGGGGAGTTTTTCTATTAAAAACTTTACGACAAAGTGCGTCAGTTTCTGGTGTTGACTGACGTCGTTAAAAGCGAACAATTTTGGCTTCGTAGCAGAACAAACACTCACATTCAGTGGAAATAGGGAGTTGTACTCAGTGAATTGGGTGTTAAAGATTAAAAAGCTAAGCATTTAACTGTAACAATGGTCCATTTCAATCCTAGCCCGGGATCTGGGAAAATTACAAATTTTCAAAACACTTACGGTGTTTTTGTCCCATATATTGGACACTGGACCTTAAAGGATTAATAGGAGAAGACAGTATTTAGTCTCCGCCAGCGGTTATTGTCGGCCGCGCATGCGCTATGCGGGCGTCTCCTCGTGGACCGTGTTGTTGTTTTACTCAGCCATTTGTAAAGGCTTTGTTGTACTTTAGTAAAGAGTTTGTACTGCGCTATTTTCGTGTCGTCTGTCCCTATCACTGGCGTGGTGGCAGCAGTTGGAACTTACCCTCGTCTCGTACTTAGAGACAGCCAGCCCATAACGGATCGTCGACCGATTTCCAAGCAAGGAACTAGCGAAACAGCTTAGTCGATAGCTGTGTCAACAATACTCAGGGTCTCACAGATAAGTACACATTTTGCCTTTCCTCTATTCATTTAAGAACACGAAATGAATCCAAGAGCACCAAAACAGTGGTCCTTAACCAAACAAGAAACGATAACGTCGTTCGAAGCCTGGAGACAAAATCTTCAGTACATTCTTTCCCTCGACCGCAATTTCGCGGGCTTCCTCGCTGATGGCGTGACATGGTTGAAGAAATCCCCCGGCAGCCCTCGTCGCGGCCTCCAGGACGACCCCGAATCCGTTCCTCTAGCTTCCCGTAGAACAGCACAACAAAAGTGTACTCATCTTGAATTAATGCTTGGACAAATTGCGAACTATTGTCCTGTAATTTCTCGTAACACCATCGTCAAGAACTCAACCTCCATGAGCTCTATCTGGCAAGCGATTCGCCTTCACTTCGGTTTCCAATCAACCGGTGCTCACTTCCTCGACTTCAACAACATCACACTTGCCCCTGCTGAGCGCCCCGAGGATCTCTATCAACGTCTGATGTCCTTTATTGAAGATAATTTATTATTGGCAAATGGAAATATCTCACACCATGGCGAAGTTCCCGACACCGACGAGGAAATGTCTCCCACTCTAGAAAATCTTGTAGTACTAACATGGTTGAGATTAGTCCACCCTGACCTCCCCAGTTTGGTTAAGCAACGCTACGGTACTGAGCTCCGGTCCAAGTCTCTTGCATCTCTCAAACCTGAAATTTCTCAAGCATTGGATTCCCTCCTGGAAGAGATCAATAACAATGTTGATGCTAAAATCTTGCGTTCCACGGCATCGAAGTTCAGACAGCCGCCTCCGAGGGGCCCTTACAACCGCTCCCAAAAGGCATACACTAAACCACAAGTCAAGTCTTGCCCCTTGTGTAAGCAGGCTGGACGTAATGACCGTCACTTCTTAAGTCAGTGCACTTACCTACCTGCCGAAGATCGCGCTTTCCTCGCCAAAGCACGCCTCGCAAGTAGCCTAGATGACGACGATGACCCCACCGACTCTGATTTCTTCTGTCCACCTGATGTGGAGGAATTTGCTTCTTCGCCCCATTCCTCGGCCAGGGTTGTGTCTCGCCGTGTAAGCACAAAGCAATCACCCCATTTCAATGCCTTCTACCATCACCACTCGCTTAAACTCACCTTAGACACTGGTGCCGAAACCAGCATGATCAAGGCCTCTGTCGCCCGTAGCATCGCCGCTCCCATCGTGAAAACATCCCAGCAGGCCCTACAAGCAGATGGAGTTACGCCTCTTGTCGTTGTTGGCGAGACCCACCTCACTCTTTCACGAGCTGGCAAATACCTGACCCTCGATGCCCTCGTAGTAGAAGACTTAGATGTTGACGTTTTAGCTGGAACTCCATTTATGATCACTAATGATATATCCGTTCGCCCAGCAAAGGGTCAGGTTCTTATCCAAGGCTCAGAAATACTGGCCTACCATCCCGAGTCAAGTGCCAGTTCCCAGGCTCACGCCGTCCGTCGCACCCAGTCTTATGTGTTACGCTCGTCCGCCCCTACAACAGTGGTCCTCCCTGGGGAATATCTTGAGCTGGACCTACCACCTCATATAGATCCCGACTGCACCTTGGCCATAGAAGCCCGTACCGATGCACCATCCAACAAATGCTCCAAAGTTTCACAACTTTGGCCTCAGCCCCAAATTGTAGAAGCAGTTGCTAGTAGAGTTCGTTTAGTCAACGACACTGCTGAGCCAAGGACTGTCCGACGCCACGAACATCTCTGCCAAGCTCGCCACACCACAGCTGTGGCTCCCTCGCCACCTGTTGGTCCACACCCACCACCTCCCCACCCTGGTGGAAGCATCTCACCTCATCCCGGGTTCTTCTCAGATGCCGTTGAAATTGACCCTGACAACATCCTACCGGACACCATTCGCAAACAGTTCCGCGAAGTGCTCCAGACTCACGACGAAGTTTTTAATTCTGCCATTGTTGGTTACAACGGCATAGCTGGTCCTGTCCAAGCCTCTGTCAATATGGGACCTGTACAGCCTCCACAACGCAAAGGCCGTGTTCCCCAATATTCCCGTGACAAGCTGGTCGAATTGCAACAGAAATTCGACGAGTTAGAACAATGCCAGGTCTTCCGGCGTCCGGAGGACATCGGAGTTACCGTTGAGTACCTCAATCCTTCATTTCTCGTTAAAAAACCCTCTGGCGGTTTTCGTCTCGCTACAGCCTTCACAGACGTTGGACGCTACAGCAAACCACAACCCTCCCTGATGCCCGACGTCGATTCTACTCTCCGCACCATTGCCCCATGGAAGTATATAATAAAGTCTGACCTCACCCGTGCCTTTTACCAGATACCTCTATCAAAGGCCTCCATGAAATACTGCGGTGTGGCCACTCCGTTTCGCGGCATCAGAGTATATACCAGGTCAGCCATGGGAATGCCTGGTTCAGAGACCGCATTGGAGGAGTTAATGTGTCGTGTCCTCGGTGACTTCCTCCAAGAGGGATGCGCTACAAAACTCGCCGACGATCTTTATTGTGGCGGCGACACCCCGCAAGAACTTTTAACTAACTGGTCTCGTATACTTGGCGCCCTTGCCCGGTGTAACCTCCGTCTGTCTGCCACTAAGACTGTCATATGCCCCAAAACAACCACCATATTGGGTTGGATCTGGTCACAAGGCTCCTTATCTGCAAGCCCCCACCGCGTTGCTGCACTCGCAACCTGCTCTCCTCCAGAGTCTGTGAAAGGTATGCGTTCCTTCATCGGCGCCTACAAAGTCCTTAGCCGTGTCCTCCCCCACTGCTCTCAACTTATGGATCCACTTGAGTCATCCTTGGCCGATCTACAGTCTCAAGACCACATCCAGTGGGATGCCAACCTTCGTCAGAAATTCTCCACTGCACAAGATGCCCTTCTCACACACAAGTCTATCGTTCTCCCCCGTGCCTCTGACCAGCTCTGGATTGTGACTGATGGCTCAGTCACCCGACGCGGTCTCGGAGCCACCTTGTACGTTACCCGCCAGGACCGCCTTCTCCTTGCCGGCTTCTTCAGCTCTAAACTACGCAAACATCAGGTCACATGGTTACCCTGTGAGGTCGAAGCGCTGTCCATAGCAGCTGCGGTAAAACACTTTAGCCCCTTCATCATCCAATCCAAGCACCGTGCCTGCGTTTTGACAGATAGCCAGCCCTGCGTTCAAGCCCTACAGAAACTCTGCCGAGGCGAATTTTCTGCCAGTCCACGTGTTACCTCCTTTTTGACCACCATCAGTAGATACCAAGTTATCCTCCAGCATCTCGCTGGCACCGCCAATTTACCCTCGGACTTTGCCAGTCGCAATGCCCCCGAGTGCACTGAACCGGACTGCCAAATTTGCTCTTTCGTACACGAATCAGAGTCTTCTGTAGTACGTGGCATCTCCACTCAAGATGTCCTTGACAACACCAAGCGCCTCCCCTTCACCAGCAGACCTGCATGGTTCAGTGTTCAAAATGAGTGCCCCGATCTACGGCGTGTCTGTGCCCACCTGAAACAGGGCACCCGCCCTTCCAAAAAGCTGACTAATATCAGAGACGTAAAGCGCTACCTTAACGTCACTTCCATTTCCAAGGATGGTCTGCTCGTCGTTCAGCGTCAACAACCGCTCTCCCGCCCCATTGAGTTGATCGTCGTACCTCGTTCCGTACTTGATGGCCTACTTACTGCTCTTCACATCAAGCTTGACCACCCCTCTAAGCACCAACTTCAAATGGTCATACAGCGTCACTTCTTTGCCCTGGATATGAGTGCCGCTATCGCTCGAGTATCAGACTCCTGCCACACTTGTGCCTCACTCAAGAAGTTCCCTACCTCCCTTACCAGTCAGTCCTCAGATGATCCACCCGAAGTTGTAGGCTTGTCATTTGCACCCGATATCATTAGACGCTGTCGCCAATTCATCTTACTTTTGCGAGAATGTGCCACCTCTTACACTACATCGTGCCTTGTACCCGACGAGAAGAGTGATACCCTTCGTGATGCCCTTGCCCGATTAGTGGTGGGTCTACACCCCCTCGATGGTCCCCAAGCTGTGATTCGTGTCGACCCTGCACCTGGATTCGTCTCGCTAAAAAACACCCACGCCTTACAACATCTCGGCGTCTCCGTCGAAGTTGGCCGCGTCAAAAACACCAACAAAAATCCTGTTGCCGAACGAGCCGTGCTGGAACTAGAAGAAGAGCTATTGCGCCAGGAGCCCGGTGGAGGCCCAGTTACTGAGCTCAGTCTTGCCATTGCCACTGCCCGGCTCAACTCGCGACTCCGCAGCCAAGGCCTTTCCTCACGGGAGCTTTGGACACAACGGAACCAGTTCTCCAATGAGCAGATACCCATCAATGACTTACAACTCATTTTAGCGAAACAAAAAGCCCGCCAAGCCAACCATCCTTTCAGCGAAGCAGCCAAAGGCGGCTACCGGCCACAAGCTCCCGTTCCCCCCTTGCAGGTTGGAGACCTGGTTTACATGAAGAGTGACCGAAACAAGTCACGCGCCCGTGACCGCTATCTCATTGTTAGTATCGATGGCGAATGGTGCTTCATCAAGAAGTTATCCGGCTCGCAACTCAGGGCTACGTCTTACAAGGTGAAGCTAGCCGAGTGCTACACTGTACCACACACCCTTCCACCACCTTCATCCCATTCTGTTGTCCCTACACTTGACGACGACGAATGTGAGGAGATTGCTGAGCAGCCTCAGCCGTGCCAACAGCCCTCTGCCCCACCGGATCTGTTACGTCCGCCTAGCCCTGAACCTCCAGCCTCCTCCCCGCACCACGTCCCGCACCAAGAAGACATCACCCCCGCTGACACTGATCATATTCCTGTCTCTGTTCCATCTGAACCAAGACCCCAGCGAACCCGCCGACCTCCAGCATACTTACAGGAGCACATTCTTGACTAGTGTTTTAGGTGACAGTTACTTCCGAAATAGCCCGTTTAATTAAGTACTATCAATAACAGTTGTTGTCGGTTACAACCTTTTTGTTAGGTTTCTTTTACTTTGTACACGTTAGTTTTCTATTTACTCAGAAGAAGAAGAAGTTGCGCCAGCGGTTATTGTCGGCCGCGCATGCGCTATGCGGGCGTCTCCTCGTGGACCGTGTTGTTGTTTTACTCAGCCATTTGTAAAGGCTTTGTTGTACTTTAGTAAAGAGTTTGTACTGCGCTATTTTCGTGTCGTCTGTCCCTATCACTGGCGCTCAGTGTAGTAACATAGTCCTGAATAAATTAACTGCAACATTATTTTGGGTTTTTTCCTGATTTTAACCGCGCATTTATTAGCATCTTGCAGCGGACCGAAATACCATGACAGTGCTCCTTTAGGCTTGAATTCTTGCGTGATTCATTTTGTTGCATTTTTGGTAACAATAATTAGCCTCATTAGCTGCAAACTTACCCTTGTCTCACCCCTCCCAGCAACGTAACCGTTTATTTCCTGTGTCTTTACAAAGCGATCATAGAAACGGCTTTCAAGCAAGGCAAAGAGTGAGCATAACTGTGGTAACAGTTGAATGAGCACTGCAGAAATGACAAAACTTAAGAAGAACTGTTTAAAAGCGGCGCTATATAATTATTTATTTCTCAATGAACCATACAATAATAGTCAAATTAAGTTTCCTTTCTTTTCGAAATTTGTTGCGGTTGTTTGCCTTTGTACGAATATTCAAGGATCCGTAAAAATTGCAAAACCACGCAAACCTGTTATTTATTTGAAAGACAACAAAGATCTTCTGATAACGCCCTTGTAATAGCCTCATAACGTGAATTGCTATAACAGCGGGCGGTCGTTTTGGAACTAAAACAATAAAATGTAATTACGTAAGTGTTGTGATGTGTCTCTGGGTACGGGTCACTGTCCACTGCACTCCACAAAATAACTGGCATTTGCAAAACATAACTAAATTCTGGTCCACAAGCTACACTAGCATCTCAAAATTCGAATTGGCTTTGTAGTTATCAGCTTACGTACTGAAGGGCACTTGTTACTAAGTTAAGCTGTTCGCTGTTCAGCTGTACCTACAAAATATTTTGTGGTATTTTGACTATTTTCAAGTGAAAAGAAAATTAAACTCTCAACTGAAAAGAAGTACTTCTTATAGAAACATTTGTGCTCCGAATCAAGTTGTCTGAATTCTGGAAGCACGTTCGTCTTTAACAGTTACCGCAAACAGCGCATGATCAGTCTAGGAATAAGATATGGAAGCTATCCGAAAATCATCGAACATGGAGCAAGCAAAGTGTGGAAAAAAAGAATAGCTTTTCCTGTTGCTACTTTTCTTAAGCGACAAACTGGCAACACGGTCACCACAAAGAATGTACTCGACGTAAACCAGCGGTGGAAGTTGATGGCGCGTGTGAAATCGGCTATACAAAAGTGAAAGCGGAAGTGAAAATATTTTGAGAGCGCTCCAAAAAAAGCTTATAATTGCTTACTGGTACGAAACATGAAAACTAGATGGATACACATTTCTTGAGTCCTTGGCAGTCTTAACATGAGTTACAGATAAGATCTTTGCAGCGCTGTGTTTACGAGCGTTCGTTTTGTTTCGCCTTTGGACGTGAGCTGCCAAGACGGGTCATCAGCGACAATATATGATTCGTTTATCCATTTAAATCTGAAATGGTTGAAGAATTTAAAATTGCTGCTTTGTGATATCGCAACTTTTAGTCTTTATTAGTGCAGTAGTATTAACGAGAACATGATAACTGGAATTAATGTATGAGTTCCAATATGTTGTTGCTGACGTTTGCCGGTGTACACCAGCCTTGTCGAATGATCGAGGACAAATGTCTGAGAGGATATAATTGAGTCGGGTCACTTAGACTCGAGCTTGATTTTTCCGTTATTGCATCCCAATTTTTCCACTGGATGTTGATCAAGTATTTCGGCCTCACACGAAATCGCTAGGTTTTTCGCGCATTTTTTGTTCGAACGCGCTGGTACCTCCCATGTGATCAGCAATCAACCAATTACAAGCTTCCGGTAGTGTTCAACAGACATCTCCGTACAAACAGCATGGTTTGTGAATGAGAAACAGTCGAGCTTCAACATAAGCTTATAGTTTCTCAGAAGTTGGCGAAACTCGCTTTACTTTTAAGTATACCAAGAAATGTGGGAAACATATAAAGGCTGGCTGTGCGCAGTTAATCCAAGCCATACGAAGATGTAATTACGGCGTTTACGTCTCAACTGGTTTCTGACACTAAAGATATGTTACGTGGACGGTTTGTTGTTTACCTCGCCTGATTTTGGCCAAAGATGACGGAAAGATACTTTTCTTACGTTGCCGCCCTCTATGGAGGAAACTGTTGTGAAGCTGTAAATAGACAATGCATTCTCTGAGGCGACGTTTAAGCCAGAGATGGCAAAAAGCGGACAACACAATCCCGGTCGCCGAATCAGCTGAATCAGGTCATGTTGAAGACGGTTCGCTGGCCTCTCAAGCCACAGCACTTTTACCACAGACAGAAAGTCGAACAGTGGAAGACTACAGCTCAGGAGAATTACATTTTATTGTGGATTATGTTGGCTCGGCCCAAATATCTGAAGCAAAATCCACAACAAGAATGCTGGAGACCTTAAAGAGGATTAAAAAGCAGCAAATTCGGAGTATACGAGTGAATTTCACAATTCGCGATGGAATTCTTCTAGTCTCTACCTTCGAATCAAACTCTTTAATCCTTACAGCGCCTCTTTATGCTATTGCCTTGTGTGCCCAGGAACAACTTCGGGGATTTGATAGCACTTTTGGGTTGAATATCACACGAAAGAAGACTCACATGTGTCACGTATTTCAAGCTGGATCACAACTGGAGGTGAGGCCAACGCCGTCAATATCCAAGTTGTTTACACCAGCGACTTAAAGTGTTGTGTTTTGATTTCTGTTCGGGGCAACTATTTAAGGAGTGCCGTTTAGTTATGTTGGTATTTTCCCAGCCTCTGTAGCCAGAGAAACGGCTTCAAAACGAGAAAAAAGTCTGTGTCGCGATTTCCTTTGGTGGGGGTTAGAAAACGCGTTCGTTTGTTCACAGCGGCGTGAACAATTCTCCGCGCGTGTCCGGTGGTTTTGAAGCAAAGGAATTTCTCCTTCGAAACGACGCCATCGAATCCGCCAAAATAGATGTACTTTTTTAGCAAAGACCAAATGCATCGGGGTCATTTGTTTTCGGTCGGAATTTATCGAGCGGGACGTACGGAATTAAAGCAGCTTTTGTCAACTACCAGCGACTTGTCACGCCACCGACGTTGTTTTTCAACTTTTCCTTTTAATGACAATGCAAAGTGCGACGAGGTTGTTTTTGTAAAGCAGGAAAATGTCTTTCTTCTCCTTAAGAAGAAACGAAACGGACATTAAACTTGGATGGATTTTAACGATTTCTGAAAGTTAATTTTCGTTTATTTACAACATGCATTAAGCTTTAAGCTTATGTAATGTCTCGTGCAAGATTTCAGTCCGTCGCTTTGAGGACCCCCATCGCTTATTTACGAGGTTCTTTTATCGGACGGTCTGAATTGGGTAGATTGCCTCCCATTTTCAAATAATTTCGCCCCAAATAGACTTTTTTGCGTTTTTATGACTTTTATGTTTTTGTGCCAGCTTACTTTTAGCGGTTGTTATACAAATGGTGAAAAGTTGTTTACGTACTTTTTGATTTTGCTGTCGGTCTGTTTATGTTAATGTTGTACTTGAATAATTATTATTCGGCTCACCCAGAAAACGCCAAAAATATTTTCCTTTCGCCTACTTAAAGAAAGAACTTTCTCAACTCTGTGATTAATATGGCTCTCCTGAAGCTTGTGCCAGATATCTGCCATCTTTTAGTTAATCTTATGTAAGCTTACTTATGTCTTTGCCAAACGTCTTGTCAAAAGTTTTTAGCTCAGTTAAGTAACTAAAGGTTATTGAATTAAAAACGAAATCTCAAATGTAAGCTTGTGTTTGGTGTAAGAGTTTTTGTGGTTCAATCCCTATGTAATAACTTGAAAAAATATTTACAATAAGAATTAAAGTGCTCGAATAACCCGTGGCAAGGCCCTTAAGTCACAGCTGCAGTCTCTTATAACCTCAGGTTACAAACAAAACTGTATGTGCCATCAATTGTTACCGTTGTATGTAGCTCTAAAACAAAACCTATTTGGGAGCAAAACTTGACATAGACATGTAAATTAGTCAGAGCACCAGACCAAGATTTAGAGTGAGTTGTGCCAAACATATTGACTTATAAATTGCCAAATGCTATAACTTTTAAATTGCAGACTTGTTTTGCATTGCACTTGCGAATTTACATTGCAATTTGCCAACCCAACTGAATTTTGTTTGTGGCACAATATCACACCACTGTTTTGATACCCATTTGATTAATGTTTGTCTATGGTTACAGCGTAGATCTTAACTCGAAAAGCATGAAATACTTATTTCCTTCACATGATATTTGTTTGGATGAAATTGCATAAACATACATCGTATCAATTAACCTTGGCTTGTTTTCATTCTCAAAATGTTTACCAGCTGCTTATTCCACTTGCCTTGTTGGTGATCTACATGCTTTTTGTAAACTGGCCTATTGAGTGTTTTCAGTTAAATTGTTTTTTCCTTTAACTTTAGCAATTTCAACTTAAGCAATTTTGCTACTGATACTGTACATGCATATTAATAAACCATTAACATATGAGGTAACTGTTTTTGTATTTTTAAGGTAGTGTTCTTTGATTTCTCATTTTTTGCAGTGTTTGTTGATGTAATTTTCTCCAATTAGATATTTGAATTAAAGAACAAATAAAATAAAAATAACAGAGGAATTTAACGTTGACAAAGAAGGAATTGGAAGGTCCACTGAGAGACAATGTGAAAATAATTTTTGTGTAATATTCATAGGGCTATTGAAACGGTTTTTAATCCGTTGTCACCTTGGGGCCAGTTGTCAAGGAAATTAATTTGACTTGTCAGTGCTTGCTAATGTGTCCATTTCTTGTCAAATTTTCAGGCTGCTAGTATTGTGCGAACAGTAGCACTAGCCTTTAAAGCAATTGGCAAGTTAACAAGAGACAAAATTGAAAGGGAATCTCGGAGAGCCAGGAGAACACAGTCAGTCAGTAGTTCAGAGAGAACTCGCACAAATTCTGAAGTATCTACAACTTCAACTATTGGTAGTTCGTCAGTGGAAAGACGGCACCCTCATGCTCAAAGGAAACATGGCCTTGAAAGTTCCTCGGGACGTAGATCACCACATGGGAAGAAATTTAACAAGAGTACCACCAGTCCATCGATACTGCGTCATCCAACAAGTTCACACACATCTGGACGACATGTTGAGTTTTCAGCTTTGTCTCCAGTGCCTTCAGATGGTAGTGACAGTGATGGGAAAGAGGCAGTAGCCAAACAAGTTTCTGTTGATGGGCATATTTCAGTTAAAGCAGATGTTCATATGTTTCCTGCATCCTTGCAAGCTGAACTTCCTGTCTGGGTAAAAAGGGAGGATGAGGAACCAGTTAGAAGGTCTAGTTTACCTATTGTCAATAGCAGAGGACCAGAAGGAGAGCAAAATATATTGGCAACAGAGAAACCCCAGAAATGCCATTCTCTGGAAGAGCTGCACTCTCAATTACCCTCTGAGCCAGGCGTAACGGATTCTTCTGCTCATGTGATTTCCCCACCAAGAGTTCTCGGAGAAATTTCTGAAGGCAGAGACAAAAAAGATGGGAAGAAAGAATCGCATGAACCAGTGGAAAAAGAGAAGACAAGTAGAGAACTTGATTTTGGAACAGCTGAAAAAGATGATGTTACAGAAAACTTCTTGATGACTTCTTTTCTTCCAATTGAGCACTTCTACAAAGAACCCTCTGTTTCTCCTGAACGAGTTTCATCAGCCTTTGGAAAATACAAGGAGCTTCTTCCTCAGGATGTTTCATTGCGATTATCTGACAGTGAAGAACTGGATGATCCTGTAGTGGTTCATAATGCAATCACAGCAGTGGAAAGGGGAGAAACTGGACTTGTCGAAAAGTATCTAGATGATGGGTTATCTGTGAATGCACATGACGCTGTAAGAAGAAGTCTTTTGTACTACTCTGTGTCACTGGGGGATGTGGAAATGTCTCAACTTCTTCTGAAAAGGTAGGGCTGAATTGGTATCAAGGCTAATGTAAATGTAAATTGGCCACGGAAAAGGATTAAAAACGCTGATGCTTTGAACATTAGCCCTTCATCGGTAGGTGCAAATTGAGGAATTATGAGTTGTGTGTGGTTTTTATGTTAGTTGGATGAAAAGTGTTCATTGATGCAGTGGGGATTAAGGGTGCCAATTTGAAAGATATTATTATTTGTTCTAGAATCTTTCGGATTTCCATGTAACATTGATGTGGGTAAAGGCAGGAGATTGCCATGCGTTGTTTGGTATGATTAGAGAGATTAAAATGATTCATTGATTGGTTTGGATGCATTTTTGTCATCTTTCTCAAAAGTGTGAATGATGTACAATGTATATGAAGTAAATCATATATGAACCATGGAAATGAAATCTAATGGAGAATGATCCTCGCAGTTGTGACAGCAATTTATGCAGTTGCATAAAGAATCCTGAAAAAAATGAGCTTGTGGTACCAGTGCGATATTCTAACCAACTGAGCTACATGTATGAAGCCACTGACATTGGGAGAAGGTCAATTGTGGGTTCATATGTTCCCGTGAAAGAGATGAGTGTGAATGATGTATATCAAGTAAATCATATATGAACTGCGGAAATGAAATCTAATGAAGAAAGATCCTCCCAGTTGTAATTACATAAATTGCATTCACAACTGCGAGGATCATTTTTCATTAGATTTCTCAAAAGTGTTGGGAGTCAGTCATTAACACCTTCATGTTGTTACATGTATTTCTCTGGCCAAAATTGTAAAAAATGCACCATTGCAATTAAGCACTCTACAGTTGTGCCCACAAAACTTTTCTTTTTTCTTTACCTTTATACTTGCAATGTTCTCAGATGAACCCATAGCCAGTAACACTTGTCACAAGTGTTACTAGTACAGTGAAACCCCACCCTACGGACGCCCACTTAATATGGACACTAGCTTATAACGGACTGTTTTCTTTGTCCCAACAACCAAAATGCTCATATATTTTCTTTTAATTTGGTCGGCTTAATAGGGACACCCAGACAATACGGACACTATCATGTCCCTTTGGTGTCCGTATTAACAGGGTTCCAGTGTAATTGTAATAGCTGCAAGACCACCTCATTCAGTTGAGGGCTTTGATCGTGCACTTCAATGTTAGAGCTGCAAATAGCACAGCGATGGCTGTTCAAAATTCCATTGAGAACCCTGACTTGGACCCTCTTGTTCTCAGAACAATGGCAATTATTGAAATCATTGCACGGTTATTGAAAAAATGCTAATAGTTAATTGCATTGGGGGATGCGAGGAGAGGCATCACAACACTGCTTGGTGTTAAGTTGTCTATTCAAGTTTAAGTGTCCCAAGAAGTTTGGCTGTGATAGCTTTATGACAGTCCTGTGAAGTACAAATTGGACGCTAAGGAACCACTTAAGTGAAATCTGTTGGATGCTATGTATATAGCTGTAAGGCCCAGGTATTGGCAACTGTATACTCTGAACGCAGCATCTGTCTTAACAAGATAAATTGTTTTTCCTCAGGGGTGCAGATATCAACTGGGAAGGTCCTGATGACAAGTCACCTTTACATGTTGCTGCATCTGCTGGCAACAGAGCTGTCACTCAGCTACTATTGGCCTTTGGTGCAAATATCAGGGCAAAGGACAATAACTTGTAAGTCTTGTACAGTAGCTTTCTTTGGCTGGCTTTCTTGCAAGTATGGGATTACAGTGTATTTGGCCTTTCACACTACAATCTATTATGTTTGGCTCAACTGAACTGATAAATAAAGAAAATATTGAAATTTTCTCTCACGTTCAGCACTTAATAACCGTTTTTCTTTTTCTTTTTCTAGTCGTTATAAATAACTTAAAGCTTGTGTTCTTGTCTGTGTTAATCCTATGTTGTACTTATTTAAAGTTTACTAGGTGTAAGCCCTCTGTGATGAGCTTATTTAGCTGTTGGGGTGAACATGCAATGCAATATGTTTAAAGAAAAATAAATATTATCTCTATTCTGGGACAGACAAACATAAGAACTTGTGGGGAAGCCATAGGTTTTCCAGGGGAGGGTACATGGGGCTAATCCTTGAGAGCAAGGGAAGGACTTGGTGCAGTAAGGTGTATGTGATTAATCCAACCCAATAAAATTTTTCATTTCCCATCGCCCAACTGACCCTTTTTTTCGAAAAGTAAACCAAAAAAAAAGTTCCAGATTCACTAGTCAAAAGAAGCAAGTACTTTAATTTACAAGCAAGATCTTGTCTTCTCTTTTCGTAATCTTATCTCAAGTGCACATTAATTACTGTCTGCCATTGTAGATAAGGAATAACAAACGAAAAGACCACGTTTATTAGTTGACTTTGTAACCAGGCTTTCTTACTTAGCAGCCCGGCCTTCTGTGGAACCCAGACCCCTTTTAAGTGTTCATTTTTTTCATGCCCGATCAACCGACTCACCATCACAAGAGACGGGGTGATGGGAAACAAAACATTTTATTGGGATGGCCTTATGGCCTTACACACTGCAATCTATTATGTGTTTGAATTCTCACCACACTCTAATACCTCCTGATAGAACTCTTATTATTACCCATGATAGTAAGTTTCTTTGATTATTTTGTTCATAGCTGTACACCACTTCATATGTCTGCGGGGCACAGAAGCAAGCTGGAGGTTTCTTTCCTTTTAGTAGAGCATGGTGCAAGAATATACGAGAATAACATTCACGGAGTACGGCCAGTGGACTTAGAACCAGTAAGAGTTTCTCATTTTTCTCTTGAACGTTATCATTGATGCAGTTCTAAAACATCAAAGATTAATTTCCACTTGGTTATCCTGTGGAAGGCTCGAATCTATAAATTCTCTCAGGTTTTCTACATCTGTCATTCACGAAACTCACTTGTGGTGTATTTACACAGGTGCTTACTTGTTAATGTAAAGCCTGGGCTACACAAGCGATTTTTGGCTTGTGATGGTGATCCAATCTTTTTTTTGCCCGGTGTTGGCTACATGAGTAACAAAGTCTGTGATGTTGTCAAAAAAAGCTCAACTCATTGAATTTCTAGCAATTTTTTTCCCACGATTTTGTAGCTGTCACCATTGCAGCACTTGTGCAAGGGTGGCTACATGTGTGATTTTCACCACGTGCTGGCAATGCAACGATTTTCCAAAAAAAGGCTACCAGTTAGGGTTAATACACTGTACATTTGTTATACAAATGAAGACAGTTAAACTTTCATGTTACCACCATGTTGAGTTATACTTGCTATACATACATTATTTTAATGTTTTAATACATCAAGGTAGCAAAAGTTGCATTAATAAGCAGGGCAGTGATATTGTTAATGGACCATTTTACATGTATTTCAGGACGGTTAGCCAAAAAGTTATACAAATTTTGAACCTAGCATAGTCTACAGTTGTATTATGTTCAATTTTATCATCTTTATTAGATTTGTACTTGCCATGATTATAATTTTAAGGGGGATGCAAGTTCTTCTTGACAGCCCTTCACACATTGGTTTAATAAACCTTTTAAACATTTTCTCACACAGGAGCTGAAAGAAATGCAGAGACTTCTTGTACAGTCAGCCTGTGAGACGTTTGCTGCTACAGATATTTCCAAGTCACGTTCAAATTCAGGAGCTTCATTAGTCAACTGTCAGAATTCAACAGCTGCCAGCGGTTCAAAATCCAAATCCAGTGTCCATTCACCCAAAGTAGAGAGAATATCGGCCCTGCGTCGAGGGCTGTTCCAGCACAAGCGGTCTTCAAGTTTATGTTCCATGTCTGGTGGGCGTGGCAGTCCAGAAACAGGACGAGGGAGGCATGCAATCAAAAGGTCTGAAAGTATTCATCTATCACGGACATTGAGTCCATTGTTTGGTAAGTCAACACTGTCTGAACTGAAATGTTACTGACGTTTCAAGTTGATACTTCTTTCACTGAAAACTTGCAGAAAGGAAATAACCTTTTGTTCTTCACCTGTTAGTTGGGCCCTTAAATGAGCTGAACAAGATGTCCACCAGTGCAGCAGTGTACTGTCATCAGATAACCAATGTTAATAATGGTAGCTAATAGCACAAATGAGTTGCACTCAGCTGCTGCACTGACCAGCAAAGTACTTGCACAGTACTAGCTTCAAATTCACATGACTTTGTGTGAACCATGCATGGACTCTTGATTGATTTCTTTTTTGCAGCCAACTCTAAAAGAGGAGGTCTTGTGCGCTTGCACAGTTTTCATAAAACAAATGAAGTGCATAATACTGACTTAAAGCAAAGTGGGCAGAAGAACACAGAAGAAGAGGCACAATCAGATGTCAAGCCCAGTGAGTCTTCATCAGAGCAAGCCAACAAGACCAACTCTCTGGACAACAAACTTGATGGAGATTTATCTCATTCAGCGATAGAACAGCATGATGCACAAGCTACTGGTAGAGAAGATCAAAATTCAGACACTGTCTCGGAGCCTGTTAAGCAGGAAGCACCTCTTATTCCTTCAACATCAATAACAACCAAGGTTCAAAGCAATTTATCTGTACCCGTTGGTAGTATTGCTTCTGTTCCTTCATTAGAAAGTAACCTGCTCTCTCCATTCACTCCAAAGAAGCATTCACAGGAGGAAGAAGAGGTAGTGACTGATTTGATTCAGTTTGGTGACAGTCTTGAACCCAAAGGTAAAGGGGAAGATGTGTGTGCGGTGCCTGCAGAGGCAGGAGGTGATACCACTCCGTCTGAAAAAGCGCAGCCCAAAGCAAAAGCTAACCAAGCAACACAGAAAGAGAGGAAACTTTCTAGCACCCGACAGCCAAGCTTGGAGTCAGACCAGTCTGCAGTGGTATGCATGTTCTGTGTCATCCCCAAGATAATAGTTTAAAACTGAAGTGGTGCCTGGAAAAATGCTCGAAGTGACTTCTGATAAATTGCCAGATTCTCCTTCCAAAGTACTTTGCATATGCTTATGAATTGCAAGGAGAATTTGACATAACATCAAAATACACTTATGGCCTTATTCCATGCACCCCTTCAATTGTCTCAGACAGCCATCTGTCAGACACATGTTGTAGACAATAATTTTACTGCAACTCATTTTTTTGTCAGATGTGTGATGTGCCTTTACAGAACCAGTAGTTTCTGTGGCATTCCCCAGGTGTCTTGAACAGAAACCAGTTCGCTGTCTCCTTATTTTAATGTATGGATACAAAATATAACTTAAGGTCGCACTCTTGGATGGATGGGTCATGTTAATTATTTGATGTTTTGTGTTTTTAATTTGCTAATGTCAGAGCTGTCAAAGAAGCACTTCAGAATGCGAGGATAGCTCCTTAATCAGCACAGGTTCACACTACATGAAGGATGAGGATCCAGTGATTGAGGCCCTGGAGCCAGTAGTCCTTTTATCAGGGAATCCTGAGTGCCACTCCAGTTTGTTAGCATATTTGTGCCTTCCAAGAGCTTCTGGACAGCTGATCAGTTTGGCCCACATGGATTCTGTTTCAACTGTGATAAACAATCACATTGCTGTGCTTATTGGCAATCTGTTCAATGTGAGTAAATTACAAGTCAACAGCTTTTTAATTTTATCAAATTAGTCATAGTAATTATTATTTTATCATTTTAGTTGGCGTTTTAGCATCCTTGTCCAATACTGTCGAACAGATACGACTCGTGAGTGGTTTGACTCTACTCGTACGACTCGTACGACCCGTACAGGTGGTGAAACAATGCTTTACGGGTCGTACAGTTGGTGAAGTGCATATCATTAGTGAGACAGTTGCCCCAACCCGGTGTACGACCCGTACGACCCGCACGACCCGTACGAGTCGTAAAACAATAGTTCACGGATCGTACAGTTGGTGAAATTCATACATACATACATTACATATACTAATGGTAAGTGAGACAAACATGCTAATGACAATGTATATTCCTCGTTCTAAAAGCGTAAAAGCCCTAAAGCGCAAAATACAACGTATATTCCTCGTTCTAAAAGCGTGAAAGCCCAAAGTGCGAGAACCCAAAAGCGCTACATACAATAAAAGTGCTTGTTTATTTCTCGTTGTTTAAGCTTCAGAGCACAAAAACGCTTAACATAAATGCATATTCTTCGTCCTGGTAAAACAATAGTTCACCGACCGTACTGATGGTGAAATTCATACATACATACATTACATATACTAATGATAAGTGACACAAATACCTCGTTCTAAAAGCGTGAAAGCCCAAAGCGCGAGAACCCAAAAGCGCTACATAGGAAAAGTGCTTGTTTATTTCTCGTTGTTTAAGCGTCAGAGCACTGAAAATTGTGGATAAAGCTGTCGCAGTTTTGGGCAACACATTTCACCGCCGAGAAAAGAGCCCGGCAAATAGATTTCATTTTAAACAACGCAGATTCCAAAGCTCACACTTTGTTTTATTACGATGTTGATCACCGCAAACTTCTTCATCTGAACGGCCTCCCACGAACTGAGACGAACAGTGGACAAAGGAAAATAAATTCTGCAAGCCGAAATCTATAAATTTGGCATAGCACAGTAGGCATTATTAAACAACGGCTCTTTTAGGAGCCACCACATTTACAAAAGACATGACCAACCATAGATCTATTTACTTGTTACTATTATGCCCGAAATTAACTTCAAGAATCTTAAATCACTTCAATATAGTTACATTCTCCTGTCTATTATTATCCCCGTAATTAAGTTCAAGAAGCTTAAATCACTTCAATATAGTTCCATTCTCCTGTCTATTAAACTAATGAAGACTGATTCCAACTACACGAAAGACACCCCCTTCATTGACATTAAGTAAAATAACGTATATTGGTATAAATGTCAATGATAAGCGTAACAAATTATGACACTTTTTTTTTCAATGATAGCGACACCTTGATGACCCTGGTTAAAGCAACATACATGCGTGAAATTCGGCCGATTCCAATCGTTTTCAACCCAACAATCCAGAGTACAATTGACACCCTTTAACATGTAATAACCAGGTCAAAACCTTGTTTATCAAGGTAAAACGCGTGCTTTTCTAACTGGAATCAATACCACGCAACTAATAAAACACAAATAATTCATTGAGACATTGAAAAACAGGAATCCCCTTGAGTACGTTAAAAATGCGCATGTTTAGATATTCATTAGCATTATTTGTTTACGCATTGTCGATACTGTTCGGTTCAGTAGTTCGGTTAATGGAACAACGCACGCGCAGTTGTTTTTACTCCATACAGAGTTAAAGTACTTTTTGCCCAATGTTATTTTGTTGTCAAAAGAATAGACAATAATTAAAAATAATTTTTAAATTCCAGTTTCAAATAATTCTGGTGTTACAATTAACAAAATGCAAAGCAGACACCCATTACTGCAACTAGACGTGGCTACAAATCTGAGTGATTACTCAAGATGTTGAAGATAGCATTAACAAAGCAACCGAACAGTTGCCGTTCACACATAACGTTCCCTACATCACACGCGCTCGCTAGTTTCACGTTCTAAACACCTTTCCCCTAATTTTAGAGCGAAAACGAGAATACCTACAATTTACAACAGGACAAACGCACTAAATGCACGATCCGTACAGTTTCGCAGCTACTGCAGCTACACTCAAGCAACCGACGGACCGTATTAAAACTCCAACTGTAAAACGCTGTTTCAAACCAGGTTTTGGACACAGTTATATCGACTACACATTAAGACTCAAAAGTACCAGTCGTACAGGTCATACGACTCGTCAACACATAGTCGTTCTAATGATATGCATTTCACCAACTGAACGATTCGAAAACCACGGATTCACGACCCTTACGAGTCGTACGAATCGACGGGTTGTTACCATGTATATATACCCTAAGTCTCACTAATGATATGCACATCACCAACTGTACGACTCGTAAACCATTGTTTCACGACCCGTACCAGTTGTACGACCCGTACGAGTCGTCAACTTGTATCTACACCCTAAGTCTCACTAACGATATGCACATCACCAACTGTACGACTCGTAAACCATTGCTTCACGACCCGTACCAGTCGTACGACCCGTACGAGTCGTCAACTTGTATCTACACCCTAAGTCTCACTAACGATATGCACATCACCAACTGTACGACTCGTAAACCATTGTTTCACGACCCGTACCAGTCGTACGACCCGTACGAGTCGTCAACTTGTATCTACACCCTAAGTCTCACTAACGATATGCACATCACCAACTGTACGACTCGTAAACCATTGTTTCACGACCCGTACCAGTCGTACGACCCGTACGAGTCGTCAACTTGTATCTACACCCTAAGTCTCACTAACGATATGCACATCACCAACTGTACGACTCGTAAACCATTGTTTCACGACCCGTATCAGTTGTACGACCCGTACGAGTCGTCAACTTGTATCTACACCCTAAGTCTCACTAACGATATGCACATCACCAACTGTACGACTCGTAAACCATTGTTTCACGACCCGTACCAGTCGTACGACCCGTACGAGTCGTCAACTTGTATCTACACCCTAAGTCTCACTAACGATATGCACATCACCAACTGTACGACTCGTAAACCATTGTTTCACGACCCGTACCAGTCGTACGACCCGTACGAGTCGTCAACTTGTATCTACACCCTAAGTCTCACTAACGATATGCACATCACCAACTGTACGACTCGTAAACCATTGTTTCACGACCTGTACGAGTCGTACGAATCCTTGAATATAAACCCTAAGTCTCACTAATGTTATGCACTGCACCAACTGTACGACCCGTAAACCATTGTTTCACGAACCGTACGACTCGTACGACCCGTTCTAAAAGCAAGATGCCATTTACGGGTCGTATCAGTTCGTGTATATTGGACAACCCTCCGTTTTAGTGGATTTTAGTTTACATTAATTTTGCATTATTCATACTCCTTTTTGTACTTTTAATAACAAACAGGTCAACTGAATTGTTTGCTCTGTATGGCAAGATTTTGTTATTTCAACTTGCGAATAGGAAATTTTTGATAGTATTATCATATTCTTTACGTCAGCTTGAGGGAGCAGACAGCCGTAAGAGATCAGTTGAAGCAGGCCTGATTGAGACAGTTTTGAAACTGGTGGATGGTCCAGAACCAATACAGGTATGTGTATAACATATGGCTTTAACTGCATTTAAATGCTTGGTTTGATGTTTCTCATCAATTTGGATTGAAATGAAGTTATGTGGTTAATGTTGGGTTGTGAACCAACAAATGAACAATTACTTATCCTGTTTGTTTTTTGTTTTTTACCCAGAGCACTTGCTTGTCAATCCTACAAAGTATTTTGGACTTTAACAATGAACAAGAATTCTCTACTGCATTGAAGACAATTCCACTTGAGCCTCTTTTAAACCTGCTTCAGATCAGTGATGTAGATAGTGGTGCATTTGACCTGCGTCACACTGAGTCTCCACCCCCGTATCCACCAAGCAGTCATGAGAGACCGCGACATCGGAGGAGAAGCACTTGTAGTCAAAGCTCATATGATGATCGTCCAAGGGAAATGTCCCCAATAGTTGCAGCTAACAAAGCGACAGTGCAAAGGAACAATTCTGGTGCATCGGATGCACGGTCAGATGTGTGGCCACCACATCCATATAGTGGGTATACAATGCAGAAAAAGAACAGCATCTGCAGCATGGGAAGCTCACTAGAAGGGGATCATTCCTTTCCTCTTTGTAGGTCAGTGATTTCCTTAAAATTAAGTTACAGTTCTGCTAGTCAGAATGGTAAAGATTATGGTTGCTTTTTGTATATTTGTTTGCTTGAAATTGGAAGTCTTTAAGCCCCCTTGCATCTTGGCTAACTTCAGAACCCAATCTATCTGACTGGATAACATTGTCAGGTTGTAATAGCATTAGTGAATTTAAGTGCATTATGAAAAGATTGCCATGAAGCCACATGGCATCTCAATGAAGGTCATCTACATGTAAAAAAAAAAAGTGATTGTTATAACAGCGTAGGGAAAAGACAGGCAGTGACAGGCTGACTTTGAATCTTTTCAGCCCTGGATTTGGTCATAACCACTTGCCACTGATGGACTTACATTCCAAGACCATGCCCAAAGTAGTGGCCACTAAAATGCTATCAGCAAGCAGTATTCACCCAAAGATGCAAATGGAACTGGGAAAGACAAGGTACACTGTATGGAACTCTTACTGTTTAATTGACATTAGTTTCATTATACAGTCCAACCTCTGCTTGCAGACTCTTCCTATTCTTGACATCTCTCGTAAGCAGCAGGGTTTCATTTTCAGCCAACTACCAGCAATGTTTGCTACCTGTGAACAGCTCAGTCACTGGTGACTACACTGGTGACTACATGTCAAACAAACGCTGTTATTACTTTATTGCTTCCTCTGATGCACCCATTCATCTCCACCAGCATTGCTCAAGTCGACTGCAACTCCTCTGAAAAGGAAACCCCTGATGCAGACACTAGCCACGCTTGCAAGCAATTTGTCCTCTGAAACCCTGTTTATTACCTCCTGTAAGAGTACATCTCCTGTGGACGGACACTTGCATGTAGGCTTGTCCCAAGGGTGTTGATTTCTTAGTTAACAAATAGATTCGTGTGTACTTTGACAATGCACAGATGACATCCAAACATGGTTAACAAGAAGGAAGTATGCCTTAAGCCACAGCATGACCTCTGTGAGTTATCAGAGTACACAAGCATGGACAAATGGAATCTATTCATTTTATGTATTGTTTTTTATTTTATTTGACTCATGACATCATTCATGGCTTTAATCACAAACTCTTCTAGACCAATCAAAGTGCAAAGATTACACCATCCATTGAATGAAGGAAGTTTGACTGTTTGTTAAAATGTTTTGTAGGCCCCTAACATTACTGCTGGAGACCCTGACTGATGCTAATCCAGAAATTGTCCTTTACTGTGTGGCTACATTGGCAAACATTGCCATGACAGTGGACAATCATCTGCAGGTATGGTTTTAAGTACAGAGCTTTTACATGACATTGTATTTTGTTAGTGATTCAAGTGAGAAAAAAGGACACTTTTCTTGTGTTGTTACAACAGTAAGGTGATGATTGTTGTGTGCTTCTGTTTTCTGTGCAGATTGAATTGAATGGGGGAATAGATGGCCTCAAACAGATGCTGTGCTATGGAGATGCTCGGTAATTCATGTTTATCAATAAAACCAGGCCATCTGATATTATGTGATGGTGTGATTTCGCACAATCTGCCTCAAATCGCATCCGATCGCACAATCATAAAAACTCTCTTAATTCATAAAAATCACAAAATTGTCACAAAGAAAACCATAAATTAGCGATTTATCAAAAAAAATCATGCATGCTTTCTTTTACCTTTGAAAAGCATTGGTAATGGTCCAAAATGTTCGATTTCGTAGGCGACGATGTTCAAGGCATTACTTTCCCTATACTTACATATCTGGGGACTTAGAATAACAGGCATGCAGGGCAAAAATAAGCATGGTGATCGACCCCATCTTTTTATTGCATTTTTTCATTGTCCTGTGCATGGCTATCAATTGTGCCCAGTTTGAAAAAAATCTGGATAGTACAGTACCGCTCAAATGTAAGTTACCACCTCTCGTCTCGTTTCTCGCGAGAAAAATCTCGTTTCCTGAGAGACGAGTCTCGTTTCTCGCGAGAAGATTCTCGTTTCTCTCGAGAATCACTGAGGCGTTCAGTATGGAATATATTACTCGTAAGAAGCCAGTTCCGACGTAAAAGAGGTCGCTACCAAAGTGATAAAACCGACCGACGAGACGAGAAAAAAAAAGAAGACATTTCACGGCAATCGTTGGCGAGCTTGAAAATCATTTCAATATATCCGTTTTTATTTGGCACGATTGGATGATTCAAACGTTGTCCAAATTTACAGAAAGAGTGTTTTATCATTCAATTTTTGACAAGAAAAAGTTTTCTCTCGGCGCGCGCTCACAAGACACATTGAGAAAGGTCTTTGAAATTCCACGGCAAGCCGGTGAGCTTTGAAAATTCTTCGATATCTCTGGTTCTATTTGGCACAATTGGATGATTCAAACGCTGAAATAAATCAAATTTACAGAAAAAGTGATTTATTGAAGTTCTTATGTTGCGCCGTTAACATTCATTTAATTTTTGGCAGGGAAAAGCTTGCTCTCGGCACGCGCTGGCAAGACAATTGAGAAAGCTCTTTGAAATTTCACGGCATGCCGGCGAGCTTCGTAAAGTATTCGATATCTCTGGTTCTATTTGGCACAATTGGATGATTTAAACACTGAAATAGTCCATATTTAGAGAAAGAGTGTTTTATCGAAGTTCTTACGATGTGCCGTTAACATTCATTTAATTTTTGACAGGGTAAAGTTTTCTTTCGGCACGCGCCGGGAACACAAAAAAGATCTTTGAAATTTCACGGCATGCCGGCGAGCTTTGAAAACTATTTCGATATTCCTGGTTCTATTTTACATATGCGGATGATTCATTCGCTGAAATAGTCCAAATTTGCAGGAAGAAAATTTTATCGAAGTTCTTACGATCTGTCGAAACGTTTTTGTGTTCAAAAGCATTGCAGCTTTACTTTGCGAATAAAAAGTTCGAAGCGTGGCTTCGCATGTGAATGCGAGAACTAAATGCAAAGTCGATCGAGGCTTCATGTTCAACGTTGTGGTTTCACTTTGTGAATAAAAAGTTTTTGTAGATTAAGTGTTCGAAGCGTGGCTTCGCATGTGAATACGCGACCCAAACAATTATTAAGTCAATCGAGGCTTCAAACTATACATGAGCGTGGCGGCGCCAATGTAGATATCCAGCGCGAAGTTTCATGTTTAACTCAGACGCACAGACAAAACAAATACCGATCAAGTCGATCAATACATGTAACACAAAAATTGCCTACTGAGTGCTAAAAAAGATTGAACTTAAGTCGCACGTCTCGGATGCTTATCACACCAAAAAAATCAACGATAGGACACATGTCCGCTCAACGATTTTCTCCACACACGACAATCCTTCCTGCGAAGAACCATTATACAGAAGCGGTACTTCCAGTGCACTCGCGAGATGAGTCTCGTTTCTCTCGAGACAGTTCTCGTTTCCTGCGAGACGATTCTCGTTTCTCGCGAGACGGTGGTAACTTACATTTGAGCGGTACCGTAGATCCTTTTCAAGGGAATTACCTTAAACCCCCTCTTTTTCCAGGAGGTCACGGACTGTTGCTTAAAAATAACTAGCTTTATTACACGACTTAGACAGTCAGAGGGCCAATAACTAAAATCAACCAATAAGATTGCTCTATTGCCAGTCCGATATTCTCTAAGTATTGGACCGGGTAATGTCCCAAATGATCCCGTGTTGTTCCCACGTTGTCTTCGTGTAATAAATCTCTCATTAACCAAGCCTGCTCGGGACCGTACTGGAGAATATCGGCCCTCTGTCTTTTTTGTACGGACCGAGCGCAGCGAGGTCGGTACTGTCAAGACCTCGGGCCGATATTCTCCCAGTACGGCCCTTGCGCTTGGTTAATCTCACTAACCACTCCAAACAACACATGGCTATCTGTGGCTTTTCCCTTCATCAAGGTACGATGGAAAGCCGCAAGAATCTTGAACAAAAATTCATCTTCCAAACCGGCACCCTTAATCCCCAGGGTATTAACAAACGCTTTTCATCTAACTAATGTATTCCTATTTTTCACGTCGCCATGTTACTACCAATAGCGTAGCTCCTACTTTACTATAAAAACTACACACAACCCATAATTCCTTGATTCTCTCTGACGAAGGGCTAACGCTCGAAATGTCAGCTTTTAGAATTCCTGTATGGTGGTCAATTTACATTTATCAACTCTGTTGATAATACCAAATTTTTGTGAGATATATTTGTTGTTGACTTGCAGAGTGCGATATCATGCAGCTCGTGGTTTGATTTATCTGGGTTGTATGGACGTTGGAGGCATTTATCTCTTTAAACGTGTTCCAGGTAAGAGTCGGGCAGAATTTCTTAATTTAAAAAACAATGGAAAACATTTTACTTATACAGAATAATCTTAGTATGTTGTCATATTTTATGTACAGTACACTTGACTACCGCACTTGTTAGTGTTGGTGCAGTGGTTAATTTTATCCAATATACCTGTAAGAAGAAGGCTGGAAATGCTGTACTTTGTTGGTGTTTTGAGCAGGGTTCTCCCTAAATTTTGGAGTAGAAGGAGAATAAAATGGAGTAGCCGGCAGAGGAATTTATTAAGGCGCGCAAGTGCCTTCCATGCTGCCACTTTTCCACCATTTTGCACGCGTTGGAATACAGAGTATGTTGCTTTATATGGAGTGTTTTTTGTCGGTAACCGCTGCCTCGCAATCTGAGCCTGTTTCGTTTGCTTAACATTCAATCGATGTCTGCAAGCAGATTCAAGTATGGCGAAATTCTTGACGAAACTTTAAAGTTTATTCAGCCAAAAACAATAGTTGGACACTTGGCACTTTAAGGAAAACTTTATTTATTTCTGAATGTATTTACCCAAAGGAAAGTAGGCATTTGAAGTGGAAAAGTTGCCGTTGGATGTAAAACAAAGTATTTATTTATTTTTTTATTTGGATCTGAGTAGCCGGCGCGCCCAGGACGACTAGCCGGCGATTTTCGTCGGTCGCTGGGGCTTGGGGAGATCTCTGTTTGAGGCTAGCTGTTTTCAGTTGTTATTGGCATGCTCTATCATAATAACAAGAAAGTCTTGTTCACATGAATTGTCTCTTTCCTTATTACTGTGATATAATATTTTACAAATATTAATATTATTAAGTAGCAGTGTCATACTGCTGAGGATAGCCTTCCATTTGAGTAGTGATCTCTCAGGGAGCAGAGGGGAGGGGAGGGTAAACAGGTTTATTATTTCTAGTTGGCTGGAGGGTTAACTAGCAGGGTTGCCACAGTCAGGGAAAAGTCAGGGAATTATGTATGAAGTCAGGGAATTTTTTAATTCTACCTGAAAGTCAGTGAAAAGTCAGGGAATTTTAAATTTGGCTAGCCATTTGGTTTTGGAAAGAGATTCTTTGGTAGTAAAGGTGTTTTCGTTTCAAAAAAATCCTGCACAAGAATTGATTTCTTTGGCTTCATTGCTGGATTTATTGCCTGAGGATGTGCCTCTGATGGTCAGTGGAAACTGATCTTTGGTCAGTAAAAAGTCAGGGAATTGTCAGGGAATTTTTTCTATCCCATTGAGTGGCAACCCTGACTAGACCTTTTATGATCCTGATGTTAAACCAAGGTTTTTGTACTTGTAGGAGATGAAAAGCTTGATGTGCTGTTTGGAGACTCTCCAGATGAGGAACATTTGTTTGTGAAGTAAATGAAATTGAAAGGCTGTTTGCTTAAAGGACCATAAAATCTCTTCCCTCTTCTTCAGACTGCAGTTTAATTTTCTGCCTACATATGTACATGTGCTTATACACTGCATGTTCCAAATTTCATTTCGCTAAACCCAGAGTTTGACATAGACTTCCAATGAGGCCAGCCTTCCATACCTTGATGTGTAGTGAATTATGTCAGGTTATACAATAAATAAATATATTTCATTTATTTGAAAGATTCATGTATAATCAGAAAAAAAAAATACATGTATTATCACCAAACAGCTCAGAATACAGCCTTAATATTTTTCCTTTAGTCAGATGGGGCTGTAAGTCCCACTCTGCCGCTGTTCTTGGGAAAAATAACTGTTTAATACCAGAAATAAAAGATGCTAATTGCCTTAGTTGGTCTTTGGACCCTTTCAAAAGAATCAATATGTTGGAGGATCAAGGGAACAATGCAATGTCATGTAATATTCAATTGCACCTGTGACAGTATTCTATCAATGTAATCATTTTTCCACAAGTTTGCGTGTAGTTTTGATGAGGAGAAATAATATAACAGCAAAACTTCAACACCAACCCATTATTGCCTGTAAAATACTGACGAGGAGTCGTGTTAATATTGCAGAAATTTTGAATCCATATCTGTTCATTTCCAGGGGAGCAAGGGTTGAAAAAATTGTTGAGATCATCACTAACAATCCCTCACTGCTGTGGGGAGGTTTGAACCTTCCACCCTGGTCTGGGCGCAGCAAGAAACATTCTTGGTACAAAAGCACTAGCACCAACAACAAAAAAATGGCCACCGAGGATCAGATTGTGGATTTCCTGCTGACAACGTACAAGAGCTTTGTACATTCAACCATTCTGATGAGATTGTTGCTTCATAGGTGGGAAAACTATCTAATGCTTTAAAGTCCATTGACAGAGAGAATGAAATTACGGAAATTAAAAAAAAATAGGAAAAATGTAATGTAATGTAAATGAGTCAATGAGTCATTACTCAAAAGAATAATATTTTACTGTATTGGTTAAATATTTATTGGCAGGGCTCTCTGTTGAGCCCTTAACCTGTAACACTAGCCTTTCTCAAGGTCCAGACTTCATAGCTCATTAAAGTCGGCTTGGCAGCAAGTTCTACTATAACACCTGTCACACGGGCTACTAGTACACTGTAAATGTTAGGACTGTAAAAGTGCCTCAATCAAGGCTTTGGCCATGTACATGTACTTCAATGTTAGGGCTGAAAATGGCACAGCAATCGCTGCTCAAAATCCTATTGAGAACCCTGTATTTGCATAGAGTTATTCCTTGAAGGCAATCCAGATAATTTATTATTTAAAAAAATATCATTTATGTTCATGCATCTTGACTTTATTATTTTCTAATTAAAATCACATCTCAGCATCTGTGCAAAACTTACCTTACAGTCTTAGCACACACATTGAATTAAAAGTTTAAGGAAATAGTTTTCAAACAATTCTTTCACTAATTTAGCAGCCAATAGTGAAATTTGTAGTGATTTACCTTTATTTTTACGTCTTTGTAGATTTCATGATCCATGGTTTGGAAAGTACTTTGATGGTGATCCATCCACTGGCCAGATGCAGGACTTCAGCCCGTTACCTGTTCTACATATTCATCTTATGAGATTATGGACAGCTTGGCTTGACAACTACCCAGAGGACTTTGTTAATAATCCTGTGATGGCAGTAAGTGTCTTACAGTGTATTAACAATTATTGGATGAGGTTGAGCATGATAGCGATAATTATCAAGGCCAAAGTTTGTGTTATCATATAACACAAAACACAAACTGAGGCCTTGATAATTATCGCTATCATGCGAAAACCGAATCCAATAATTGTTGTATTATGCATATTCCTGAGCTGCACTGGCGACTCCGCCATAACAAAACTGATCAAACTGCTGGTTAGTGTATTCGTTGACGTCACTTCTGCATGCATAAAACTATTGTCTGTAGGTATGACGTCAATTCTACATATATAAAAACTATGGTCTGTAGGTATGACGTAAGAGAAACAGAGCTAGCAAGAATCAGCTGCGTGCTTATAGCCAATCAAAATCGAGCTGATGACACCAATGTATAATAATATACGTTGTTGGACGACCGACAGATGCTAAAATGGAAGAACACCTCTTTAAAATCGACGGCTAAAGTTGGTCTGTGTGACTATATTATGTCTGCCATGTTACTGTCTCGAGGAGAGAGTTGTTACTGGTGCCAGTAGTGTCTTTAAGAGAGAGCGCTTCACTGTGCCACACTAGACTGCGCATAATGTATCAAAGCACAGTGTTTTAGGACTTAATACAAATGAATTGCGAATTTTATAAACAATTTAAATAAACCTGACTGTATATCCACCCATTCTTACACTAACATTTAGATTTCAGGTTTTTGTCCTAGAAAATCTGGTGTAAAATTAAGCTGAGTCTGTGTGAGATATACAGACACTCACATGACATTAATTTCTTTTGTGTTTCTTTCATTAAATATTTATAATTATTTTTTTAATGCACTGCAATGTGTTGTGCTATTATACATTCATCAGGTGAAAATTGTGCTTGTGAAGACCTTTTAAGATCTTGCAAAGTTTCTCTCATACTGGTCATACTGATGAAACCTTGACTTTGTCTAATCCTCTCATGGGTCTTGGATGAGAATGCTGACTTAACCAGACAGAACTTGAATAGTAATTTGATTAACGTTGGCCAGCAGTTTTTGAATTTCTATCCTGGTTCAGTAACACTTCCAATTCGTGAGTATGTAATTAACTAAGAGACCCCATTTCTCGGCCTAATAAACCCAGGCGAGATGTTAAAAGAACATGTCGGCTCGTGCTTTACTAAAGTTTTAAAAAACGCGTCGAGTGCATTGTTGAGTTATATAAGCACGCGGGAATTTTTAAGAACACGAGAGAAGTGCCTAGAGAAGCACGAGCCGAAGGCGAGTGCTTCTGGCACTTCTCGAGTGTTCTTAAAAATTCCCAAGTGCTTATATAACTCAACAATGTACGAGGAACAAGTTTTTTATTTCTTTTATAAAATGTCCCGGAGATTTAAGCGAGCTTTCATGCCTATTTGCTCGCGCACGAGCCTGTGACGTAGGCAGCGTGCATTATAACTCAACAGTGCACGCGCGTGCTTTGTCGGGATATAATGAACTCGATTCGACCAATCACAGCGTGCGTAACTCTTCCAACATTTTATAAAAGCTTTTCAAGTGTTTCCCAACATCCCAGGTGGGTTATTATACGAGAAAACCCATAGAAAATGCGGTCTATTGCTTTTATAAAATATTAATTTCAGAAAGAAAACTTTATTTTTTTCTCTTGCAGTTTTTTATGAGTTTTATCTGTACAATAAACCATAGGTTCTCGATCAATCTCGATTTGCCTATTTGCTCGCGCACGAGCCTGTGACGTAGGCAGCGTGCATTATAACTCAACAGTACACGCGCGTGCTTTGTCGGGATATAATGAACTCGATTCGACCAATCACAGCGCGCGTAACTCTTCCAACATTTTATAAAAGCTTTTCAAGTGTTTCCCAACATCCTAGGTGGGTTATTATACGAGAAAACCCATAGAAAATGCGGTCTATTGCTTTTATAAAATATTAATTTCAGAAAGAAAACTTTATTTTTTTCTCTTGCAGTTTTTTATGAGTTTTATCTGTACAATAAACCATAGGTTCTTGATCAATAAGAATGCGTGTAGTATCTTAAATAAAACTTGACCGTTATTGGTTATTGCTTACTTACTGCAAAAAGAGCATCAGTTTTCCTACTTCAGTTATGTAAACATAGCTCTAGTTAATCCACTCATCATTTGGTGTGTTGTTCGTTTTCTTAGTCTGAGTTGAGTGAAGTCATCCTTCCATTGAGGCAAGCTGGTGGACCATACCTGCCTTGTGCAGAAATCTTGGAGTATCTTATTCAGAGTTTGATGGTGAGTACTCAACAAACAGTTCACCATCACATGGAAGAAAACTGTTACCGATCTGTTCTATGCTCTTGAAGGGTGTACTCAAGATTCCAAACAAAAGTGATCTTCTTTACAGAACAAAGACAGTTCTGGCTTCATTTTTGAGTGAACCAACTTTATGTGCTGCTTTACAGGAACGAGCTTCAAAGAAAGGTCATTTGGACAGATTTCAGGTCAATCATTGCCACCATGCAATCCTGTATGAGCAAGTGAGTACTTGAATTGTATCAACAATGTAATCACAAAGTACCTGTACTTTAAGAGGTGCATAACATGGGGACTCATCCTGACCAGCTCTCGTATTATTTCCCTTTTATTTCCTCATCTTCTCTCTCTCCGACAGTCTATGATTAATCGTATCTAAAACAAAACTTTTTCCAATGCACATTATTGAAAAGTTTGGTATTTTAGATTCTGTTTTACGGCTGTATTAACGTCTGAGAAAAGCGCGGTTTTGTGGGAGTTTGCAGTTTTAGTATAAATTTTATATGTAATGAGCTCTAGCAGTGTTACTGTAAATTCATATCATGTTTAGCGTAAGGGATATTGAACTGTAACATTATAAAGCCGTATCTAGAGATAGGGGGAGGTATAATTACCAATTTTCTTTTTCATTTATAAGTTTATCAATTCAGTTTCGTTACATATTTGTAGTGCCAGAAAGCCATTGTTAGTGGAAGCTTGCCATCATCAATTGAGGATGCTATTTACCTCAGTGCTCTCCAACTCTACATCGAGGTTTGTAACTTTATTACAGCCAATTTGATAACTGTTCATACCTGTACTTAGCACAGGTTTCATATTCCATATCTGCACAATGCACTGATGATCAAAATCACTGTTGCCATGAGATGATTGTGGTTTGTTTACTAAGTTCGGAAAATTTAATCTTGACATTTGAAAACTTTTCAGGATCTTTCACCAGCAGAAGTGAGAGGGAAGTCGTGGTTCTTTTTATCATCCAGTAGAGAAAAGTAAGATTTGTTGTGTGTAGTGCATTTTTTGGCGCAAAGATACTGTAGCTCAAAAGATAGTTAAAATTAATTTGCAACACTGGGATAATGTCTTGTTAATTTGGTTGTCGAAGTATGCTTGTGTCACGAGCACAAAAAGCCGCACATCTTTCCTTTATTCACCTCGCTTAGACATTACCATAACACTTTCTTCTCATTTTGAATATGCCATCTTTTGAGATTCATATCCTTGAAGTATGCAGGACCTTTGTCACATTCCACGCGCTCACTCACTCACTTTTTATTGAGTACCAATATGGAATTACAATGAGACGCCAAAGCCAGAGGCTTATGTGGCATAGGTCAGGGTACATGAACCTTCTTAAACCTCTCGTAGCTCAGTGGTAGGGCATGAAGTAAAAAGTATTGATTGACCTTCACGCCTGCACTTGCATCATTGCTAACTGTGATTGCTTTTTGTCGTTAGGTTGTCTGTGTCTCGTATCAAGACAAGCTTACATCCATCCATGTATAAAGTGAAAAACATTGCCAAGAGGTGAGATGAAGCCTTATGCTTTTTACTTCCTGGCGTGTAGAAGGTATAATCATTGAAATTTCCAAACTTCAACCATTAATTGCGGCACATGTCATACTTGAGCCACAGGGTCCCATGTGGGCTGAGACAGACATTTTTTTGTGGCCAATTCACTGGATGTTAAAGGTTATCTGCTCTTTGAACATCTGGGACCTGGTGTTGTACGGACAGGATTCTTTTATTGTGTTTGCTAAGAATACTAATGACATTATTTTGTATTCGATGCACATGATTTGTTTGTCTGTTTGCGCATTCACAGAATTAAGGCACAGTACGACCAGTTTGTGAACAGTGACATGACTGAGCGAAATGCTAAACACAACTTCATTGATTATTGCCAAGCAATGCCTGGTTATGGATGCCACTTCTACAAACTTAAGGTAATTTATGTGCAAATGCAATCTGCATTTATCCCCAAAGGAAGTCGAATATCTTCAAGAATATTTTCGAGAGCCAGTGAAATGGCTTGTCTATTCAATGTTGATGGCTGTGTGACCAAGATATTGCATTAGCAAGGTCACAACTAGTGGCAAACAGTGCTGATGTAACGACCTGTCCACATGGACAATGCCAATAATAAGACATACTGATAAGAAACCTGGGCTAATCCAATCAGTAATATAATAGTGTTTGAATTATCATTGTGTTTTGAATTTAAAAGAGTTGATTAATTAGAGTTTCAGCTCTCTTAAAAGCTAACCTTTGTTGTGTCACAGGAATGCATGGGTGCTGTTAGCCCCAAGGGGGGTGTAGTCAGGTGTTATTTTGGAGTCAGTCCTAAGAAGATCACGGTCATGGATGAGAAAACAAAGGTGCAGAATTTGAACGTTTTTAAACTAAAGATATGAAATAGAGTGAAATAAAAGTTCATGATCTTCATGTACCCTCGAGGCAGTATTTAAAGCACACAAAGGCTAGTGGGGCCGAGGAAATACATGAAACAAATAATTCAAAACCAGCTGAGTTATCAAAGCCAACTGGTGATTGGCAATTTTGTGGGTTCAATGCCAAGTCACCCGTAGCCATGCAAGGAAAAGCATTTTAGAGTTACCCGTGGAGCATTAATTTAGTGACTTACTGTGTATGTAATAGGGATGGTTGCAGAGTCCGAGAAATTCCAGTGTAGTGGATTTCACTAACGGCCTGGAACTAAGTAAATTGACCAGGTTTAAACGATGCTTTTCGATGCGGCTCTGAATAATCCAAGCGAATAATAACCAATTTTGCCCAAATGGGAAAACCATTTGGTTTCCTTTCTTCCTAGAAGTAATGCAAACTATATTTTACTTAACAGGGTAAAACAGAACCACTGTTCCTTGCGCTTTATAACATTCCGGCAGAACAATGCTTTAAACCAAGTGAATGAGTAACAATTCGTAATTTTGCGTGCTTCCTGTCAATTCGATTGCCCTTAAGATTCTACATTGATTCCACATTGATTCAGTATGTTACCAGTGTTGGTTCCATCATTAGGATGTTATTGGTACCTGGCAGTTAAAGGAGTTGAAGAGGTGGAGACCTTCAGCAGATGACACAAGACTCCGAGTAGAGTTCATCAACAAGACCTTCGAGTTCATTCTTGAAAACAAAGGGTTAGTCATCTTCCAGATTGCCGCATGGCCACGTTTTGCGTATTTAATATTATTTTAGAGCTTACTAAACTGAGGAAGATTCATATAAGCTCGGTTTTTTTTTTGGATTCCCTTCCCAAAATGAAATCAGTTTCAAGTAAATGTAAGACTACTGGATTTTGTATGTAATGGAACTTAAAGCGTTTGTTTTCAGGTTTAAGTTTTCATTGCCTTTCCTCAGTCTCACCGAGAGAATTAATACAAACTTTTTAACTGTTGTATTTATTTCGGTCAATGTTTGTTTCATGGAGAATATTTTGTGTGAAGTCTTTTTGTTGTTGTTGTACATGGTAAAGACCTCCCAAAACTTCCTGTTAACCCTTCAAATCCTGAGATTCTAATGTGTTGCCCCTACAAATTTTCCATAGAAGTAGCAAGGAGAAATTGTTAAAATATCAAGCAAATTCATCTTGTGTGGTCATGTCCTTAATTCTTGTGACCACTCTGTTTTATAAAGCGTTGATATTACAAGGAGAAATTTGATGCTGATCATTCTTAGGGTTTAAAAGGATAAACAGTCTGGTACCGTTCTATGTGGACTGACTGGCTGATACATAATTATTCTGCAGTGTTTTCAAGGAGATCAGTGATGTTCTATTGTTGTGTGCCAAAATCGAGCTGCAGGTGAGTGGCAAAAAGTCTCGTCCCAGTGTTGTAGATTCCCATGTTACGGTGGATTCGTTCAGTAGTACATGACAGATGACTTTAAAATTTAGTAAGAACTCAAAAAGGCGCCCCGTTTGTCACTGGTGTCCTGTAACCATTCTGCTGGAGAAGATGGACAAAGTTCATTGGGAATTCCAGGGTGTTCATTAGGCATCGGAGATCGGAGAATTCTCCGGCTACTACGTGGAATTCTCCGGCTAGCTTTCAATGGGCTGTAGCAGCGTTGGACGTAAATTTTTGTCTGAGGGGCCAGATTCTCCTGTTACTTTATAAAATCTTCCTGCTACTTCAGTTCTTAATGAAAACCCTGATTTAGCTTGGGATGATAAACCCTTTGTTTAGGGGGTCAGCTCTTTATGAGGATTCCGTTCCTCCCTGTTGGCACCCTGTTTTCGTTCGCATCCTTTATTTCTTAACTGATATTACCATGCAAATAAAGTTGTTTTAACTTAAAAAGTAAAAGCAGTTCTGTAACTTCCCTTTCAGATTTTGTCTGGACAAGATTTCTCTCCATGGAGCAAATACGCTGAAGAAACTGAAATCTGGGGCGACCGTGCATTGGCAGCTGTAGCGCCCAAGCCTGCGCTGTACTCTGATAAGTATGACAGTGACTCTGGTGTAGTGTCCAGGCTCCGTGCCATCTCCATGGCTTCTTCACTCCCCAATCAACATGCTGGGAAAATCGGGAGACAATTGTCCATGTCAGCGAAGCTTTCAACGTCCGCCCCTTACCAACAAGGTGGTCTGCCGCAGAAGGATGAACGAGGCAATGGCATGGATCTACAGACCGGGCCACAGCCGTCAACTCCAGGTGCGTTTAAAGAATTTGTGACTAATTTACCTTTTAGTGGCTGGTTGAAGAGGAACTTTTGAGTCCCTTTTCAGTATCTTTGGTTTAAAAAGGAGCCATTTTGTTACAACACTCACGGTACATGTAGATTACGCTAATGTTGGACGAAAAGAAGTCCAAACATTCAGCCTGTTTCCGTTGAGCTGACTCAGTTGTGTGGCAAAAGCTTCATTTCATAGGGTGATTGTATCAAGGATTCTAAACTGGGAGCACTCTTACGTTTCCTGAAATCAATCGTCCAAACTAACGATAAACTTGTGCCAACTGGAGAAGAAAAAAAGGAAGACCGAGGAGGGAATGTAGATCTAACAGGCGCTGAAGAGTTCAAAGAGTAGAGACAAAGGACTTATTACAATCTACAAGGGCTTAAAATTATTACTTTCTTTCAGTCCCACCCTTGTGACAATCGTCGCTCAGTTGGCCTTGTGCTTCACTGTTCTTTAAGGATTTCTAACAGCGCAACTCGGGAGAATTTGTTAAAGTCGCTTTAAAACCATATACGTGACAATGTGAGAATGTTAAGGTTGGCGATAGAGTCAGGGGGGTGGTTCACAATAAGTGCCAATGTCACTAAACCTGTTTACTGGCCGTCTCTGGTTTAGGTGCAGCAGCTTCAACTCTGACCTCTGGCAGTCCAGGACACTTGTCCGTGGCATCGCATAACTCGGCAGACTTTCTTTTGGGTTCCTTACAAGCCTCGTTACAATCCAAGAGCTCTTGGGATCATGGCTCACTTTCAACCAGTGAACAAAGAAGAACCTCGAGTGAGATAGATTTTCGTTTGTTTCACTTAAACGATTTTAAACCAATCCAATTTTGTTTACCCTTTTTGTCGCAAAGCTTGTTAAACTTGGAAGTTCCGCGCGGACTACGTGTGAAAGCAATTAATGTTGAACGCAATATCTCCAAGTCATAAGAATTTAAAAATCAGCTGCTAAATCGTAATAGCTCAATCCCACGTTTTTCTGTGTTCCTTCCCTTTGACCTCTGTCTTGGCCATATTCTGAAAAAAAAAAACGTTTCAAGTTCCAGAAATAAGATTGTTTTAATTACGCAGGAGGGAGTGGAGTTAGTATGGACGAGTCGAACTCACCCACGGAGCGTAATCCTCTCGACCCTTCCAGCAACTTTCCAGTTGGACAAGAAATCAAACATTCTACATCTTCCGGTCCCCGCCGAAAGTACACATCTGAGAGCAACACCTCCTCCCTCGGGAGTGATTCACCTTGTAGTTCCGGTCGGCTTACCCCCACCCGTCCCCAGAGAGGACCGTTCAACTCCGCGCTTCGTGAGGATGACGATTTTGATAGCATGAACCGCTCTTTTGGTCAAAGCACCAACGGGCAGCTGTTGATTTGCCAATGTCCCCCAGATGCAGAGCTTCCGGGATTCAATCGCAGAGATTTCTCGTAAGTAATTATAGAGTTGAACGGTGGCGTTAAAGGCAACAAGACCACCATAAAACAATAAGATTTAGTGAGCAAAAATTATCGCACTGCACGTGCGTTTTACATTTTGGTACATTTCTTTCTCGTCCTCTGCAAAGCAACAAGGTGCCTTGACCAAATTCAAGGTTTTGTAGTTAACGTTCGCCCAAGAATCCCTCGATTTGAACCACTTTCCTGGTAATGGTTTCAGCGAAGGAAATGCATATTTGTTTGGCTTACACGCAGTGTGAAGCCACATCATGACATGATCAGGTTTATTTCTTTGTCCACGAGAGTCGAGCGCCTGTCACGTAGTAAGCCACACATGTACGCATTACGGACCTATTTTTTTTTAAATGACGGTTTCGTTCACTCTGTCGTCGTACTTTGCTCGAAGTTTCTGTTTTTTTTAGCTGTCAGCGTTGGAGAATAGGAGCAAGAGACTCCAGTTTGTGGCGATTTGTTTGGGACCGGATTGGGAGATTTGGCGGGTAGGGGGGGGGGGTGCGGTTTGAGGTGGGGTGACTTTTTCAAACTAGTGCACATTGTACGCGAATGGCAGAGGTTTGTTTTAAAACAAGGTCACCGCCAAATTTGTTACTGACGGTAGAAAATGTGAATAATTGTAATTGTGCCCATGGCTGTTCCATTCACTACAGGCCTTTTGACTTGCTGCAGCATCCCAAGGAATTAGCGCGTCAGATAACTCTAATCGACCATGGTGAGTTGTAAAATACGTTTCATTTGAAGCACAATTTGCGAAGGACGCAGTTTATGGACATGGACATCCTTGCATCTCCAATACTAAACGGTTTTCTCAGTAATCAACTGAAAAGATCGATTGCCATGCGGTCTCCAAGCTTTCATTTCCTTTCGCTAGAATGCGTCCGAAAAGGGGCCTCTAGCTCGGTGTAAGAATCTGAAACTCGCGTACGGTGCAAAACAAAGAAAACAAAACATTCTAAACAATAGCCTCTTAAAACAAAGAAAACTTCGTCACGTTATTACAACGAGGTCAACCTGAAAAGAGACAACAGAGTTTTTCATTAGTTGGATATTTTGTTTGCAGAGTGCTTCTGTGCGGTTACTGCAACTGATATCCAGAAGAAGATTGCTTTGGGTACAGGAAAGAAAAGAAAAGTGCCTCCAGAGGAAAGACTTTCCGTCGAGAGAGTGGCAGACAGATTCAATCAGGTAACCGAAAACTCTTTCGCTTGCAGCGCAATTTTGCCTGATTGGTTTAAATTGATTGTGATTGATGAATCGTGTGACTTATTATCCGTTAGGAAGCCAGTTGATTAACGTGAACTTGATATTTGTCTTGGTGCTTCATTTTACTTATGAAGCCGTTGCTATTGGTCAATTGCTGTAGCGTTTTTTAATGCCCTTTTATTCGTGTTCCGTCGACGCCAAAAACAACTCTTAAATAGTGTCTAGCAAACAGAATCGGGTACACCAGGGCTGGGCTTCCTGTAGTCTCTGTGAAAAGAATTTATTGAACAATTTTTGGCAGATTATTATTCAATCATCTTACTTTAGCCTACAAAGCAAAGTAAAGTCACGACATAGAGCGTTGGATTCTCATTTCTGCCCATTGGGTGTGGTGTTCACTTTTGCTGTGTCCTGAGCGCGTTCTTACTTCGTTAACTCCGCTTTTTTGTTTTATTTTCACTTTCAGCTAAGCACCTGGGTGGCAGCTACTATTGTCACAGAGAAATCAGTAGAGAAACGCGCAAATATGTTCATTAATTTCATCGAAACCGCTAAGGTAACCAATGCTATACCTACACTGTGGGAGTAGTATTCAGTCGTTGTCCTTCTTAGTATGAGCACGAAGACTGGGTTCAGGTGGAGAGGTGTCTATAACAGGAAACTGAAACCGGGGACGCCACAAACGCACTGTTTTTTTTTTTTTTATGGGTGTAATATACAACCGTAGTAGATTGCTTTATCATCCTATGAATGACAACGCCGTGAAATTTTACTAGCAGGTGACGGTGAACTATTTATTTTCCTTTTTCGTTGTTTACTTCGATATCGGTCATTCCAACTCACTTCTTGGATGGTTAGACGAGATTTTACAAACTGAATGACTTGGAAAAATTTTAGGCAGTCACGTTACCGACGTGGCTGTCAGTGGTTCTTTTGAATCTTAGTGGAACACCTATTTTATGTAATTGGTTATTCAACAAAGCACTTCGCGTATATTGTGGTTCAATTTTCTCCTTTTTCATTTTTCAAACTCATTATCATTCGTTATTATGCCCCAAAACATAGGAAATAAAATATAGACCACGGATTAAATTGAACCACAATTTAGACACTGATTATAAACTGTTTACCTTTCAAATGTTGAACAGTCTCCAATGTTTCTCGAAGTATAACAGAAATGGTTTGACAGTGAGGTGTTTTGATGCTAGGTGCTGTTTTGGTTATTTTCAGTTGTGTTTGGAGCTGCGGAACTTCAATGCTGTGATGGCGATTGTTGTGGCTGCTTTGGGCAGTGCTCCTGTAAGACGCTTGCACAAAACTAAAGAGGTGAGTGATTTGATTCCTTCCTTTTACCCGATGGCTTGTTGTTGCGCAAATGCAAGGATGGCTTGCACTTTGTTTTCTGTAACTGTAGCGATTTGCCAAGTGATTTGTACCGTTGGTTTTATATATTTTTACCTTTGACTACAGCTTGTTCCCAAAGAGTATCTTGAGCAGTACGCCAAAATGGAAATCCTCATGGATACCAAGGTATGTGATGCAAACGGCAAGATAAGCAACACATGAGAGCGACATGGAGTTTTCCTCTCTCCTCACTGATGATCCTCCTGCGTCATACTTGTTGATATGAATTTTTAGTCACCCCCTGACTGACCGACTGATAACCGGCTTAACTGCAGAATACCCGGCCACTCCAAGGTTAGGTTTGAAGTGGCTTAGCAGCTACGCAGTGAACGCGCATACAACACAGGGGGAGGGGTAGCCACTTCGGATAAAACCTTCAAATATCATAGGCGGAGGGGTAGTCTTCCTCTCTGCGTAGCCGCGTAGCTTCGGATGAAACCTTCAAGTATCATAAGGGGAGGGGTGGTCTTCCACACTGCAAACTAATTTTGTGTAGTGTTAGATGTGATTTAACGGTCGAAATATTAAGAGCTAAGAAAACGTTTTGTTAACCAGCTTTTTTTGTTTATTCGCGTTTGTTGAACGTTTTTGCATTGCTGAGCGGACCGAACCGAGGATACTGATTGCAGTAGTAATGAATTTCGATGGTACCTCATAATGTCTCTAACTTTTACCGCGACATAAATTGAGTAAGTATAGTGATTCTGTGCTATTTCCTGTTGCTGGTTTTCAGGATAACTATAAAAGGTATCGCCAAGCTCTTGCAGCGTCTCCGACGCCCTCCGTTCCTTACTTTGGTAAGTTTATTTGCCTGTAACACTTTTCGGAGTCAGTCTGGGTCTCTGTACGCGGAAAGGGCTGAACTCGGCGTACTTACTTAGCTCTGTTATTTCAAGGTATTTATATGAAGGATCTCACCTTCATTGCTGAAGGAAACCCCGACTTCTTCAAAGGAGGGCTTATCAACTTGACCAAACGGAGACAGGTGAGCGCCTTAAACAGTTAGGCCTCTGTTTGTATTGGTGCGCACGGTGTTACGGTCACTCTAATCATGTTTTTGAGGTTCAACACTCAAACTCTCGGAAGTGATCAGCATGTAACTTCTTAAGAAGACAGGTGATGGGAATGCACGAGTTTATCAGCCAAATTCTCCTAACTAATGTACAAGGAACTGTATAACAGCTAGAAAGGAGAATTAATGATCAGATCTTGGGAGTTAAAAGGTTAATGGCTGAATTGAAACAATCCGTAAGTAATAGTTACATACATGAATAAACGATGATCAGAGGAACACAACAAGTACCGTCCCACGCTAGGCATTTGACGGTTAGATTAAAAAAGATTAAACACCCTATGACGGAGAGTACTTGTGTTTCATGTTAGAAAAGTATTAGAAAAGTATTACGGATGAGAAAAACTCGGTGTTTGGTGGGCCATGTTATAGTTATGTTTCTATGAAATTAAGATTTAAATGTATCCGCAGTGTGAAAAATGACAACATTGTCTGATCGCGGATCATCGACCCTTTGTGATTACCACACATTGTATTTTGCCGTCTCTCTTTTCAGTATTCCTGTTTTTATTTCGTTTATCTCTCTCTTTCTCTTGTTTTCCCATTCCAGATCTACCTTGTGATCGATGAAATAAGACGCTTCCAAAAGGACGTTTATAATTTCCAAGAGGTGAGCGATTGACAGCTGCAAATGAAAATCGCATCTCGTGTCGCGAAAGACCGCCCCATTTTACAATAGTTTAGAATACAATCACCGACCCTTGGTTAAGCAACACAGAAGAACCGTGTTTTTTGTAAAACCGCAGAAAGGAAAGTATTCATCAGTTATTTTCCCTTTGTGATAACTAATGATATTTTTCAGGTATCAGAGGTCCGTGACTACCTCGCTAACGAAAAAATCCACACCGAGAAGGAACTGTATGACATCTCCTGCCAATTCGAACCAGGCCTCCCACGGCGCCACTCCGAAGCTGACAAGTCCTTAGTGTCGCGTCCAGTCCCCCAGTTTAAGTCGAGCTCAGTCGGACGAATGGCGGGAAAACGGTCAATGAGCCTTGAAACTGCCACTGCCCCGGATTCAACATGTTGACGTCATAAAAGGTCGACAAAACGCATGGTCATGCCGATATATATTAAATGAACTCAAATGTTTATGGAAGATTGTAATTTATTGTAGCGTCTGGATCTATAATAGACGATTAATGTATAAATGTAATTTTTGTGCATAATCTCAAGATGTTTTCGTATTTCTAAGAATTCCTGGAACATTTGACGCAACGTGAATATATTCATTAGCACGAAATAAGCACGTTGTAAATATTTTTACCATGGTAGCAATGTTGTTTATATTATTTTTATGCGCGAAAGTATTAAGTGGCACATTTCCAGGTAAATGGTAAGAAGACAAATTGTCATACTCACTCTTAGCTTCTGAGGATAAGGCGGGCTAAGGCCCGGTTCAAACGTCGAACTTCACATGAACCGAATCTAATGCAAATGAAGAAAACAATATATTTTTCTCATTTGTATTGGATTCGGCACATGTGAAGTTCGATGTTTGAACCAGGCCTAAGATTCAAATTAGCTCTGATAGATTTTGTCTTTTAAAGATTGTTTTTCAAAGTTGATCATTGCCGGGTCGTATAGTTATTACTCAGTCAGGGGTTTGCGTTCAGGATCTGAGGCCAGTCAACCGGTGCTGTGAAATATAGGGATTTTTTCAGTCCACAGACTGGTTTAAGTTACGTTGGACTGATCGTATCTTTAAAACGGATGCCAGTGGCAATGTCTTAACTTAAGAAGTAACTATAACAGTTTGCTCTTAGATGAAAAGTTAGACTGTTTGAATAATACTTAGGTGCCACTTCGCGCTTCCGAAAGTAGATGAGTGGAGGAAAAAGCTGCGTTGGCTGTCAGACAAAACAGCCTTTATTGCTTTAATTTATACTAGTTATTTAATCTAACTGGGTATTTAGATCGAAAAGATAATTCAACTATAGGTAGAGTGCATTTAAAAGTATTAAATGCAGTTGTTCCATCGCGCAAGTTACTTGATTTCTCAAGAACCTGGAACCGAACCAACAGAAGGACGGTGTTCATTTCGTCTGTCTGTCGCTGGATTTTAGCTGCTTTGGTTTTGCATTTTGGTTTCTTGGAAATCACTCTACGTATCTCCTATTTGGGTAAACAATTTGAATGAAAAGTTCCAAACCGTTTCGTTTTCTACGATCAACCAAAAAAAAAGGATACATAATTATGAGGTTCTTGATTTCTGTCGATTCGGCCGGGAGACATATTAAAGCAAAGTTATTTATTTGAAAACGAGTTTTATGGTGGCTGTCTTCTGGCTGTTTTGTACTCGGAGTAAAGCTTAAGTAACTAATCTATCAAGTCTATTTTGGGACTTCAGATATTTTTGTATTTACACACCTGAAGCTTGGTATCGTCAAATAAATGTTGTTCAAATTTCTGTCTTCGTGTTTTTGTGATCAACCAATCTGAATAAAAAGTAGGTGATCCTTCTTGCTATGAAACACTGTTTCAAAAAAGCTGTTATCATCTGAACGGTATCTGATTTTGTCTAAGCCATAATGTTTTTTTATATATATATATATATATATTTCGTTGTCTCATGCTCAACTTGTCCTTCAACTCCCGGCGTTGTCAATCAATGGTTTCCGATAATCGATAAAATCAATAATAATCAATAACAATTAATCGAGTGGTATTGGAAATCGATAAAAATCGTAGACTTAAAGTTGTGTGAGTATCGATTTCTATTCAGTGATTTTCATCGATTGTTATTGATTTTTATTGATTATGAAATTTGTCATTTTCTTAAATAAAACGCACTATATGAATGAACAAACTATTCAGTTATCTTTATTTGTTGTGTTTTATGTTAAATTTGTAGCATTTTACCCCTTATTACTATTACAGTCTTTCCCGTAAAACCGTGAACACCAGAAAAAATTTCTGTAATGTTCATTGTTTCGCGACCAATCAGAAGCAGTATGAAACCACAACTTAATTACCGTTACTGTTTGCGGTTTAGTTTTCTCACGCGTGATTGGCTTTTTACTTGAAACACGATAACATTCCATAGATATTTCTAGTGTTCACGGTTTTACGGGAAAGACTGTAAAAGCTCACTTAAATTACTAGACTCTGATCGTCTCGAAACAAGAACAAAATTGTCTTTAAGTCTCTTCAGTGTCACTCTCTTTCAGCTTGTTAATTAGTTGAGGAAATTGTTTTTCTGCGCTCACTGTCATGCTGCCTGAATATACGCATGCAGGCCAAGAACATACATCTTGAACATTCACCCGTGCAACCGAAAGGGAAGATAGCAGAACAATTGTTAAAAGGAAAATGTAATGCGCTTCCAGAGTAGCATAAAGAAGGCACTATACAACGCTCAGAACACTTGCTTGTTATATTAGAGAGTGCAGCAACACCATAATACAATGAATCATAGATGCATTTAAGAAAAGCGAAAACAGCGCAAGAAGAAAAACAATGTGTAACATGATAATGATTTCTTTTTCGTATCGCTCGTCAAAGAAATACAATACACAGGGGATCATCCTTGACTTCGCAGCGCACTGACAATTCAACTTGCTTCGCCATCTCTGGAACAAGAAAACTCCGTAACAAGTGTGTTCTGGGAATCCCGGTTGAAGTGCAAGGATAAAAGTGCGGAATCGAATTACCCAATTACCCTGGACGTGTAAATATGCCCGGGACCAATGAAGCACGCCCACGCTAACACGCGCCAGAAAGTTGCTACCTTGCGAGCAGAGGTCTCTTCGATCTTCCATCTAGGAAGACCTCTGCTCGCAGAGTAGCAAGTTGCATAATGAATTATTAATCAACAATTTTCTATAGAAATCAATGGCAGTCAATAGCAATTAAGACTCCGAGTGTGAGTATCGATTTTTATCGATTGGTTGCACCAATCAATAACAATCAATGGATTGTTATTGATTATTATTGATTGT
>OX419339.1:2154556-2162056 GCA_948470475.1 Galaxea fascicularis
GATCGGATTTTAGGCGCATTTTACACAGGCGCCGTTTTCAGTTCATTCATGAAGAATTATAGCGAATCATGTAACGAAGATTTGACAGTTGACTCAACTTTGAAACATTTTGTAAACAGCAAGAAGGATTTCAAAGGGCTTTTTGTCGAAAAATTAAAAAAAATTGTGAACTCTCAACCGAAAGTATGCTTTGAATATTTCAATGCGTGGAGTTCTCGATACAATAAACAAGTCAAAAACCCACAATTGTGAGCGTAATTTGTCACCCATGATATTAATAGGTAATCAAATGGTATACTCGTAAAATCAGGGAATAATTTCACTTGCGTTTTGTCCAAATTCTAATAATTTCCCTCGCCTAAAGGCTCGGGAAATTATTAGAATTTGGACAAAACGCGCGTGAAATTATTCCCTAATTTCACTCGTCACCATTTGATTACACATACATATATACTTCACATCACTTCACTGTGCGGGAAAACATGAACTCAATAAATTGACCTCGCTCCCAATGTGTGGCTTCATAGCTCAGTTGGTAGAGCATCGCACCGGTATCGCGGAGGTCACGGGTTCGAATCCCGTTGAAGCCCTGATTTTTTCAGGCTTCTTCTTTCCAGTTGCTTAAATTGGAAAATTTACTGCGATGATCACTCTTCACTTGCATCTACAACCGCAGTACAAATATGAATTATTTCATATATATACTTCACATCACTTCACTGTGCGGGAAAACATGAACTCAATAAATTGACCTCGCTCCCAATGTGTGGCTTCATAGCTCAGTTGGTAGAGCATCGCACCGGTATCGCGGAGGTCACGGGTTCGAATCCCGTTGAAGCCCTGATTTTTTCAGGCTTCTTCTTTCCAGTTGCTTAAATTGGAAAATTTACTGCGATGATCACTCTTCACTTGCAAATTTATATCTGTTTACAATTTTACAGCTCAATGATGTGCTTCGTTTGGAAACTAGAGCATTTTGAATTTCGGGGTTATGGCGGTGCGTGACACAAGGCTACGATCGAGTTTTTTGAAAAATGTATACTTGTCTAATGATTTTAAGCTTTTTTAGAAGTTAAAGTTTAGGAAAAGTGCTTGTGGAAATACCTGTTTGTTCAGTACTGATGATCAGTCGCCCAGATAGCCAAAGTAAGTTCCAGTTGTAGACACTATTTTCCGGCCGCCATATTGGTGCACAACAGATGTGCACCAAGATGGCGTTTTCGTACTGGGCTCTGTAAATTTCTGCGAAACATTTTGACGAATATCTGACGTTTGGTGAAGGCTAAAGGCCTACAACTTGGAGAAGTGTATTCGTTATTTATCGTCTATAACATCACAAATTCTTGACTTTTTCCACTGGCTGGTTTTCGATTTAGTTATTTATTGCGTGACAGTGAAAACGATCTATTGTTAGTAATTTCAACATTCAGTAGATAAGCCGAACGACTCCAAAGGTTCTGATATCGATAGTTTGCTGTCCTCTTTTGGCCTGGTACAAAGGATAGACTTTCCAACCCATCGAAATGACTGTTCGGGAAATCCCGGCACTGGTTCGACTCAATAAGAGGACTGTATCTTTCTCCTTTCAACAATTCTTTATTTCGTTCTCCATCATATACTGTTTACATTTCACAATCTCTAACAACTCCGAACTTTCGTATCAACTGATACATGAGCTTCGATTTTACAAATTTATCTTTTCCAATACAATGGTAGACTATTTTGACACTTATGTCAATCAAATTACACTATAGATCCATTAAGTTTCAGAATACAAAATCAAGATACAATCTAATGTCAACACGGATTGATTTACAATAATTATTCTTAGACAATGACCACACTCTGGATCTTGTTATAACAAAGCAGCGCGAAACATCATTAAACGGATTTAGGAATTATATAAATTCTTTATTATTACCCACTTATCTTACCCACTTTGATCATTGCCCACCCCCCCCCCCCCCCCCCCACCACCACCACCAACTATCTTTTAGCACAGGCTAATGGGTCCAGGACACTCTGTACAGACAACAGCTGTCTTGGGTTTGAGGGTCACCAACTGCACCATTGTGGCTGTGGAAATCAGTATTAATGCGCTGATATGTCCCTGTTGTAGGTTTGATAGAGTTAAGAGGTGGGACTGCTGGTATAAAAGAAAACAAGACATCACTACTTGCTTCACGAGGATTTTTGACCCTCACCCTGAGGTACATTCCTCCAGGAAACTCAGGAATTCTTCCACAATATTTTGAGCTTGAGTATTTTGAGGAGGCAGCTGAATGGTTATGTAAACACCCAAACGTTTTGCCAGGGGGCATTGGACTTCATGGCAACTGCTTGGGTGCTTGGATTGCTCTGTTGTTAGCAAGCTTCAGGAGTGATGTTATTAAAGCTGTTGTTGCAGTTTCACCGTTCTCCTTCGCCAGTCTCTCTTATTTTGCATACCAAGGCAAACTGTCAGAGAAATTTCACAGTGATGACAGTAAAGTAATCGTTACAAAAGATGGTGTCGTGATGCGATATGCCCATTCCACCGCAACGGAAGATAATGGATCAGATTTTACATTCTCTGCCATTACTCCATGTGAAAGGATTAACTGCCCGGTCCTATTAATCTATGGAACAGATGATCAGTACCTGAATTCAGAATTTCATGTTCAGCAGACATATGAACGAATGAAGAAGAACGGCAAGGGACACCTGTGCACAATTTTGCGTTACCATGGTGCAGGACATCTGATCGAGCCACCTTACACTCCTCTTTGTTATTCATCATTTGATCGTCTTGCCCGGGATACATATGCAAATCTTTATTTTGTATGGGGAGGGGAGAATAACGCCCATGCACAAGCCCAAGATGATTCTTGGTCAAATATTTTAGCATTTCTAAGAAAAAATATTTCATAGGATTAGTGACGTTTCGTTTAAAATTTTCTCATTGGCACTCTAGCTCGGTGGGAAATTGCATGGCTGTTTCTTGAAATCAGCTGATCTTTGATTCAGAAGTTTTGAATTCGTGCACAGCTTATCATAGTTGCAGCTTAGAAGAAAATTAAAGTCCAATTCACCCTTTCCATACTGAGAATGGTGTGGAGGGTGAGGTGATCTTTATTTTCGGAAACTCCGTGTGAGTATTAAGGATAACCAAAACTACACATATGGTAAGTGACATCGATTTTTCTCCTATTTCTTACAAATTTCCGAAACGGCAGGCTCATGCTCATCATAAAAGTACGATGGCCCAGAAGGCTCACAGTTCAGTCGTAATTTCTCAGTTTAGTCGTGATTTTTGATCACAGTTCAGTTCATTTTGGAAGGAAAGCAAGACCTAGGCCCTTTGTTGCTTACATCCGGGTATTTGAGTCTTTGAAAAGGCGGGAAATTGAACGCCATCTAAACAGGCGTGAATTTGAATAGTTATTCGGGTGATGATCAACTGGAACTGATATCAAGCTATTTTAAACAGGGATTCAGTAACTTAGAAATCACAGAGTTTTTGAAACTCCACGGAGTAACTATCAGTTTATCAACTGTTAAACGACGACTTCAGACTTTAGGCCTATCAAGACGATCATCCAATATACCTCGTGATCAGCTAAAGGAAGCGATAGAGATTGAGCTTGGCGGTAGTGGTTGCTTTGTTGGCTACCGTAGGCTTCGGGCGAGACTCCGAGGAAGAGGATATTTTGTAAAGAGAGAATTAGTTGTGACACTTTTAAGAGAGCTTGACCCAGAAGGAGTTGAAAGTAGAAAAAGAAATAGACTACGCAGGAGAACTTACCAGTCAAAGGGGCCAAATTTCGTGTGGCGCATAGATGGTTTTGATAAACTGAAACCTTATGGTGAGGAAGCATCCAACACCTGCATCTTCATCACCATGGCTTGACCTTAGAAATGTATGAACTGCCTCTACCATACTATTTTCGGTTCCATTATCTGACCTTACTTTCCGTGGCAAACAACCAACCTGTTTCACTGCATCAAGGTAAAATTTGGAAATCACCTCAGGGTTGTTATTTGTGGGACATACTTCAAGCCAGATTATCCTCCTCGAAAATCCATGAATGCTTCGCAGAGTTACCGGTATGTTTTCGAATTCGGAGTGAGTTTTTAGAATTTGGAGTGACTTTTTGGAATTGGGAGTGACATTTTCGAATTCGGAGTGACTTTTTGGAATTGAGTGACATTTTCGATTCGGGGTGAAATTTTCGAATTCGAAGTCAGCTTTTAGAATTCGGAGTGAGAATTTAGAATTTGGAGTGGTGTTTTAGAATTCAGAGTGAAGTTTCGTTATTTGAAGTGAGGTTTAAGAATTCGGAGTGTATTAAAAAATTTGGAGTAGGGTTGGCGCAGTGGTGAGAGCGCTCGCCTTCCACCAATGTGTCCCGGGTTCGATTCCCGGACTCGGCGTCATAAGTGGGCTGAGTTTCTTGGTTCTCTACTCCGCTCCGAGAGGTTTTTCTCCGGGTACTCCGGATTTTCCCTCTCCTCAAAAACCAACATTTGATTTAATTTAGAGTTTATTTGATTTACAGTCTCCCCAATTAGTAGAGCACTCGTGTTCAGCTAGAACAATTTGAGACTTAAATAAAGTTATTATTATTATTATTATTAGTAGTAGTAGTAGTAGTAGTAGTATCATTTGGAATTCGGAGTGCACTTGTGGGCCACTGTACTTTCTCCTTCATGTTCAGGGTTTGAGGTCAAGCAAGATAGCACTTTCATTGTTGTAGGTTTTAGAACATCATACAACGTTTCAATGACTGAAATACTTTGGAACTGATAGTACTGTTTTAAATGACGTACAAAAGGTTGCAGGGATGCAAGCATAAGATGTGGTTTCTGAATTAATTCCTGCTTGGAAATTTCAAGAATAACTTTGGTCAGGTTTTCATTGTTAACCACTCTTCTGCATTGAAATCTTTCAAGAAAATCATTGAATTCATCTTCCTCATCTGGAACTTCATTCTTCCTCAAAATACCACTAATGAACTCTTCCTCCATTGGGAGAGGTATTTCATAAATGAATCAATGAAAATGGAATCTGCAACTTTGTTACCATAGATGTAGCAGCACATAAATGCTTTTGACAAAAAGGTCGGAAAATAGGAGATGGAGACATACCCTTTGACAAGAATTCTCCCCACAGCCTCCCATTCTTCAGCAAAATAATCATGTCGTTCAAAGGGAACCCTTTCTCTCTCCCCTATGGTCATTGCAATGGAAAATTCGTTCCAGAATAAAGTGTATACTTCACAAGTTACGCCAGCACCCACCCCTAGTTCTAATTCGCCCCTTTCGTTAATTACTTTAACCGATTAACTACTGTACCGGCCAAAACCGGCCGCAGAAGACTCCCATGCTTCAAAACGTTGCAACTTTCTCAGTCGCGCGAATATTGGCTCAACTGTCAGTTGTTAGCATGAAATAGGATGCCCTTTAAATTTGGATATCCAATAAACGCAAGAAACGTAGCACTTTTGACCAAATATGACCTTTTGAGTTTGGACAAGAACGAAAATGACCATTTTTAGCGTCAAACAGAAACAGTTAGAAACGACGAAATTGTCCCTTTTTACCGTTATGTTTTTTAAAGAAGTCATCGTCGAAAAACCAAACTTCGACCATCATAGTAAAATTCAGTCCTTGTTCTAGCTTAGAAATGACTTTTTTTGTTCATATTCTTTTCCTGAGCAAAGATACAGCCTTTTGTTCCAGTGCAATCCAGCCTTCCCGCTATTTTCAACATCTCGACCGCATTGCATGCTGGGAAATAACGAGAATTTTTGACAGCACCCGCCCTTCCCCCAATTTTTTCACATAGTAACTAAGTCTACAGCCACTCCCACCTACCGCCAAAAATTTGTCCTTGTGGGGATTTTCAGTGCTTGCAAATTCCAAAATATGCGGCGGTAGGTCGAGAAATTCATCAAAAGTCGAGTCCCAAAGGTACTAAGTGTCTGACGATCCGAATTCCCAGTTCATGGAGTAACAAGCCAAATTTGACAACAAAGTACATCACCTTGCTCGCTTCTTTGAGAAAGTGGACTCTTAGCAACCGTCACGCTTAATGATGCTCATCAGGCAGCCACTAAAGATGAAAAATGGCTGTAAACTTAGCAAAATTCGCAAACAAACCGAACTTGGGCCGTTCTTGAGTTCCATGATTGAAAAATAGCTGCGTCACAATGACGTTTTCAGAAACCTTGAGCCTTCAGTACTTTAGGGCAGCACCATTTTCCGTGGTAGTCATGAAATACTATGGATCGTTTTTGCTGGAAAATCAGTCCGAAAACGTAAAAACGGCTGGTGGTCAATGGGTTAAAAACAACATTGTAGTCCGAAACACCTGGGTCTTTAAAATGTTCAATTAAATCATTTCTTATGCATGACCGGTGAACTGTGAAAAGCCTACCTAGAACATCTCTTCATTCTGTGTTGGGGAGTGAGGGAGAATCCTGTTCCCTGGGGCCATAATCATGGCTGCTATTCTCTTCATCCTTGCTCTGGGGGAGTTGGCTCCTTCACTCATGCTACCACCTGATCCTTCATTTTCTGGCTCCGTTTCAGCTGAACCAGAATTTGAAAGTAGGGCTATTCGTCTTGATCTTATTTCATCTATGGTAAGTGGCCTTTCTATTTCTGCACTTTCTATAATAGAAAGACTACCCCCGTCGGTAATCCTAGAAGACTCGTATTCTATGTCTTGTTGATAACGAATACATTATTCACCTTCTGCATGTGTGCAGCTGCATACTGAACATACGACCCGCTTACCAGCACATGATGCCACCTGCTGCACCTGTAATGGCTCTTCCAAACTTGCAATTTGGGTGTCAAATTCTGAAAATATTACACCTTATTGTTGTGATCGGAGGTAAACATTATACACTTAATGTATGGTCCCGTGGGAAACAGTTAGTTTTGTTTTACTGAGAGTCCTGATGTTCCCCGAGACGAAGTTTGCGCAGCATGGAAACACAACATTCATTTTGTGTCCCGCGCGTTTGCGCGTCCAAGAAACATCATGATCAACAATGTCTCCACAACAATATTAATGTGTCCTCGTTTGCCAGGGCCTTAACACGCTTGACCCTCGGTAATCTCAGTCCCCCTATGTTATGTGCCAGGCTACATCGTCCAAGAAAATCACAACTGAACTGTGAGTAAATTATCAACTAAACTGTGAGTAAAATCACAACTGAACTGTGAGTAAATTATCAACTAAACTGTGAGTAAAATACCAACTAAACTGTGAGTAAAATATCAACTAAACTGTGAGTAAAATACCAACTAAACTGTGAGTAAAATATCAACTGAACTGTGAGTAAAATATCAACTGAACTGTGAGTAAAATACCAACTAAACTGTGAGTAAAATATCAACTGAACTGTGAGTAAAATACCAACTGAACTGTGAGTAAAATACCAACTAAACTGTGAGTAAAATATCAACTGAACTGTGAGTAAAATATCAACTAAACTGTGAGTAAAATAC
>OX419339.1:2172056-2182056 GCA_948470475.1 Galaxea fascicularis
CTCCAAACAAGACATCACAGCACCCTCTGTCGAGTGTAATTTTTGAGCAGTGGTATATGGCAGATGGAGTGAAAAGGGTTGTTTTGAAGGATCAACGCTTTCAGGGGACATTGTTCACTCCGCCCGGAGATGGGCCTTTCCCAGGTTAGTGGAAATCAATAACAACCTCTTATTCCATTATGTTGCCATTTAACTAAACTTTTATCTTATATTTTTATGAATTTTATCTTATATTACTAAACTTTCCAGAAGTAAAGCTGGGATGGAAAATACCACTTCATTCACAAACCCTCTTCGTTAGTTGGGAACCGGCTGTATTTGTCAAATCCCAGCTTTTCTACTGAGCAAAATAAAAAACAGGGGAGCGCCCGAACCGTATAAAACAGGATAACCGGGGGTTCACCCATTTGGATAAAAGTGGCACCCTTGTTATATCGTTCCAACTTCGGCTATGGTTCGGGGATCAAACAACTGGCCACTTTCCCAGGCCATTTATATAAGCGACTATAAACATTACAAGTGTGTAAAGTAAAAATCATTTTATTCAGTTTCTAAGGCAAATGTTTCTTGACAACGGTGGACATTTATGACCACGGTTTCTAGAGGCAAGTGTTTTCTTGACAACGGCCTTCATTCTACCAAATCACACAAGAACAATCTACTTCATGGGTCCACTGAAGCTGGATGAAGACCAACGCAGCCGGAACAGCGACGCGTAAATCGTTGTAAATCTTTGCCATCTCTTCGAGAAAAGCGATTTAACATCTTCAAACCTTTTTGGACCATTCATGAGCACATCCCTCATTCTTAGTTGTAACTCGACTGCGTAATGCTGTTGTAAAACGGCTGTAAAACCGTCCATTCTCTTGTTGCTGAGGACTAATTGAATTAGCTGAGCTACTCGCTGAGAGGTACACTCAAGGAGCCAACACAAATGGAGTAGTTTTCAAGTTAACATACATATTTCGCTTACAATGAAGTCCTTCACAGCTTACAGAAACATCTCAGTTAAGTTCTTTTTAACTGTCTTCAACTTCTTTCTTTAGGTTGCCGTTCTAGCCTCTTACACACGCCCCTTCTCTACAATCTTTTAGTGTTAGCTTATTTATACGTTTTTGCTAATTAGACTTGATAAAGATTGACAGCTCAGCGGAAACCCCAAAAATATAATAAAGAATAACAACACGAATCGCTTGCAAAAAGTTTCCTTGACAATGAAGAAACCGAACAACAAATAGACTATACACTATTTAAGGTAAAGCAACAAGGTACATTTTGCCGATATAAACCAGAAGAAATGTTACATTTAACTAACTAAAAACTTCACTTTAAGGTAAGTTAGGTAGGGGTCGCGTTTAAAGACATTTGATCATATAGCGAGGCCATAGCAGGACCTGGCCAAAACACGCTACGTGATACCTTAGTAAATGTCACCTAATACAAAAGAAAAATTACCCTGTGATCAGGCATGGTTTATGGTGGGTAACCAATATCAAATGATGACAGATATTTCCGCCTGTGCGGCATGATATTCGGTTTCAGGTGTCCAGACAGCGCTACAATCACGTCTTTCTATCACTCATTTCTATCAGTGCTTTCACCAGTCACGGCAGAGAACATTTGAAGAATTCTCCTAACCAATATCAAAATGACAGATATTTCCGCTTGCTGCGACATGATATTCGATCCCCACGGTTTCAGAGATCCAGATAGCGCTACAATCACGTCTTTTTTTTATCCAGGCGCGGATCCAGGGGAGGTGAAATGGGTGAATTTTCACCCCCCCCCCCTTCCTTTTTCTGACAATTTGTCAATCATGCTGATACACAGACCTCATTGCCTGTCTTCCGTGTATAAATCAAGCTTAGGTTACACGTAAGCTTATGATAACAACACGCGGTAGTAATCAACCACTGTAAGCTTTCCAAATTAAGTTCTTCTCAGCAAAGAAACATCTTAAAAGCGAAAAAAATAGCTAAAAATATTACGCATGTACAGCGAAATCGTTTGCATATCGGATTACATTGCAGATATGCAAATTCATCAATCTCAACACAACTTCGCTTCGTAAATTAAAGACTACTAACTACCAATAGCCTGCACACAGGCGGTTGGATAGGCGAGGGGAGGGGGGAGAAAGCGGTTTTTCTCTCTCCTCTCCCCGCCCCCCTCCCCTTGCTCGCTTTGTCGACCCTCAACCCGGCCCAGACCTAGCCGCGCGAATCCAAGATGGCGACCTGATTACGAACTCCGGTTTTTTCGACTACCCAACCGCCTGCGTGCAGGCTAAACTACCAATCACCGAAGAGAAAATGATTATCTGACAAACAGTTTTTTCCAGCCAACTGTTTTATTAAAATCAACAATAGCTTCGCTGTTAGGAGCCAAAAACATCCGCTTCGCCTCCGTTCAAAGCGATCACAAACTGCGCGACAGCGTGGCTTTCCAAGCCAAAACAATAGAAATTACAACATTTCAGCTCAAATGATCAGTCAAACAAATCTCAAAACGAGACCACCGTTTACCGTCTGCTTGTTTTGGAAATCAGAGCAGCTCCAAGGCGAAATAATCTTTCGTTGCTTTAAGACATTTATTTTGTCCTATTGTTCTTTAGGATTATATCTCCACGGATCTTGAGCAGTCATCTAATTCTAGCTTACCCTCCGCCAACCTGAATGAACCAATTATTTGCGTTTTTATTGTCTTATGTAAAAACCAATCAGAGCTGTATCTGTGCCAGGGTTCCGCAGAGCTCTTCTCTCCGTCAGTCATGCGCAGAAGAGCAGTTACGCGCTTGTGCGTGGCCCCACATTCTCGTCCCCAGAGCTCACGATCCTTCCGTCCTGCGGCAGAAATCGAGAGCTCTGGCTGGTTCCAAACCCCGAAGTCCGTGAATCACGGACTTCCGGCTCTTCTGCGCAAACTCAGAAGCTTGAAACAATAGTGGTTGCTAACGGCTACAAAAATGCGCCTTCGCTGGGACTGCGCATACTTCGGAACTGGCCAGAGCTCTCGATTTCTGCCGCAGGCCAGAAGGATCGTGAGCTCTGGAGACGAGAATGGTGGCCCCACTGTCTTTTTTTCCACGGATTTAAATCACGCGACTTGACCATTCTGCGGTCCTCCTTGCGTTTATATTTTTTCTCGTTCTCATCATGTTTTACAACGAAAAGCACAACAACTTTAATCAACGTCATGCTGCGTAGCTGCTGCGTGGGTACAGCCAGTCGGTTGTTGATATACCGGTATTTCAATAATTTCTCCAGTTTCGGGATTGTACTTTAATTGTTGTTCAAAAGGATTGTATGGCCCAGTGTCATTGTGCCCAGGTAAAGTCCAACCTCTTTTGGGGGCAGGGAACTTTCCAATCGCTGAATGAACATCAAAGCCCGCACCATCTAGATCGGCTCTATCAGTCTTATACCGTTTGTTGGCCCTGACTTTTGTAGAAAGTTGATTCATCAGTTCGCGCCGAGCTTTTTCAATCACAGGTCGGATTTTTCTCATGCCGTAGTCTATTACTTTCTTTTGTGACGGTGGGTCCCTCATTGCCTCAGAAGCATAATATCTGCTAGCTTCGAGGCCTTTCTTGGCAAGATACGGAATACCTCTGTGTATGAATGATTCAGTCGCTGTATCGAGGACACTACTAAGCAAATCAGCGCCCTCTGGAACAGAGGGCACTCTCAGACTAGGTTTACACTAAAGGAAATTGTTCCGGATTCGTGACGAATCCGAGACGTTTTAGTACCGGATTCGTTTTGCCGTTTACATATAAGTGGACGAATCTCAGGAAATCCTCGGTTTAGTCATGTCTCCGGAGATTTTGAATCCTGAATCCAAAGTGAAAACTTTGAATCCGAAAACTTTTGAATTCGGAGAGGTTAGTCGTGTAAACGATTTGAAAGGACGAATCTGGATATTTTTTCGCCTGCGATCTTTAGAGTTTGCGGTGTAACCAAAATGGCGGATGTAGTGTCCACATTGATCGCTGTAGCTGCATGCCTTATTTTTGTTACAGTTATAGGCAATCCATTTTATAATGGGTACTGCGATATTCCTGAGAAAAAAGGAAGTTGTTAATGCAAATAACGTTGTCGTCGACCACACTTTATCGGAGACGAAAACGATGGCATGATCGAAGACGTCGATGGTTTTGGGTCAGACCCGGCAGAACAAGTGCCTGGTGGGACAACATGATGAACAACAATGTAACCATTCAATCAGGAATGTTCCCGGAGTTAATCTACGTGTGTAAACGATTAGGAATCCGGATACTCATTCAGTGTAAACGCCCATGAATCCGATAACCCAAAAATTGATGAATCCGTAAACATTTATGAATCCGAAAAAATATCCTCTAGTGTAAACCTACAATTTCGGTCAAAACAAATGAAAAATTTAAGCCCCCCCTCCCCCCCCCCCCCCCATTTCAATGATGAAAAAAAAGGCGCAGTTTGGTTTGCGCGCGAACTCAACATTGATATGGGGGGAGGGGGGGTTTATTTCTCATTTTATTCTGTCCAAGATTGTAGTCCCAGTTGCCCGGCAAAAACCGAGGTTTGTTGTACCGCAGACTGCACATTCGTCAAAACAATCTTTTGCTGATCAAGTCAATGGCAATAGGTACTCCTATCGACGCTAGCAATCCGAGAAAACCGCCGTATTGCGCAGTTCCACCACCACGAACCATACCATTACCGACAAGATACTTCACAGCTTTTTTTCTGTTCTGGCGTCATAGCTTAAACAAGATTGTAAAGCGTTATTTCGTTTTGGCCGCAAATTTTTCCAAAGATTTTCTTCATCGATTTTTCAGCACCGAAACTGAGCCCCACGGTTGCCAAAGTTTTGACTGCCGGTTTGATCAAAAGTCCAGCCACGGTTAACAAAGTAGAGAAAATGTTACCACCGCGTTGTGCAGTTTTCTCATTCTGCGTCTTGCTCATCCTGAGATCGGCTCCCTTTCGCTCGCTGACCGCTTTTTTCATTCGGTTAATTTGAGTGCAGGTCAAAAGGAGGTCGTCTCCGCGACCGATTTTTTCCGCGTAGCGTTACAGCTGATTTTTCAGCAAAACCCTTTTGAAGCTTTTTCTTTTGCCCATCAGTCAGCGCAATCTTGTACGGATGAACTGGTTGTTGCTCACAACCAGTTCGGATTGGGAATGAAATGGTATTTGTCAAATCCTAGCTTTACTACTCTACTCGTTAAAACTAGCTTTAAGTAGATTTACACACAGATGCTTGGTTGTTTATTAAAATAATCGCCTCCGGGTGTAAACAATACCTGGAGTAGGCCAGAGTGTGGGATGGGGAGGTGTGTTGTGTGATGACACAAAGAACCCCTGCGTAGGAGACTATACCCCTCAAGACAAGCTGTCAAGGCAGGAAATTCATTTTGCAGGCAACTGGTTCGCTTGAGGATAGGAATGAATTCGTAGAGCAACACTTCTTAACGCTAGTTACATTTGGCACTTGACTTGACTTTTTGAACGTGCAAGTTATGAAACGAGCAAGTTTTTAGCGAATTAATTTAAACCGCTTCAAACATGTTAAAACCTGGGTTCGCCTGGGAGCTTCCCCACCGATACACTGCGATTTGTTGCAATGCATAGCTAATTAAGCTCAAGGCGCTCGCGTACAAAATTGGCTCCTCACATGATTATAGTATCAACTGCATGCCCTTGTAGACTAAATAAAACCACAGTAAACAATCAACGTATGCAAATAATTCAATTTCTTAATTTATTTTTTCTCAACTCTTATGGGTTCCCTGTGGTGTGAGGTTGATTCTTCGCTCGACCCTTCGCTTCCTGTTAAACATTTTATTCCTCCACTGACCACTGCATACTGCATAACGCTTGGTATATATTCCACGTATGTAACAAAGTCAAATCCAACCATGGATGGGACTCTACAACCAAAATTACAATCATAAAAGCAGCCAAATGAAAAAGCAAATTTCATAAAGATACTAAGGCCCGGTTCAGACGCCGCTCCACTCATGTCCCGAAGCTAACTGATGAATTGAGTCCGGCAAAAGAGCGGCGTCTGGACCATTTCGGTACAGAAGTTTTAATTCCGTGCGGCCACGTTGTTAAGTTCGACAAGGTCTGCCGCGTTATTCGACACTGGAGCGGCAACTGATTCATACGGCGCTCTTCTCATGTGCCGAACCAAATGCATTAATTATGACTATGTATAAGTGTATGATGCGTTCTCCGTATGTAAAATACATACATCATACATAATATACATACATAATCTTTATTTAACGTGGGAGAAACGCTTAGCTATAGCTATTTTGCAGGTTTTCCACAAATTAATATTAAGAAAGAAAAAATATGTACATAAAATTGTAAGAATATAAAATATCATGTATCTAAGGTTACAAAACTTAAGTAATTAAAATTCAATATTCCTCACTTGTTTATTAAACTCGATGGGGCACTTTGACACATACATATTAGGTTCGACACACGGTATGCCGTCTCAACCAGCTGTCGCGCCAATGTTGCTCCAAAGTCGAGCCTAATTTAATTAGATTCGGCACATGAGTGGAGCGGCGTCTTAACCGGGCCTAAGACTACCGAGAGATGACCTGAAGAGTAGAAACTCGCTATGGTCATTGTGTGGGAGATACAGAACATACAGCAGAGGACCGTTTCTTTTGAAGAGCTAGGCTGTTACAATTTGAACCAACACTTACATGTAATATTGTCATGCATCATCTAATACCCGAAATGACATGCTTCTCTTCTAGAACTTAACTGACAACCGTGATTCCAAACCCCATAGAGGGGAGTGGTTTAGACTAGCGAATTCATCCCCCCCCCGCCTTTTAGCATAGGTTAATGGGTCCAGCACACTGTCTATAGACAACGACTGTCTTGGGTTTGAGGGTCACCAGCTGCACCATTGTGGCTGTGGAAATCAGTATTAATGCGCTGATATGTCCCTGTTGTAGGTTTGATCGAGTTAAGAGGTTCGACTGCTGGTATAGAAAACAAGACAGCACTCCTTGCTTCACGAGGATTTGTGACCCTCACCCTGAGCTTCGTTCCCCCTGGAAACTCAGGAATTGCTCCAGAATATTTTGAGCTTGAGTATTTTGAGGAGGCAGCTGAATGGTTATGTAAACATCCAAAAGTTTTGCCAGGGGGCATTGGAATTTACGCCATCTGCTTCGGTTCCTGGTTTTCTCTGTTGTTAGCAAGCTTCAGGAGTGATGTTATTAAAGCTGTTGTTGCAGTTTCTCCACAATCATGTGCTAATTATTCTTCTTTTAAATATCAAGGCAAACTGTCAGAGAAATTTCACTTTGATCACAGTAAAGTAATCGTTACAAAAGATGGTGTCGTGGTCCGATATGCCCATTCCACTGCAACGGAAGATAATGGATCAGATTTTACATTCTCTGCCATTACTCCATGTGAAAGGATTAACTGCCCGGTCTTATTAATCTATGGAACAGATGATCAGTACCTGAATTCAGAATTTCATGTTCAGCAGACATATGAACGAATGAAGAAGAACGGCAAGGGACACTTGTGCACAATTTTGCGTTACCATGGTGCAGGACATCTGATCGAGCCACCTTACACTCCTCTTTGTTATTCATCATTTGATCAATTTGCCCGGGGTACATTTGCAAATCCTTATTTTGTATGGGGAGGGGAGAATAAAGCCCATGCACAAGCCCAAGATGATTCTTGGTCAAATATTTTAGCATTTCTAAGAAAAAATATTTCATAGGATTAGTGACGTTTCGTTTAAAATTTTCTCATTGGCACTCTAGCTCGGTGGGAAATTGCATGGCTGTTTCTTGAAATCAGCTGACCTTTGATTCTGAAGTTTTGAATTCGTGCTCAGCTTATCATAGCTTAGAGGGAAATTGAGACTCCATGTTTTTAAAAGAAAAAAATCAGGTACTGTTTTCCATGTTTCAGTTTCGTCACACCGCAAAACAGATATATTATGCAGAGATCCGGGATTTCATTTATTTCTACGGCTACGACAATAATTTTTGTCATTCTCCTGATCTGGTGAAAGGCTGATGTTCGCATGTATTTTTACATATTTTGATATTTCCACCAATTTCGATGATTTGGCTTATTTCATACTAGTGAGCGTTTTATATTCAACGGCGAGTGTTTTATTAACAATTTGGCTTATTCTACTCTGTTGAGTGTTTTGATACTTAAAGTTTAAAACCGCGCTTAAGGTTCCAAGAACGTGATCTTTAGATAGGAAACTTGTCAACATGTGAGGTACCAGGCTGTTCCTAAGCAACGCGTCCCATTCCAAATGGTAATTCAAAAAGTACACGTGTGTTAGCACAGTTTGGAAAGCCCTCACGAGAAGTTTTGTGCGTTCCTATTGTTGGTGTTGCGCTGGCCGTAATAAACTGCCAACTTAATTGTTTTTAGCTCAAAGGCCGCACACAACTTTTGTTCTCTTAACCCGAGGTATTACTTAGGTTATTCTGGAACCACGAGTTGCACGTAATGCTATTTTGGAAAGCCCTCACGAGAAGTTTTGTACGCTGACTCCTTATGTTGGTGTTGCGCTGGACGTAATAAACTGGCCAACTTAATTGTTTTTACCTTAAAGGCTGCACACAACTTTTGTTCTCTTAACCCGAGGTATTACTTAGGTTGTTCTGGAACCACGAGTTGCACGTAATGCTAGCGCCACGGCCTGGTCATCTCTTCTAGCACCAATGATACTGTAATTAAGTGCTTTAACAAAGTTACCGGTTTGTAAGAATTATCCTGGCCTATTTGCCAGCAAGAACTGTGGAACTGCTTGGGGTCGCTCTACAGCAAACCATGAACTCTTTAATTAGTTTGACTAATTACTCTCTTAATCAACGCGCTGTATCAGTGAGCTTTTCACTGTTTGTAATCCGGTTCCGAAATGAGATCACGTTCCAACAACTTTGTTATTGATAGCAGCTCTCGCACTAGACTGCTAGCAGTCCCTTTCTAGATAGCCGCGAGGGTGCTCGAAATATCCGAGCGAAAGCGGAAAACTGGAGCGAACGAGCGGAAGGGGCTCCAGTCTCGCCGCGCTTTGCGCTCTCGGCTATTTCGCGCGCCCTCGCGACTATCTAGAAAGGGGTTTCTAGCAGTCTACCCTCGCACGCTACAAGTCAAGTGTTACAGGTCAACAAACGAAGACCAGTACGCGCAGTGACTGGTATTGAAACATCCATCGGTTGGTTTTACAGTGATTTAGGTTCGGTTAATCATTAAATCTAGAGTGGAACGAAACGCGGTTAGTGTAACTTGAAAACGGCGCTAATCCTTCTAAGGATACCGAAAGGTTACCTGCTTTTGACCAATCACTGCGTGGCATGTAGCGTCGCGCGTTCTTTTAGTAGTGTGGTTTCAGTAGAGAGTGAGAGAGTTGTAACTGACGGCCAAGCGCTTAACATCTATTAAAACCTAGTTAAAACCAAAGACTGGTCCGACCAAATCCCTCCTTCAACAGTCAATCCCCCCACTGGTCAAGCACCAAAAAAGCCCCGTAACACTGATTTGCAGGCTGAGATACTTTGCGTAGTCACAACAAAGAAGGAGCTTCATATCTATAGAACAGAAACCAATGACAACTTCTTCTATTGTGACGAAACCGACTCTTAAGCTTATTCACACATGTAGAGTACTTTAGATAACTTCACCCAAAACGTCACCTTCAGCAACCTCGTTCCCAGGGTCTCTCCTCTTCCCTTCCCCTGGAGCGAGAGAGGAGAGAGACCCTCTCTCCTCTCTCGCTCCAGGGGAAGGGAAGAGGAGAGACCCTGGGAACGAGGTTGCACCCTCAGGAATAAAACACAAACTGACAACGGAGTACAGTTGAACCTCGATTTAACGAACCTCTATATAACGAAGTCCTCGGTATAACGAACGATATTATTCAGCCCGGCCAAAGACAGTGAAATGTATGGAACAGAACCTCGATGTAACGAAATGCTCGTTATAACCCGGGCTAGTAA
>OX419339.1:2187056-2190288 GCA_948470475.1 Galaxea fascicularis
AATCCCTAAACATAAACTTTCCATTTCTATTTTGCAAAGTTTTACATTCCGAACTGTCTAGTAAATTGGCGCTGAAAGGCAACATAATACATGGCCTCCTCTTAGTGATAATTACATAACACATGTACTTGTACAAAGTGATACTGCTGGCCACTATTGCGCCGTCAGTGATCACCGCTCCCGAGAAGAACAGACACATTTACTTGCAAACTGCAGGGATCTCATGGAGATTCAACAATAAAAAAACTATTTGAAATATAAAGTGCCTCCATTGTGTTTTCTTGGGGTTTGAGGTCTTTAAATAGAATTTTTGATTGAAGTAATAATCCTTGGATAATCCTTGGTCCTTGGTCTGCCATGTGCTGGATGACATTGCAAGGCAGGGCTGTGCTCTAGCAGCGCCCGGTCGCCCCTGGCGACTTACTTTTGCCATCGGGCGACTAAGAAATATTAGTTTTTGCACCAAAGTTATATGCTGGGCACCCTGGATTTCAAGGGTTTAGAGGTTTGGGCACCCAACTACTTTTCTTAGAGCACAGTCTTGGGGGGGCAGGGGGGGGAGGGGGGGGAGGGTCACTCACCTGAATGGCAAATACTCTCAAAATTAAGTGTCCAACCGTGTTTATACATGATTTGGGTGATTTTTCTACAAGGAGGCAGGATGGCCGAGTGGTTTAGGGTGCTGGTTTTCAATGCAGTGACCCGGGTTCAAATCCCGCTCTGGCCACTAGCTGGAGTTGTTCTGGGTGAGTGCCTGGTTCAACTCCTTGGTCATCCTTGTAAATAGCCAACTGGCTGCCTCCTGCCAGTTGGGATTCTTAACTCAGTTGTTTTCATTTGTATTATTTGTTGTTTCATTGGCCCTGAAAAGCCCCTTTAGAGGAGTGGTCAGTTAAGTATTTATTTATTTATTTATAAGGGAAGGAATTGTTGTTGTTGTTCTTTCAAAATGTGAATTGATTGCAATCTAATTATTCTAAGAATACATGTAATGATCATGTGGAGATCACTGATTGGATGGCTGATGACTGCTAATGATTGCTGATTGGATGGCTGATAATGCAAATCACTGATTGGATGACTGATAACAATCACTGATTGGATGACTGCTAATGATCACTGACTGGATGACTGATAATGCAAAACACTGATTGGATTACTGATAATGACTGCAATTCCAAGAAACCTGGAATCACAGCTTGTGTTCGTTCTGGAGTAGACTATGCTGTGCCCGTTTCCTATAACGCCCTGTCGCAGTACTTGAAAAATGAGCTCGTGCGTATCGAGAAAAGGGCGCTATCGATAATTTTGCCCGGCACGGGTTACACAAGTGCTTGCGGCTTTTTGGGCATAACGCCTATTACCGAGCACAACAGTCTTCTGTGCCGTAAATTATTCGACCAGATATGTTCTGATACTGGTCACAAATTAAACAGCTTGCTGCCTCCTTGGAACGAACCCAAATGTAATCTGAGAAACCATCGCCCATCGCCATCCCACATTTGAAAACAAATCGAACCAAAAACACGTTCATCTTTGCCGTGGCTCGCAAATGTAATAATTAGTTTTGGTCTCAAACGATATTTTTATGACTGCTGCCATCAATGAATTCAGTTTTTTTTATAAATATCAATATCTATTTTACTTCTATATATATTTAAGATTCATCTAGGCTTTAATATGACAATTACATATTTTAGATTTAGGTTACATTATTATATTATACAAAATTCATGTAAATAGGTTTTAACTTTTCTAATTTGTTTTGGTTTTTTAAGAATTGTAAAAAATTACCTAATTCAGCTTTTGTGGCTGCAATGTGATTTTTAAATAAACTATCTATCTATCTATCTACAGTCAGTCATATATGGCCAATAATATGGTAATAATTTGTAGAACTGTTATGGTCCTGTAGTTATGAATGTTTTGCAATATGGATACAGTTTAAATCACTATCGAGAGTTCCCATATACACTGTAAAGCAGTATGTAACAGAAGCAACCCAGCCAATCCAATGGCAGAGGGAGGCCTTTCCAGTCGTGGGTCCTTTCATTGAGTTTAGTCAGATTTTTTTCGATTAGTAGATTGATGCTCATTCCTTTAAGCAACAAAAGCTAACATTCTTCTACCTTTGGTAAATCTTTCTTACTTTGCAGTAACTCATTTTTTGAAAGAAAGAATTTGAACTTTCGTAATAAAATGTGTCTGGTAGGCACATCTTGTTTGGGTAAACCAGTCACTAAAATGGGATAGCTTGGAAGGGTACGGAAGAGCAGCTTTATTATGAGTTCATTTTCTTAACAGTGTATCTGCCAAAGTAAATTACATGTATCATAGCAAACACATTTTCTATCTTAAGACAAAGACAGGAAAACACTGGAGAAACAGGGTTGGTATTCAACAAATGACTAATTCCTTGTTATGTTAGAGCTACTTTGTTTAACAAATTACATGTATGTTAACCCTTTCCCTCCTAAGGGGGTTCTCCATTGACGAGTAAAATTGTGTGGCGTTAGACAGTAAAATCTAGAAGTGCCATATGGCACCATCAGGAGTGAAAGGGTTACATTTACTCCTACTTTGCCTTTCATTTTTTTTAAGCTTCACTAAGCAAGGCCGGGATCAATTAAGGCTTGGTGTAAGTACCACTTGTTTATATTTGTGATAGCCTTAAGAGCATGGTGACATGTTTACATTTGGAGTTAGACAACATTTTGAAAGCAAATTAGTGGGATTGTCCCTTTTACAAATTTTGAATTATTAACCCATCATCTCAATGATTTGTGTTTGCAGGGCTGTCAATAATTTTTGAAGTAGATTGTAATATACCAAAGAATAACGGGGGATTCAAGTTGCTGAAGTGTAGTCAACATGCTGATTTTATATCAAAGTAGCGGGAATATACCTCAAAATATGAGGGAAAATCCCCGGGCCCGGGCCCTTAATGACAGCCCTGGTTTGCCTTTTCAGTGTGTCAAATGCAATGGATTGCTTCATTCTCCTGAAAAATAATTAACTAAAGAAAAACTTAACAAAACCAGACTACTGTACAAAAGCATAACAGTCAAAGTAAAACCCCCATTGCAAGGATTGTTTGCATGACTGTAGCTTGTGTTGTCTTCCTGGGTTTGCAAAGTTTATTTTATCATCAGAATTGTGTTGCCCTAATTTTCTGGTCTTTCCATTTCTCTATCCTTCAGAGCATTTCTTTGTGTAAGGGAAGATCTCAGAC
>OX419339.1:2195488-2197988 GCA_948470475.1 Galaxea fascicularis
AGGAATTGTTGTTGTTGTTCTTTCAAAATGTGAATTGATTGCAATCTAATTATTCTAAGAATACATGTAATGATCATGTGGAGATCACTGATTGGATGGCTGATGACTGCTAATGATTGCTGATTGGATGGCTGATAATGCAAATCACTGATTGGATGACTGATAACAATCACTGATTGGATGACTGCTAATGATCACTGACTGGATGACTGATAATGCAAAACACTGATTGGATTACTGATAATGACTGCAATTCCAAGAAACCTGGAATCACAGCTTGTGTTCGTTCTGGAGTAGACTATGCTGTGCCCGTTTCCTATAACGCCCTGTCGCAGTACTTGAAAAATGAGCTCGTGCGTATCGAGAAAAGGGCGCTATCGATAATTTTGCCCGGCACGGGTTACACAAGTGCTTGCGGCTTTTTGGGCATAACGCCTATTACCGAGCACAACAGTCTTCTGTGCCGTAAATTATTCGACCAGATATGTTCTGATACTGGTCACAAATTAAACAGCTTGCTGCCTCCTTGGAACGAACCCAAATGTAATCTGAGAAACCATCGCCCATCGCCATCCCACATTTGAAAACAAATCGAACCAAAAACACGTTCATCTTTGCCGTGGCTCGCAAATGTAATAATTAGTTTTGGTCTCAAACGATATTTTTATGACTGCTGCCATCAATGAATTCAGTTTTTTTTATAAATATCAATATCTATTTTACTTCTATATATATTTAAGATTCATCTAGGCTTTAATATGACAATTACATATTTTAGATTTAGGTTACATTATTATATTATACAAAATTCATGTAAATAGGTTTTAACTTTTCTAATTTGTTTTGGTTTTTTAAGAATTGTAAAAAATTACCTAATTCAGCTTTTGTGGCTGCAATGTGATTTTTAAATAAACTATCTATCTATCTATCTACAGTCAGTCATATATGGCCAATAATATGGTAATAATTTGTAGAACTGTTATGGTCCTGTAGTTATGAATGTTTTGCAATATGGATACAGTTTAAATCACTATCGAGAGTTCCCATATACACTGTAAAGCAGTATGTAACAGAAGCAACCCAGCCAATCCAATGGCAGAGGGAGGCCTTTCCAGTCGTGGGTCCTTTCATTGAGTTTAGTCAGATTTTTTTCGATTAGTAGATTGATGCTCATTCCTTTAAGCAACAAAAGCTAACATTCTTCTACCTTTGGTAAATCTTTCTTACTTTGCAGTAACTCATTTTTTGAAAGAAAGAATTTGAACTTTCGTAATAAAATGTGTCTGGTAGGCACATCTTGTTTGGGTAAACCAGTCACTAAAATGGGATAGCTTGGAAGGGTACGGAAGAGCCAGCTTTATTATGAGTTCATTTTCTTAACAGTGTATCTGCCAAAGTAAATTACATGTATCATAGCAAACACATTTTTCTATCTTATGACAAAGACAGGAAAACACTGGAGAAACAGGGTTGGTATTCAACAAATGACTAATTCCTTGTTATGTTAGAGCTACTTTGTTTAACAAATTACATGTATGTTAACCCTTTCCCTCCTAAGGGGTTCTCCATTGACGAGTAAAATTGTGTGGCGTTAGACAGTAAAATCTAGAAGTGCCATATGGCACCATCAGGAGTGAAAGGGTTAACATTTACTCCTACTTTGCCTTTCATTTTTTTTAAGCTTCACTAAGCAAGGCCGGATCAATTAAGGCTTGGTGTAAGTACCACTTGTTTATATTTGTGATAGCCTTAAGAGCATGGTGACATGTTTACATTTGGAGTTAGACAACATTTTGAAAGCAAATTAGTGGGATTGTCCCTTTTACAAATTTTGAATTATTAACCCATCATCTCAATGATTTGTGTTTGCAGGGCTGTCAATAATTTTTGAAGTAGATTGTAATATACCAAAGAATAACGGGGGATTCAAGTTGCTGAAGTGTAGTCAACATGCTGATTTTATATCAAAGTAGCCGGGAATATACCTCAAAATATGAGGGGAAAATCCCCGGGCCCGGGCCCTTAATGACAGCCCTGGTTTGCCTTTTCAGTGTGTCAAATGCAATGGATTGCTTCATTCTCCTGAAAAATAATTAACTAAAGAAAAACTTAACAAAACCAGACTACTGTACAAAAGCATAACAGTCAAAGTAAAACCCCCATTGCAAGGATTGTTTGCATGACTGTAGCTTGTGTTGTCTTCCTGGGTTTGCAAATTTTATTTTATCATCAGAATTGTGTTGCCCTAATTTTCTGGTCTTTCCATTTCTCTATCCTTCAGAGCATTTCTTTGTGTAAGGGAAGATCTCAGACAGACCCCATCTGTTGCATCGGTTAAAAGGTCAGTGTTGTCTCAGATTAACAAATGGTGTCCATAAAATTCATTTCAGGGTTGTCAAAGATTATTTAAGGTGGCTTGAAAGGGTTTTTCATCGATGTAGTGTTTGCAAAAGAAGGATATTTAATGGTGTTGGCAAACTATGTCTCCTTGGATCTCTAT
>OX419339.1:2202988-2232988 GCA_948470475.1 Galaxea fascicularis
CCACCCTCCCTCTCCCACTCTTCCGAGTGGAAGAAGGGAGGGTTGGGAGTACCTCCCACCCTCCCTCTCCCACTCTTCCGAGTGGAAGAAGGGAGGGTTGGGAGTACCTCCCACCCTCCCTCTCCCACTCTTCCGAGTGGAAGAAGGGAGGGTTGGGAGTACCTCCCACCCTCCCTCTCCCACTCTTCCGAGTGGAAGAAGGGAGGGTTGGGAGTACCTCCCACCCTCCCTCTCCCACTCTTCCGAGTGGAAGAAGGGAGGGTTGGGAGTACCTCCCACCCTCCCTCTCCCACTCTTCCGAGTGGAAGAAGGGAGGGTTGGGAGTACCTCCCACCCTCCCTCTCCCACTCTTCCGAGTGGAAGAAGGGAGGGTTGGGAGTACCTCCCACCCTCCCTCTCCCACTCTTCCGAGTGGAAGAAGGGAGGGTTGGGAGTACCTCCCACCCTCCCTCTCCCACTCTTCCGAGTGGAAGAAGGGAGGGTTGGGAGTACCTCCCACCCTCCCTCTCCCACTCTTCCGAGTGGAAGAAGGGAGGGTTGGGAGTACCTCCCACCCTCCCTCTCCCACTCTTCCGAGTGGAAGAAGGGAGGGTTGGGAGTACCTCCCACCCTCCCTCTCCCACTCTTCCGAGTGGAAGAAGGGAGGGTTGGGAGTACCTCCCACCCTCCCTCTCCCACTCTTCCGAGTGGAAGAAGGGAGGGTTGGGAGTACCTCCCACCCTCCCTCTCCCACTCTTCCGAGTGGAAGAAGGGAGGGTTGGGAGTACCTCCCACCCTCCCTCTCCCACTCTTCCGAGTGGAAGAAGGGAGGGTTGGGAGTACCTCCCACCCTCCCTCTCCCACTCTTCCGAGTGGAAGAAGGGAGGGTTGGGAGTACCTCCCACCCTCCCTCTCCCACTCTTCCGAGTGGAAGAAGGGAGGGTTGGGAGTACCTCCCACCCTCCCTCTCCCACTCTTCCGAGTGGAAGAAGGGAGGGTTGGGAGTACCTCCCACCCTCCCTCTCCCACTCTTCCGAGTGGAAGAAGGGAGGGTTGGGAGTACCTCCCACCCTCCCTCTCCCACTCTTCCGAGTGGAAGAAGGGAGGGTTGGGAGTACCTCCCACCCTCCCTCTCCCACTCTTCCGAGTGGAAGAAGGGAGGGTTGGGAGTACCTCCCACCCTCCCTCTCCCACTCTTCCGAGTGGAAGAAGGGAGGGTTGGGAGTACCTCCCACCCTCCCTCTCCCACTCTTCCGAGTGGAAGAAGGGAGGGTTGGGAGTACCTCCCACCCTCCCTCTCCCACTCTTCCGAGTGGAAGAAGGGAGGGTTGGGAGTACCTCCCACCCTCCCTCTCCCACTCTTCCGAGTGGAAGAAGGGAGGGTTGGGAGTACCTCCCACCCTCCCTCTCCCACTCTTCCGAGTGGAAGAAGGGAGGGTTGGGAGTACCTCCCACCCTCCCTCTCCCACTCTTCCGAGTGGAAGAAGGGAGGGTTGGGAGTACCTCCCACCCTCCCTCTCCCACTCTTCCGAGTGGAAGAAGGGAGGGTTGGGAGTACCTCCCACCCTCCCTCTCCCACTCTTCCGAGTGGAAGAAGGGAGGGTTGGGAGTACCTCCCACCCTCCCTCTCCCACTCTTCCGAGTGGAAGAAGGGAGGGTTGGGAGTACCTCCCACCCTCCCTCTCCCACTCTTCCGAGTGGAAGAAGGGAGGGTTGGGAGTACCTCCCACCCTCCCTCTCCCACTCTTCCGAGTGGAAGAAGGGAGGGTTGGGAGTACCTCCCACCCTCCCTCTCCCACTCTTCCGAGTGGAAGAAGGGAGGGTTGGGAGTACCTCCCACCCTCCCTCTCCCACTCTTCCGAGTGGAAGAAGGGAGGGTTGGGAGTACCTCCCACCCTCCCTCTCCCACTCTTCCGAGTGGAAGAAGGGAGGGTTGGGAGTACCTCCCACCCTCCCTCTCCCACTCTTCCGAGTGGAAGAAGGGAGGGTTGGGAGTACCTCCCACCCTCCCTCTCCCACCTCTACCCACCCCTTCCCAATCTGTTCTTTTTCTACTCTTCCCGTTTTGATCTTCTCCATTCTAACTTAAGTTTTTGTACTTTATTAAGTTAACAAGGAGACAGAGAAGTTTGCCGCGTTTTGTTGCGGCACTTTATTTTTTCTTTGAAGGGTTGGTGTTTTTTATTTGCCATCTTATGTTTTTTCTAGACAACAACATTAACTTTATTTACATTCACAATTTAACATATAAATAAAGAGTACCTGCAAAATAGCAAAGCTAGTCGAGGGAGGTAGTATGAAAGAACGTGTCAATAACATATTAATGAAATATTATTCTAATGACAAAAGATAAACAATAATTACAAATGTACAGATATTAATTACAGAAATAAATACAAAATATAATATACAGTAGTATGAGAAACGTTTCAATTACATATTAAACAATAGCTACAAAAGCTAATAAGTATCTTATGTTTACTCTTTTATTAAATTCTGAGAAAAGCTTTACATTTGTCTTTCTGATTTAAATCTACATATTTGGTATTGCATTTTTGACACATTCGAGTCTAAAATATCGGGAATTGTCCTTTGTCGGGCGTATGAATTACTAGAAATATTGCTAGTTTTTGTGAAAGTTTTTTTCTGACTTTATTGTGGGTTTTACAGTATGGTCCAATTGTAACTAATTGGGGTGTTTTTACTGTTTGAACAGGAACCTTGAAATTTCGTGTGCCACTTATGAAAAAGTATTTTAAGGCCTATGAAGTCTTTTCCAAAATGGATAAAGAACGTGTTGTTATTTGAAAAATTTGAGTGTCAGGTTTCAAAATAATAAATTATAGGCTATCGAGTCATTTTCACAATCAGTGCTTTTATTTGAAAGTTTGTACTGCTACTTTGAAAATTAGCTTCGTAAGGAAAAAAATTAGTTCGTAAGCAAAACGGAAGAAAATAACGAAAAATACTTTTTGTTCCATTTGAATCTATCTTATGGTAGTGTCCCATGAAGACGAATTTTTTTTAAATAATTTTCTCGCTGGTAGTTGGTCTGTTGTTGGAAGCCACTATATTCGAATTTGAGTTTGTTAACTTACCTTGTTGTCTTCAGGGGTGCCACAAACATCGCTGCAGTGCTACGACTAAAATAGTTGTTAACTATAGTACTATTTATGACAAATTCTCTCTCTCTCTCTCCTCTCTCCTGTCCAGACTTCGGCAACTTTCCTTTTTGTCATTGGTAGTTAGTCTAGAACACATAGGAGTTTAAAACTAATGCGCTAGGATCTCTTGTGTTATTGCATTATTCAATCGTTTTAGATGACGAAGACCTCAAGAAAGTCAGAATTACATCTATGAAAAAAAAAAGTTAGAATCCTGATACCTTCTCGCCAGAAGGGGAAAGAAAGTATCGCAAATTATCACCTAAAGCAGAAATTTTTAAGTAATACGCCTGAAACTCTTATTTTGCATTTATATATTTGCAATCTTGAATGCATGTTTTAGACGACGACGACCCAAAAATACTGTAATGGTTGAATCTTTGCGATCTCTAAGTGTAAGATGATTCCGAAACCTTTTACGAGAAAAAGTGTCTAGTACCGTGAAATAAAAACCTTTTGGCAAAACGTTTCGTAAGTGCACTTTGGCTTTAGCCGAGTTTAGATTGTGGAAACAGAATTTAGTGGGAACGCAAGAAAACGAAATAGTTTCGTAAAAACCTATTTACGAGAAGAAGAAACTATTAAGTAGCACAAAATAAAAGTTTTGGTAAAAAATGTTCTTTTTGGTTTTTGTCGAGCCTGGATTGTGAAAACAGAACTCGATTGCACTGCTGCAAAATTTCAACAAGAATGAAACGTGCGTAAAAATTTTTTCCTAATTTCGTTGCAGAACTGTAAGTTCCGTTGCTGTTCATGCGAAGAAATAGATTTTAGTACTGAGAAGTAATATTTACAATGGAATAAACGGCTTGAGGTTCTGTTGTGGCACAAGTAAATTCAAGGTTCCTTAATTCATCAGGGTAGAGACTAAACTCTATTAGTTCTTCGATCAAAGCTGTAATCCTTAAATGCTTATGAATTGTATGCTGTTACCCTTTGAACCTCTTCGCTTTCTGTAATCATCATGGGAAAGCCTCTTAGAAATTATAAGTACAGTCTTTTGCCGGCTGGCAAACAGGTTCAGTAAAACAACTCGGCCGTATCTCAATTAAGGTGGTATTGTAGTTGTACAGCTTCAGCGTGTCCCTGGAATACTTGACAGATTACACTTTACTGCTGATCTTCACTGCTCATTTCCTTGGCTTGTCCAAGATCCAACCGGATCTTAGCGACTTCCAGTTCAACCTGTAGACAGAAAATCAGAAGCGTTTCAATTATGTACGATCTGACAGATGCATTGTTACAGAGTCAAATTATGTATACAAGAAACAAGGTTTCTGCCGAAAAAAGATCCGACAGTTGACGGTTTCAGGTTATATTCGTCATCCAGTCGCTATTATTTGAAAACACATCAAAGCAGGACGCAAAACCATCTATACCATCGCGGGCCTATGGTATTGGCATGGTCCGCTACACTTAAAAACGACAAAAATATGTTCTATGTTTTTCGATGTTCATTTCTAAAGAGCACACCTGAAATACGAAAGGCACTCTTAAAATAAAGAGCCTCCGGGCATATTTACAGCGGCTCGCATAATTCGCTTGGGTTGAACAAAATTTGACAGCATAATTAAAAGGTCTCTGGGCCAACTCATTCATGCATAACTGAAGACAAAAGTTAGGATTTGTGAAAGCAACGGCGTCACGCTCCCAGCGATCCTTTTAAAACTTGTAAGAGATATTTTTCTCCAATTAAAATTAGGTAAAGCTCTTTGGAACTCAAAGTAGAAAGATACAATTCTTATGAATAATCGGCAGTAGAATAAATTGAAAGATATGGAGATCTATTTTGAGCTGTTTAAACCCTCCGCGATAGAGAGAGGTACGGTAGACATCCCCATTCTTTTGCCTGGTTTGACATGGCCGAAGGAAGTTTTCCTGATGACCTTTGCTATGCAAATTTTCGAGGCCAACTCGCGTAACTTCTGAATGTCTTCTCCATGAAATTTCGTAAGGTATATCTCGTCAAGATACATTGATTTGAAAGGCTGTTACTCCAAACTATCGACTTGCAATAACCCTGTATTACCTCGCGTCGACAGCAGAATTTAGGTTAACCACTGCTAACTTCTTCTTTTGTGTATACTTGTATCAGTGAATCACGGAGACACGGGTCACTTTTTAAGCGGGCCAGGACCACCTCACGAGGCGGCCTCGCTCCGCCTGATTTTCTTGGCCCGCGTGCCGACCTATTTGCATTTACATAACAAAAAAAACAAGTGGGCCGTGCCAAAACTATTGGCCCGCGTATCTAAATTTAGGAGTGCCCGGTCTGAGATGAATGTCGTGCAAATGGGGCTTAATTATGCATATTTTTTCCGATATCCGATCAATGCAGGATATTTTAAATTTTTATCACACTGTGCTTTTATTGTAAAAGGTCTTGAAAAGTGTAAGTTGCTGATTTTAGGCGTCTTAAAAATGACCAATTAATCTGTCTTCCTTCCCGTCGCAAACACCTGCGACAAGTTAATCGCTAGAAGGTCGAAATCTTGTTAAGTTCAAATCTATAGGTTTTAAATCTCTTACCAGTTTCAAAAAATCAGCTCAAAGAAAAGCGACACCATCGAATTGAAGGCAATACTTCAGAAGCAGGTGTTTTGGCGGAACGTTCTGTAGGTATGCAGTTTACTCTTGGGTGGCTTGTCAACGAATTACTAAATCAAAGTTTCATGGCGGCCGAATCGTCAGAGTGCAGGATTAAGTCGCAGTTTCTCTTCAAAATTATTTAAGACGTTACATATGGGTTTTATTACGATAACTCAATATTGAAACGTTAAGCGAAAACAAATGGTTTTATTTTATTTGGATTAGTCTCCGCGTCATTTGGTGCGATTAAATTGGTAAATTTCAAATCGCTGTTCGTAAAGCAAAGTAACATTGAGTAAGAGTTATTCCGAGAAGATCTGTGAGAGTATGTCTGACATTTTGTGGCATCCTTCGCGAAGCCGTAAATTTTAGGGGACAAGAAAACACATGCAGTTTGAGCTTGTTTCAATATTCTTTTGCTGATGACGTTGACAATATCAAAACTGACCGAAATTAGTCCCTCGTGTTTAGTCTCGCAGAATTCAATAATTATGTTTGTTTTCATCAAATGTCATGAAGCAAGTTTACAAATAAAAGTTAAATTTAGGAAGAAAAGAGTTTAAGTAAAAAGAAACAGAACCAATTTTAACTCGGTGGCACGTTTCCGCAAAAAGCGAGATCAAAACCGCAATTTTCTGAAAGTTAATTGACTTTTTGGTCCAACTTGGCCGCCGTGGAAGTCAGTGCTATCGATTTCCTATTTCAGCTCTGATCGTACTTTTTACAGAATTATCAATTCTGCATTGGGCCAGTTACGTATCTGTCCAAATTTCAAAGTGTTGTTCTTGTAAAAGAAAGCAATATTTCGGCTTGAAATTACCAGCTTCGTCCCGTCCCGACTATCTGCCCATGAGTCTCCGAGGATGGAAAATTTCTGACCCGGTAGGAAAAAAATATTGAAAGAGGAGCGTTAAGTTGTCCTTAGTTTACGTGTCAGCAATTCTTTACCAAAGCTCAAAGAAAATCAACTATAAACCGAGGTAAAAAGTATTATATGTGGCTACAAATGAAGTCTTTAATACCGGTTTCCTTACTCCTCTGTGTAAAACAAATCCAACTTCAAGTTCTTGCAATAGCAATAAATGTATGCAGTGTTGGAGTCGTCGTAAATCGGACAGCAGGGAGATTGGGATATTTCGATTAAAATAACGCAAAAAAGAGAACGTCTAACAAGGTCAAAGAAATCTTACCTTCCCATAATGGAACGTGTTTGACCAAATGTTATCCCTGACGGCTGTATCTATCACTTGCTCCATTATCTCGGCTGTATGACTGAAACACTGGAGAAAACAAATAAACAGTATTAGAAAGAGTGGGATACATCCGAGTAGAAAAATAATGAAACCTGAACTGAAATTCTCTTTACACTATTTGAAGATCAAATCAAATTGAAATTCCTTCTATGAAATTATTTTACTAGAATGTGTGTGTAATCTTCTCGATGCCTAGTGGCACTCCTAAGAGGTTACCAAGGAGGTTTCTGCGACTCAACAGAGGCTCTTGGAGACAGGTGGTCAGCCCAACCACCCTTATGTGTGTGAGAGCAGACCACAGCAACGCGAACTACAGTCCCCACTCTTTTCGATCAGTGTGTGGGTTCTTTTACGTCCCCATCCAGTTTTACGTGGGGAGGTGAAGGAGACAAGGCCAGCAGCTTAACGTCACTGCCCACTGACTGGATCATCTGAACTAAAGTAGACGTTGAGCACACAGCCAGCATGATCTTACCAGAACCTTGGTTTGTGCAACGGTCTGAGAGTTTGAACCCGCAAATCACGAACCCACCGTGTTCCAAGTCTCCCCTCCCTTATTAGCAAGGTTTGACGTTCCTCAAGATCTTACGCTTTCTGTTTTTCCTTGTTGTCGCAAGCAATCACTAAATTTAATCAAAGATGGATGGCAGAAAACAAACAATGAAAAAAATGTATATTTTAGGTTCTGGTGCTATGCGTAAAAGCCAACTAAAAAGAAACCGATTGGCAAAACGCAAAGGATTAGATTTCCATGGGATTGTGGATATGTAAATGTTGTTTCACCTTTCCGTCCTGGAAAATCCCAGAAGCTCCTGAGGGGCACTAAAATAATTTTTCTGTATACCTGGCAAAGGCATTAAAGAAAATCGATAGAAATCGGCAAAAATAACTGTAACAACTCTAATTGTAATAATTCTTTTTGTGGTTACTGGCTGTTAAGCCAGTCACCATGTCATCGGGTGCGTGAGTGAGAGCGTCCGTGACTTTTCGGAAGCTTTCGGAGTAATCTCACGAAGTGAGACCGAAAACACCCCGAGATTTACCGGAGTTATTGTAATCGATTGTCACCTTTTAACGTGGGTTGTAATGAGAATAACTGCTTTTTATACATTTTGTAATTGCTACCGTTTTATTGAATATTACATTTCAAATGAAAATATTTGGAGATTCGAAAACTTGGCGCAAGAGAAATCGTGGTACGAATGTCTCCCATCTCTGTGAGCCATACGTAGTCAAAACGTAGAACATTGGAGACTCGTTTTCCCATGTGCTTTGACGTGGCGGTCGACGTGACTATTTCGTGGTGATAATGATGAAAAAATCCCTCTTCGAGGACAGATCAGAAAGTGTGGTTTTGAAGTTCGTTTGACTGCTTAGACTGGGGATCCACTTTACAAAAAATTATTGGTTTGGATGCGAATTTTCACCGTGCTTTTATATCCTTCGATTCGTCTTGTATTTCCAAACAATAGTCTTGTGTGTTTGCCAGCGATCGAACCAACAATTTCCCTGTTTATTGACCCGTGAATAATTGGATAGCTGGCGTGTGCTTGAAACCAGTGTTCCATTGATCAAACCAATGAGTTCACGTGAATCGAACCAGCGAGTTCACTAATCGAACCACTGTGTTCACTCACAACTTATCGAACGATGCTTGTAATACTCTACTAATTGTTTACATTTCCATTTATTTGTAGGTATGAAAAGATAGATTCTCACTGTGGGCAACCATTCAAATTTAGTGTTACTGTATTAAACATCGACCAACACATCCCGCGTAAACGCCTTTGGCGTTTTGTTCTTTCTTGATAACAGCAAATTTATCTTTAGTATTATGTCAGTAGACACACTTTGATCTATTTACAATGTAATATGTGGTCCTTTGCGAGGTTATGCAGACTCGTAACGATCTTTTCACAAATCCTAAGATTTGTTTACTTAAAGCCCTTGATTACCTTAAATATCAAACAAAAAATTAAAGCAATTTCATTTATGCTCTACGTAATTGACTTGTGACCCATTCCCTCCAGTTATACATATCACAGTTGTCGATCGAAAGGGAGTACTCCCAACAATCCAGATAATCAGCTATACAAAGCTACTTTCCCTGAAGGTGTACCTTTTTAGGCCAGATCTGAGATGTACATAAACAAAGACAATTCGTGAATTCTGGTATACAAAAGGGTTCTGACATAACAAAGTCACAGCGGACACATCGCAAAACTTCTTGTGTACCATTGTGTCCTCCATTGCAATGTTGCACCCATTGGTGGAGAGAATGTACATGTCGAACACTCAAATTTTAAAAGAATACTTAGCAATAAAGTAAAACTCCGCAGCTCTTTTTGAACCATTGTGGTTGCTATTCACTACAATTAACCACATGTCCTCCTTGAGGCCTTTTATTTTACATGATCGGGACTGAAAATACGGTTGTAACAAAGAAAGAATAAAGACCGATACGCACGAGGGGTTTTGCTCCTGGAGTATGCTAACCCCTCGTGTGTATCGGCCGTAAAGGTATAAATTAAAAACGCAAAGGATCTTGGCAACCTCGCACCCAGGGCTTTCTCTCCGCCATTTTTTCTTTCTTGGGAAACGGCTATTGCGGTTGTTAACCTATATTTGGTTTTTCGTTTTTCTGTGAAAATATCAGGAGGTTTCATCGAAGAAACTGAAATTAAAATCGAAGCTTCAGACACCCGATGAACACTTGTGCTTGGATATTTTGTTAGTTTTAACTGGAGAGCATTACTCTATCTCCAAAATATCGACAAACACTCAGTTTTATTGAATTGGTAACAATAAAAAAAGAGTGATTTGAATTTAGATCAAGAATAGGGCACCCAGTATGTGATAATCTTATAATTCTATGGCAAACCACCTTAAAATAAAGCCTTCAAAGTTACTCAAGGAATAATACAAACAAATCGTGCACATTCCAAGAATCTTCCGGCGCGTCAATACACGAGTTCCTTTAATTTGAGAATCGCTGAAATCAAAACGTTGCTGATGTCAATCAGTAACTACGGTATGTAATTCCCGGATTGTTTTCGCATTTGACTTCATATTTACTTTCGAGAACGCAACAACCGAAAGTTTCATATTAAAATAGCATGTGGTCGGCTACTCCCGTTAACCCAAGAGTGTCGTAAACAGATTCCATTCAGTTCAGTCCGTAGCAATCAAATTTGGCGTTGCATTTTCTTGACGATGAATTCGTCTTTTCAACGAAATTTACACACTGTTATGAATTTTCTAATTTTAAACTGAAAGACAAGTACATATACAGTTTAGTTAGAAATTTTCCTCAGTTATGCAAACCAACTTTATGCCTCAGTTGTGTGACCACTGAAACAAACTTTTCCGGGCCTAGCAAACCAATTCACACAAATGGCAGATCCGAAGGCTTGTCACCACAGTAATTTGCTGTTCTCTGGCCGTAAACGTTTTATTAAAGTGGTGTTTTCTCCAAAGGTTTTCGGCCTTCATCTTGTCCCGATATTACAATAAGCTCCCAAAATATTATCGAGGTATTACCTGACTATAATCTTCCTCAGAAATTTGGGCCTTGGTCAAGCTTTGATTCCGAAACTGAAACTAAAAAACTTTGTTACGAGATAACTGTTTCCGAAAACTAAACCTTTTTGTGTATTTCGAGAGGAATTACTGTACTTCAATGTAAGTAAAACAATGCAGCTTACGAAGCAACGAAATGGGTGTCGGTGAACTTTTTGAAGAGGAAATGAGCTTGCCGACTAAACGAGACAACTCCGGCCGATAGAAAATTATACGGTGGACTACTTGCCATTCCCCATTGGAATGGATTTTGTATGTTACGAAGAAGAAGAAGAAGAAAGAGGAGTGTTTGACCGGGAGGAAAAGTGTCCGGAAAATAGAACCACATACCAATTGTAGTTCACGATTGTTGTCGACTGCCATCGACTGCTGAAAAAGTTCGAAGTCATTCGTACGCTGACACGATTTGTCCGTAGACAGTGATCTCAACTTCGAATTCCCCGTAGAAGTAGTTTTGCAATTGTTATCTACTGCAAAACATACGGAAGTTACAGTATTGCTTATAAGCCATATATATGGATCAGAAATATTCTCGTTGTTATCTACTTTTCTTTTTGGTAACAATTCAAATATTTTTGTTCAAGTTTTTTGTTGTTATCTACTTCTGATAACAACAAGGATTCAGTTCAACTGCATCGAATCGATTTCTACTGATTTCTATTGAGACTACGCCAGGGTGTAATTAAATCAAAACGTAGACTACAAACCGGGAGGGGTAAATTTTCGAAGTACCCTCCTTTTCATTCCCCCGCAGGCAAATACCCTTAAAGGTATATCAAGCTTTTACTTTCCAGCTGTTTCTTTGCTTTTACAGCTAGGTCCACAGTCAACGCGCCGCGCCGTTTCTCTCCATAAAACTTCTCAACTTCTTCTTCCTTCTACCCTCAGGCCCACAAACACCGCCAATGACAAATGGGTTTTCTCTTTGAACCTTGGTCGGCGTCTGCTAATGTCTTTTAGCAAGGAAGGCCGTTCAGCTCCTCTTCTCAATTCTTTCGTCAACTTTCCAACAACCGACTTACAACACGAAACTTACATTTATATATAGGCATAATTAGTTTAGCAATTAACACTTTACATACATAATTATTGTAAAACGCGGTACCTTACACTCCTACGTTACTATTTTCTCCTATGTTTCTTACACTCCTTTGTGCTAAACACGATACCTTACAATCCTATGATAGCAACGCTTTACTAAATCAACACTTAAGAACAATAACCTTACACGCTTTTTGTTACAGACTACGTTACAATACATCTCTAATTACAAACCACTACACTACAACGTTGAATTAACACTAGTTAATGAACACTAGGACCATACGAAATACTAAGACCGAAATACTGAAACAAAAAGCTAAATTAGAACATGACTAAAAAAAAATCGAAAATTTCGTGACAGCGATGCAGCTGAAAAAGCGCTTTATTGTTGATGGTACTTCGGTTGGCAGAGCATCGGACTGCTGAGCAGGAGGTCGCGGGCTCAAACCCCAGACCGGACCACAAACCAGGGTTCCTGGTAAGGTCATGCTGGCTGTGTACCGCTCTAACGACTTCTTCAGTTCAGATAATCGCGTCATTGGACAGTAGCCGCTAGCCTTATCTCCTACACTGTTCCACACGTGAAACAGGAAGGGGATGTCAAAGAACCCACACGCCGAATGAAACTTAGAGTAGGGAACATAAGTTCTTGGTGCTGTTTTTGTCTGCCCTCGCTCACGTCAGGGGTGCGCTGACCACTTATCCCCAGGAGCCTCTGATGGGTTACAGAAACCTCCAAGTAAACCTCATAGGAGGTCCCTAATCACCACTTGGCGTGGAAAGGACTAACTTGAATGCATAATTTATGTATGAATCAATACAAACGAATTCGTTTTGAAATTCACGACGGTGTTTATTTTTCGGAATCCTTGAAATTTGGCGGTAAAGGAAAAACCCAAACTTTCCCCTATCTTCTTAGGTATCACTGTATAGAGATGTTTGTCCCCACCGTTAAAACGATATAGACTTTACGAAAACTTCCTAATTCAAATAAATGGAAATTAATTGACTAGCAATCTGCAAAAACATATTAGATACCGCCAATTGGTCGCCCTTATTATTTCAAGTAAATTTTAAACAAAAGCTATGGGCTTGTAGCCACGTTACTCCAGTTAACTGAATTGAATAACACGTGTTGGACTTATCTGAATTAGCTGGAGCTTGAGTGGCAGGGTGATTGAACATTGTTGGCTTGCGTTCCCCAATCGTATGTTTTTCATAACCATTCACATTTTGACCTGAAAGATAGAAACCGATCGATTAGACAATATTTATTGCACAATAAAAACAGAGCGGACCACACCATATAGACAGACGGTAGGGCATCGTGACCACTCATTCAACAGAATTTCGACTCGAATAGCAGTAGAATTTGACGCTGTCGCACGGCAGTCGCAAAAACAGCACAATAGGGAGCTTAAGCGACGGCGACTGTGACGAAAACGTCATTTCAAAATACAACTTCTCGTTTAGGTAACTTTTTTCTCGATTATTCCAATTCGTTCAACATGAGCTGTCCATGGTCTAAATTACTGTGAGCGGTGTTACAGCAAAGAAGGAAGGAAAACCTGCCGTCGTGCGAGCACGTTCTCGAGAAAACCTAAATTTTGGTCATTTCACGTTGTTGTTTGCAGAGGACGGTAAAGAAATGTACCAAACTGTAAACGCAAGTGCAGTGGAGCGATCGTTTTTGCTCATTAATCTCATTGTTTTGTGGCGTTCTCGTTGCCGTTGCCGTGCTCGTTGCTTAAAGGGGCACTGTCACGCTATTGTACCATCACTTGAAAGGTTAAAGGTGCTAATGCATCAGTGGAAACCTTAATAAATAATGGTCTGGTTTTGCTCCTAAATACTGTAGTACTGCATTGATAGCATAAGCTCCTGTATTCCATCAAAGATGACGAGGATGGAAATGGATTGAAATTTGAAAAGCTTGCCAATTTTTTTCAAAATTTCAAGCTATGCGCTGAAAAATCGCCAAAAAGGTTATTATGGTTGGCTCTCCCTGCTTTTTTACACGATAACAGGTAAAAGGCAGTTATTTTGGCAGAACTGAACCAAAAACAGCAAAAATCCCGGTGGCTTTAAGCTCCCTATAATTATGTTACGGGATTACGGTGCGTGTTTCATGCAAGATAAAGATGGACGAACAAACGAATTTAAAAAAACCAAATCCGGTGAAATCTTACCTTCTGTAATCGTGGATTTTTTCGAATCGTTCCTGTACGCTCCACTAATCGTGTAAGTTATATTGCACTCATTATGTCATCTAACTAACAAGAGAGAAGAAAAGGAGACCAGTTACTTAAAATTGTAGACACTCGGGTCTAGATGCGAAATGTTGCTGTTTAGCGACAGAAAATCTCGAAACTGAGCAACGAAATCAGGTTGAGTTCGTCTGACAAGATTTTGTTCAGATTAACCGGCCATGTTCAAGAACGAAACTTAAATCGCTGATGTTCTCTTGATGTTGCCAGCAATAACTTGCCAAGACAAATTTTACAGTCAAACCAGCCATAAAAATTCTAGGAGAACTAACCTGTAGAGAACTCTGATCTTTCACAGCGCCCATCAATAAGACCGCGAACCAAGGATTTCAAAATGAACCTCAGTAGCACACGGCAGACACCGCTCGAACTAACGGGAGTGCCTTTTGTCTCACCTCTTTTTGTACTGCATTAAAAATTCATAGCGTAATCTACAATGTAAAATATTTGGATCGGCTTGAAAACACCGAGCAACTAACACGTTAACAAAGCTCACTTGTCAGACTGATTGGGCGATGTTGCTTCTGGTATTTTTAGTCAATTGAGTATATTTATCTCCCAACGAATGCCCATGATCTCTACATAGGCTAATTACATGTTATTTTTTTAGGCTGCATTTTTGTTCGAACAATGGGACAGGCGACGAATCAGTGAAGGATGGAATTAAAGGAGCGTGAAGTTAGGATTCCAGTGTATTAACACGTTCACTCATCGTAATCCGCTGACATGGGGTGTTACAAACAAATGAAAATTGGTTTGAATTTTAAGCAGCGTTGCTTAGCCTTGCCAATTTTGTGGTGTGGTTTAACTTTCACCCCTTGGAGCTCACAATTTTCCGAGAGCGAACTGTTTGCTTCTCGGAACAGATAATGTCCGCGGCCAAATATCCGAGCATATTTTCGCGCCAAATGGAGACTTTTTTATATACTCCCCAAATGCGTATTGCGAAAAATATTTCAAGGATAATAAAGACAGTAGCCCCCATTTGGCTTTAAAAATCTGCTCGGATATTTATCCTTGCACATAATCAGTTCTTCGAAACTTAAAGTTTTCCGAGAGCGAAGCTATTCGTTTCTCGGAACAGATAATGTCCTCGGACACATGTGCGAGCATATTTTCACGCCAAATGGAGAATGCTGTTTATTTATCCCATGCTGACCAATGGAGGCCGACATGGTTGACAAAACGTCCTCTGATCTTACTTGCGAGAGGAAATCGCCAGTTTCAACAAAATCTCTTCACTTTCACTTGATAGACATGTGATTATTACAGGTCGACGGGAAACAAACACAATTAAAATCAAGAAACATTTGGACGTATCCGTCTCGTGGAACGTCTTGGAACTTAAAACGCGACATTCGATGAGTTTGTCAGTATGTACGTACATAGAGAGGCCACGGATAAACTTATGCTTTTGTAAGGCTGAACTGAAGGATGTAGTTGTAAGGCTATAGCCACAAAAATATATCCCGATAAATTTTGCACTCTTAACAGTAAGAAGTTTAAGACACGAAGACGGCAACGAGAACGTCATTTAAAAATAGAACTTCTCGATTTTGTAAACCTTTAGCAATCATTCCAATTTGTTTACCTTGCAAAATGCTGTCGAACTCTCTAGGAACTAAGTTAGTATGAATGACGTCAAAGCAATGAAAAAGAAAAAGGATTTTGCCGTCATACGCTCACGTTCTCGAGAAAACCTAATAGTGGTCATTTCACGTTGTTGTTTTGCAGAGGACGGTAAAGAAATGTACCAAAATGCAAAAAGCACGTGCAGAACCATTGTTTTTGCTCATTAAGCCTATTCAGTTTGTGGCGTTCTCGTTGCCGTCACCGTCCTCGTTAAATCCCTAATACGATTAGAACAGGGCCCGCGGAGCAATTTTTAAAGTGCGGGCAGTAGGGGGGAGCTGACTCTAACACAGAATTATTCCGTCAGGCTTGGCCGATGTCAGTCCCGTGAGGTCCACCAGCTTTAGCCGACCGGAAACGTACTTTTTATTGCTGGAAATGTATTTTACTCCCTTCCCTATTAGTTAAGTGAAGATTGAATGGCCTTGTCTTTTTTTCTTTTATTTATATTTGCAACAGAGACGTGATTCTACTCTTTGCCGGGTCTTAGTTTTCGCTATTGACTGTTGTCGAGCGTTTTCCGAAAACCAAGACCCTCAATTTTTCTTCTCTTTTATCGTTCATTAAACTTAATTAATTAAACTAATAACCAACGCGCTTCACACAACAAAAGACGCCATATCCTATTCTATTCTTTCTACACTTAACAAAGCAATATTTTTAGTACAATGGGCCGATTTCCCCGAAAAACAATGCCTCCACAAATGGTTGGATGCATTCACCAACACTAGAAGTTTAATAGGTAGAGTTAAATACCTAGACATTCAAGCCCTTATCTACCCATTCATGAACAAAGGTTAATCTTACATGTAACATGAACCCGCGTTTCTCCCCCCCCCCCCCCCCCCTCCTCCACCCGTAATTAACTTGGGGTAGCTCTCTTCTAGCTTCGTCGTGACCTCCGTTGCATTGGTCCTACAGTTGAGGGAAACGTTTTGAAGGCCTAGACCAGCCTGTTGCAACTCGGGCTTCTTAAATAATGATCTGTCGAGGGACGGCCATTTGTTCTTTGTCGGCCAGACAAAAGAATTCGTGGGTCCACCTAAATCTTGTTCAATTAAAGAACGTTATTTCCGTGTTCCGTTGCCTTGGTTTACTAGTTGGATAAATGGACCCGGACCGTTCCCCAGGCTGACTAGCCTGCAAATATGCTCTCCGTTTGGGGATTCCGAGAGATGGTCGCGTCGACTTGCTCTTGAATGGCGTGCGGTCAAAGCTCGGGGGATTAGGGCGGGCAAGAGAAGGGAGAACCTGCAATGGTCTTTGCCGAGATTTGAGTTCTGTCCCCTTTTCCGCTTGACTGATCTGTCAAATTATCAAAGTGAAATGAACCAATCAGAATGAACCGGAAGTGATCTTTTGGGTCGAGGTGGCTGTCAAAAAACTTTTCTGTGACACGTGCGCTTGTCTAAGCGTAAGTTGTTATGTTATGAACTCGAATCCTAGCCCGCAAACAGGCTCTCCGTGTGGGTTATTCCGAGATTTGCTTTCTAATGGCGCGCGGTCAGAAGCTAGGGGAATGGGGCGGGCGAGAGAGAGGAGAGCCTGCAATGGTCTTTGTAAGATTTGAGTATTTACGTTCAGATTCTGAACGTAAATTGCTAATTGGCCAATTCGAGGGTCACACATGTCAAACAAGGGAGCAGAGACTTCAGTAGCGGATAATAATACGGATTCTTGGTTCAACTTTGAATTTAAGATCCTTAAAGCAAATTAATCTGAAGAAAGAGCAAGACCTGGCCATGAGAGTCTCCTTTATGAAAAGGATGTACTAACCGTGTTGACTACAAGTATTGGAAAAAGCTTTGTGTTTCAAGTTTTCGCTGTGGTGAAATCGCTGGACTCCTCGAGAACACCACTGTAGATCAGATGGAAGAAGCGAATTCTCTGAGGATTGAAAGCAGTGGAACTCGAAAGCATACCTGTCAACTCTCCCGGTTTTACCGGGAGTCTCCAAGTTTTTCATCAAATCTCCCGGTCACCAGGTTAGAGCACCAAATCTCTCGGGAAAATCCGCGGCTTCTTTCGAATTCTTTTTTTTTCATTAATTTCGTTGTTTTCAAGATGTCACATCGGGAACATTCGGAAAGCCTTCGGGTGATTCTCGGAGAGTATTCGGACATTGTCGTAAAACGCATTCTTACAACGCGAGGATTTCGAGACGTCTCCAGATTTTGGAACTCCGGGGGTTGACAGGTATGCGAAAGCTCAGACGTGTTTGGAAACCTCCCTGGGTCCGCGTTGGATCAATTTTTATTTCTGGGCAACCGAGCTCCAATCATGTCAATCGAGCTCGCGATCCAATTCGAGCTCGAATGAGAATCACAGTCGAAATATCGAGCTCGGTTTAGTTTTTGACGTGTAATAGAGATAAAATTCCATGGTCTAACGTCAAATTTTGGGAATGTTTGAGTTGCCACTAAACTCCTAGACAACACAACAAGTGCCAAGTGCTAAGGAGAACCTTGGAGGTTGATTGATTCAGTTAAGCTTAATGTTTTCTGTAAACGTGGGTTGGCGAGCGGGTTAGATTTTGTTTTTACAGGCATCATTTCAGTTTGCTCCCCCTCCTCCATCCTGTCGTCATTATCTTCAGTAATTATAGGCAACATCCTCGCTGCTTCTTGTAAACTCGGAAGGACTGCTTCTTCTAGACTACCCCTTAGTCTCAACGACATTTTACAAATCCAGTCGATCTTATCTGCACTTTCTAACTTACTGATTACGTCATTTAACACAGTTCTCACGACACTGACAAGCTCAAGAGGTATTTGATGCTGGCCTTCCATATTTTGTCAACTAAAACCTGGATGAATAACTACGCATGTCTGTGCTGCAAAAACCGTTCATTTGTGAACAGGGCTCTTGCGTTGGAATGTCACGTGACAGATATTTCGCGCCGCTTTGTAACAAACGGGAATGCCGCTGACCTATTTCACTGTGTATGTAACATTACCGGATACGACAAAATTAGCATTCGGGTTACGATGTAACATTGCCGAGTAGGGCAAAATATCATTCGAGTTACGATATTACATTGCCGGGTACGACATAATAGCATTCGAGTTACGATATAACATTCCCGGGTACGACTTACCGTAATAGAATTCTGGTTACGATATAACATCACGGAGTTGGACATAACAGCATACCGAGAACGATAAGACAGTAAACATGCAAATGCAATACTATACACCATACGGTGCGATCCAATAACATTTTTGTCCAATATTCCCCTCCACACGTTATCAGTCCAAGCAGTTCGTCTCTCTGTCACGCAACGCTATGCTCACGTGAGACGGGTCAGAGCTGGACTTTATTCGTTAAATATACCCTGGGACAAAATAAATTATGTTTCACACCTATTTTCAACTTTTCTTTATGGAACTTTACTGTTGTTGGTGATTGAAAAGTACACTCAAGCACAACCAACTTCACTGAGCGAATGTTTTTTCCTTGACAACAGCTGTTGGGGCACACCGCCAAGAATACCTTATTTGGCACAGAGTTTGCTTGTAAGCCGAGCGGCGAGCGCAGACTTTTGTTGTGCGAACGTTGAGTTAGATTCACGGGCGATATTCCCTGCTAACTTGGGCACACAATGTCCGAGAAACCTGAACGAAGGTAAGTAAATTTCTTGGATATAGAATTGGTATTTTAGCTCCAAGACAAAAACAGAGATGCGGCGCGAAACGAAGTTAACATGACTGTCAGCTTATTGTACACGAGAAATAATCCCCACTGTCTGAATTTAACTTGAAAATGTAGTGAAATTTTCGTTTTTTGTTTTGTTGATTATTTTCTGAGAGAAAATTAACTGGACAACGGATGGGGCTTATTCCCGGTATAATTTTGCATGTTGATTCGGCAGCCAAGCCACGCTGGTAGTTAGTTGGAAGAAGAGACGTTGAAGCTTAAAGAGTTTTGGGGCTAGAATAATACCAGTGAATATGAGTTTATAGAAAAATCGGGGTTTTGCCACCGAGTGTGTCTTGGTTGCTCTTCTTGTTACTGTACTTTTAATCGCGTACAAAAGCTTAAGCAGTATTCTCACGGATTTATAAGCTTTACATGTCACATTACTACTATTAACACGAAAAGGGTAATTTTTATTATTCGTTGACTAGTTTAAAATATGACTTCCGACTTCCGCACAGCCCCATACATGAATTATACATGCATGACTGTCATACTAACCCTGTTCCAAGAACGAGAAGAGTTTGAATTCACTTTGTAACTCAAACTCTTCTCGTTCTTGGAACAGGGTTAGTATGACAGTCATGCATGTATAATTCATGTATGGGGCTCAGTGCGGAAATCACCAGCCATGTGGCAGCGCTTGTAAGGTCCCACGTGATTGGCTGGCAACCCTTCAGGGCCTAGTTGTTCAAAGGCTGGATAGCGCTATCCACCGGATAAATATCTATCCAGTGGATAGTGCAATTAGCTTCTCCAATACTTATCCACTGGATACTGGGATTTATCCGGTGGGTAGTGCTATCCAACGTTTGAACAATCGGGGCCAGGTGAACAAAAGAACAAACAACACAAACAATAAACCCTAGCCCTAAAACAGTAGAGGTGCAACACCATCCCTGCGAATGAAATTTAGAGCTTACAGGAGCCAAAGGCAGATCACCTGCAATTGTTACGATGGCGAATTTATAATCAGTGGGAAGTCAGTTTACATCTAAAATGTGCAATCTAGGTTTAATCACACATTGAAGACATTGTTTCTAAAGATTTTCATTTTGTGTTTGCTAAGGATTCAATGATGAACCAGACATGGTTTGATGCTACTGGTTTGAAAATTGATGAATGTAACTTAAAAAGTTACAATTCACGACCCAACGTTTCGACACTCCTGTCTAGTGTCTTCATCAGGGGTGATCTAGTGTTGCAAAAGGACCCTTTTATATGCTTACTAATTAACGACCTTAAGCAAGTTACTAATTATTAATTACTAGTTACTAATTAATGACCTTAAGTAAGCATATAAAAGGGTCCTTTTGCAACACTAGATCACCCCTGATGAAGACACTAGACAGGAGTGTCGAAACGTTGGGTCGTGAATTGTAACTTTTTAAGTTACATTCATCAATTTTCAAACCAGAGTAGCATCAAACCATGCCTGATTGTCCACCTGGTTGCAGTGTGAACTTGAACATACCCAATGATGAACCAGTTTGGTCAAAGTAAGCACAATTATCTCATTTATCATTTAGTAATATTTGTTATTTAATAAACTTCAAGTTTTTTAAAAGAGAAATAGATCTCATGTATACGTAACTGACCATATATCAGGTGCGCTAAATCAAGCATGGTGAAGAGTCTGCATGCATGTACTCACTTCAGGTCTTGTACCATGGATCAGATCCTGTAGTCAGGTCTAAAGTATACCAAACTTCGTGCATCTGATCTTGGCCATCATCAGCTGAGTTTTGCCCAAATAGGACAGTGTTATTGGACAGTATGCATTAGTGGTGGGCCGATGATCGACAATTTTGTAATCGAAAGTTGATCGAAAAGTTCAAGCGATGCGACAATCAATTGTGCTTTTTTCATAATTGATTGTCGCAGAAAAATTAAAAATTTATTGGGGACACATAAAAGTATTAAAATCAAGAAAAATGTACGTTTAATATCTTGGTTTGAGTTGTCTTTTTTTTCATGGACTCCTAACTTCTAAGTCACAACAGCAGATATAATCTAAGACTGTGTTTACCTGTGCGTAGGTGAAAAATACATGGAATGCTTATTGGCAGATTTTTGCGATTATAATAGATGATCGATCGGTTGGGGCAATCCGATTATTTCTGATGATCGATTGTGAAACTTCAACCGATTCCCACCACCAGTATGCATCATGCCTATTAGTAAGTAATTGGACAGTACGCACCATTGTGCTTGCACTGGCAGAGGGCAGTTGCACTTTCATATTTTGTTTACAAATATGCATCTCACAGTGAAAACTTTTTTTTTTCCTGAAAAGTTTTACCTTTATTTCTTTCTCAAATTTTGTCATAGATATGATTAACTGGTAACAGGACTATAATCATACATGATAAATTGTGTTAATCACTCATATGATTACAGACCAAATTGGACTCCACTCAGTCGTATTACCATTATTTATCATGCAGATATCTGATGAAGGTCACAAGCAGTTTTTTCTCTCTGTGTTGAATGCTGGCATGCAGCAGTGACTCTTCCTTGTCAGCAGAGGTCTCTCACGGCAAGAAATAAATGAGAGGAGAGGGACCTCTGCCGGTTCCCGAGGAGTTCCCTGTCGCACAGGTGCCAGCGTCCCCTTAACAGCAAATGATGTTTTGGTCACACAGGTCCCGACTCGGTAAACCGGTTACTAGATCAAACATAACTCAAGTGTTGAGAACATGCACTGGTAACAAAATGTGATTTTTATGCCTTCAAGGAAAGGCAAATTGCCTTCGATCTTGATAACTTTAATTTCCAGTCTTTCACACTATAATACCTGGATTCAAAGGAGAAACAACCTAAACTAGTGGCTTGCTAGAGTAAAAGTGTAAACTTGGTGGCTTCGTGGATGGCTGCCAGTTGGAAATTCAGGGATATTTTCTGTATTCTGTCAGAAGGCACACAAATCATGTATCTCATTTCTTTCTTCTGTAGTGGTGCTATTTCTTTGATATTGTGATCGTTAGGGGAAAAAAGTGCCTATTTTAATTAAAGTGTGATCGAAAGTTTGTTTTCCTTCCATTGTGACACAGTGGGCTCACACGTTTTCAGCTATAATAGAAACTGCAAGCATGCACAATCTTGTCTAATGGAAGCTGGTTTTCAAAAACCAGTTGGAAACTCAAAGGGACTCCTTGGGTACCAGCAGAGGTTTCTCCTTGTTTATTTCTCGTCATGAGAGACCTCTGCTAACAGGGAACACAGTGACACATGAGGTGAACACGATTTTCTGCATGTGGATTGGTTTTGTCAAGAAAAATAATAATAATAATAAATAAAAAACTCTAAAAAATATGTCAAAATATATAAACACAATTTTCTGCATGTGGATTGGTTTTGTCAAGAAAAATAATAATAATAAATAAAAAACGCTAAAAAATATGTCAAAATATATAAACACGATTTTCTGCATGTGGATTGGTTTTGTCAAGAAAAATAATAATAATAAATAAAAAACACTAAAAAATATGTCAAAATATATAAATTTCCAGGGCATTTCAGAAAAAGTTCATGCCTTAATTTCCCACAACCTTCTCTGAAGTTCTCTTCCATCAGGGTATATAATTATAAAGTACCCCATTCTGGTCTGTCTGATGTGGGTCACAAAATCTGGGTCTTGTAGCACTGAACAAAAATTAGAGCAGGGATAGTCTAACATTTGTGTTCACCTAGCTAGCCAAGGGTAATGCAAAAAGCATTGCAAACCAACACTGTATATAATGTCATTCCTTGGGTCTCTTTTGTACCTGTCTTATCTCGCCTTAGAGATGCTGTGGATGAGGTTTAATTTGCTGCATCTTCGAGCTCTCTCTCAGGAATAGGAGGGGGAAAGCCCAGGGAGACAACCAGAAAGACAAATTATGCTACTCTCCTGGAAATTCCAAATTAAGGAAAATATTCTTATTTTATTCCTGCTGGCCATTTGTAAGGTGGTATTTTTAAAATGAAATGCCTTGTTATCATCAAAAACTGCTTTGCATGCATGTTTACAAAGACTTAAATGCGATGCAAATCAGTTTGTGACCTCAATTTAAGAATAGGCCCATGCCCCGTTTGGAGTACAAAAAGCCAACATTTAGCAAAAAATTATTAACAAAAAAGGTCACCATGCTGGCAGTGCTTTTGAACTGGTGTAAAGATTTGTTTTAGCAGAAAAAATAAGTGGGTTTAGGCAACAACAACAACAACAACAAAATTTTATTAATTACAAATATAAATAATTACATAAGTTTCCCCCGGCAAAAAGCTTATAAACTAATCGAGGCGGGGAGATCTGAAGACATTTCACAAATACAAGGTTTATCTATAGATGGACTAAATAACAGAGAAAACACTACCTATACAATACACAGAATAGAGTAACATAAAACAAAAACAAATATATTAAAACTTTACGAAAAAAGGCTAACCTAAAGTATAAATAACTTAATAAGACCGGAGACTTCAACATAATCATCTTCAGACCGCAAGAAATTTAGTAATAATTCCTTTATCTTTTTACGAAAGGACGAACGTTTAAGTATTTTAATCGAATAAGGAATAGAATTCCAAATTTGGGCGCCGATTCTGGAGAAAAAGGCGTACATTTTATCGGTTCTAGAGAACTTAACATAAAACGACTCGCTAGAGACAGATCTTGTTCTGTAGTTGTGAATCTGACTTGTTTTAACGAACTGATTGAGTATATTAACTGGTGCTGTCTGTCTGTTGATATCATACAATAAATAGCTACAATCTCTAAAAAATAGGCTAGGTAGGGGAAGGCAATTCGATTTGAGAAAGAAAGGTAAGGCATGTTCCTTAGACTTACTGAATTTAATATGGCGTAAGGCCCGTTTTTGTAAATTTACGATCTTTCTTTGAAATGTCAAGGCACAGTTTCCCCATGCACAAACACCATAAGTTATGTAAGGGACGATTAGGGAATTGTAAATTGAAAGTAAAACAGGACGCGGGACATAATGTCGAATTTTGGCTATAATTCCTATTGACTTACTGATTTTGTGGCAGATAGATTCTATGTGATATTTCCATGAAAGACTTGAATCAATCATTAAGCCAAGATATTTTACATAGTCTTTCATTTCAAGGTTTGCGTATGTATTAGTCACGGGGTCAAAAATTCTAATCCTTGGTATGAAAGGCATATTCTTTTGCCGGGGACGAAAGATTACAAAGTTTGATTTTTTTATGTTCAGAGACAGTTTGTTAGCCTTAAGCCATTCATTGACGTTGCCAAGCTCGCGATTAACAAGAGACTCGAGTTCCTTTAAGTTGTCATTTGCAAGTATTATACTGGTATCGTCAGCAAATAGGTAAAAGGCAAATAACGAAGAAGATTTGTAAATATCATTGATGTACAGAAGGAACAAGAGTGGTCCGAGGACAGAGCCCTCAAGGCACACCGCACAAGGTCGTCTCAGCTTCAGACACAACATTGTTAACTTCTGTATTTTGCTTTCGATCAGTTAGGTATGATCTGAACCAGGAATTAATTACGCCTCTAATACCATAATTTTCAAGTTTAGCTAACAAAATCTCATGGTTGACATTATCAAAAGCCTTCTTGAGATCGATGAAAACACCGCACGAAAATTTACCGTTGTCCATATTTTGGAGAATTGTGTTAACGATATCAAGTATAGCATGCTGAGTACTGTGCTTACTGCGAAAACCATATTGTTGATCATAAAGAAAGTTGCAATCCTTAACAAATTTGGTAAGTCTAGAGTAAATAAGTTTTTCGAAAATCCTGTTGTAAATCGAGAGCAGTGAAATAGGTCGATAGTTTTCAGGCAGAGAGTCATCTTCGTCCTTAAATATCGGGATAATTTTAGCACATTTTAGTTTAGATGGAAAAATCCCTGAGCTAATAGACTGATTAAAAATCGAGGCTAGAGGTACAGATATGACTTCACTTGCCAATTTCAGTAGCTTAACTGGAGATGAGTAGCTAGAGACCATGGGCCTTGTTATCTTGCAAAATTGAAATTTCTAAATTAATATCTTCCGGAATAATAGGATCAAAGAAGAAAGTGCAATTATTAGTGGTGGATCTAAATAATCAGAGAATGTATTTATGGTCTGAGGAATTTTAGAAGCCAGATTGCGCCCAACAGTGGCGAAATATCTGTTTAAGATATCGCTTAATTCCTTCGGGTCACTAGTTGGAACCTCATTCGGATTTGAACGTATAAAGTTAATTGGATTGCGCTTGCTTTTCTTTTTACGGCTTCCAATTAGCTCGTTAATTCCTTTCCAAGTTTGACGCACATTACGTATGTTGAGATCAAAAAAACTTTGGTAGTAGTTCGCTTTACTTAATCTTGTAACGGAGATGATTTTATTCCTGTAAAATTTGTATTTGTCCCAGTCGGAAGTTAAGAAAAGGGCATTCTTTATCCTGATTGATTTTCTTAAACCCGCAGTCAACCAAGGTTTAGCAAGTAATTTTTGTTTACGATTCGATATACATCTTAAAGGGGCATGTTTATTAATTGTCTTATTGATGAATTTGTAAAACCTGGAGAACAATTGATTAGCATCGGTATGTCTACAAACATTAGACTTTAAGCGCACTTTAAGCTCCTTTCTTTTCTTTGCAGACATGATTTCAGCCATGATTATAATGATGTTGAAGAAATATGTAAAGCAATTTTGAATCAGACCATACATCGACCAACCATTGGAATTATATGTGGCTCAGGGTTGGCATCACTAGGAGATATTGTTCAGGAGAAAGTTGATATCCCTTACGAAAAGATCAAACAGTTTCCTAAAAGCACAGGTAAACTAAATTAATGTAAAAATCTGAAAAGTGTGGACACTAAAAATATATGTGCACAGTTATTGTGATCTGAGTGAAAGCCCATCAAGCACAAGAATTAACCAACAGTAACAGGGAATTAGTTTGTGGTTTCATGTGAGTTCTGATTGGTTGCTGCACAATGGGAAATGTCAAATTCAAGTTTTAAAAATTAAATACTTTTTCTTCAACTTTAAGAAACATGCTTGTTTCTTTTGCAAGCCTGTACTTCAATACTTGCTTTTTAAACCTAAAATACTCCAATTAGGCTAACAACATTAGAACCCCAAAATGGTTTAACAAGCAAAAGGCAGCCCAGTTTCTGGACTTTTTTAGATAACTTTTTAGAATTAGAATGATAGTAATTTTTACAACAGTATAAGAGTGTAAAAATGATCATTGTTAATAATAAGTAAAATTTAGCAAGCTCCTATTCAAGAACTTTTTAATGAATTTTTAATTCCAATTTTTTTTATACAACCCTGAAAACTGTACTGTTAACAACCATCCCCCATCCCGCAAGGGGCTTCATTATATTTACCAGTGGAATATTTTGTTCTTTTGCACAACAGTTCATGGTCATGCTGGGAAACTTGTGTTAGGTGTCCTGAATGGTAAAACTGTGGTGATGATGCAGGGTCGCACACATCTGTATGAAGGGTACTCAGTGGGACAAGTGAGTTTTGGTTGTGTGAAGTAAAATTTTATAATGTTGTTATCATGATAGCTTTCAGTAAAAAATATATCTTATTGTGGACAGATAACAAGAAACTATAGCATGTGACATGCTGCTGTTCGTTATACATATATTAGCCCTTTTTTATCTGGAAATACTATGTAATAGTCACATTCCCATAATATTTTACGTTTGACAAGTACACAACATTGGATTTCTGAAAGTAGGTTAACCAAACAAATAACTAAAAGACAATTACTGCAGAGTTGGGTTTAATTACCTCATAAGTCATTAGGAAATTTAAAATATCCAGTAATTTTAAGAAATATTGCTGATTTTTTTATTTTGCAAAAAATGACCAGAAAATGATTGGTGGGTAACTCTTGGGACTAAAGGAATATAATGGCAACTGACATTCCATGACTGTTAAGCCTGCAGTTAAACTCTACACATACATAATTAATGATATATGTACTTGTTGAATAACAGATCACACTTCCTGTGCGTGTCATGGCTCATATGGGTATCAAAACGCTCATTGCCACCAATGCTGCCGGTGGACTGAATCAGAATTACTGTGTTGGTGATATTATGATTATCAAGGATCATATCAACTTGGCAGGTCTCAGTGGAGAGAGTCCCTTGAGAGGTGTTAATGACGACAGGTATGTTAGTGACAGACTCCTCAGTACATTAATTTAAAAAAAGAAATCAGGTGTGCTCATAACACCCATTGTTGTAAGGTCAGTGCATCTACAGTAGATCATTTATTTAGTTACAATATACAAATCATTATGAGACAAAAACCCAGTAGACGCTGTAACTATCATACATACCAAAATATCGTAGTACAGTCAGAAAACTGAGTTTATGTGCAGCAGCACCATAAGTCTTCAGCACCACAACATCATTCAGCTGACAGATTACCAGTAGCATTTCAGCTTGTGTGAACCACAATGATGTTGACATATCAATTTTATCCTTATATGGTTAATTTGTTAGTGGTTATACTATGCTATTATACAATTGTACATGTAGGTTTAAGACTATGCAACAGGATAACTTTGAAAAAGGTATCTCTTTCTTTTTGATTGAAACCTACAGGAATAATATTAAACTGCCATGAGAAGCTGGGTTCCCTCATTAATTGTTATTGTTATTATTATTATTATTATTATTATAATTATTATTATTATTATTATTATTATTATTATTATTATTATTATTAATTAAACATGGCTTTGTTTAGCCAGATCCTTCAATTTGAATTGACTTAATTCCTGCATCCGGTTCAGATGTCAAGGGCCTTTCTGATTATTCTTGCAGTTTCAAGAAAACAAGCATTCTGTAAACTTACTGGTAGCACATTTCCATCAAAGCCCACTTTATTCAACCAGTCTGACTCTGGAGCTTACTGTTCCTAAGACACCAATGATGATGGGGACAACAAGGACCTTGATACAATGCTTCAGCTCTCTTTTCAGATCTTGCTTTTTGTTTTTTTGTTTGTTTGTTTTTTTCAACCTTCTCCTTTTCCTTCTGGCTGACCCTTACTGCCAAATGAGCACACAGTATCTACATGTATAAGTCAGTCTGCATTGTCTTGTCTTTGTCCAAAAGTACTACGCTGGGCCTATTATATAATTATAATAATAATATTTATATTACTGGTAATTAATTGAGCCTTGGATCACAGGTTAATCCCAAATGTAGTTTTAACTTGTGATTTTAGGGTATGATTCCTCTTTTTATCTGTGTTATCTAAGGTTGCAGGATCTTGTTGATAACAACATGAAATGGTACTGATTAAGAATTATTTGGCTTAATTGAAGACCACAGCAGTTAAAATAACAATTCAGGGGTTTCATTTAATTATGAAATAGCTGTCTGAGCTAACCAAACTAGGTGGTGACCAGATGAATTTATTTTTATTAATCATTTGAGTGAAAATCTTTAATTAGCAAGTAGTTTTCACTGGTTCAACCTTCTAAAGGCCGATTTACACAGTATGATTTTTGCTTATGACTGTCACATGCAACTTCTGTAGGGTGCGCTGCTCACGCCATGCAAAAAATCCTATATGACACTGGTCATTCAATATTACCTATACCTACGACTGTCATAGGGTTTTACATGATTCAAAATCCTATGACAGATTTTTGGCCCCGTGCATCTGTTGTAGAGAAGTTGTAGGAGCATTCACATGCAGGCACAACTTTGTTCCCCAAGCTCAGACATCTATTGGCGATGAGTTTAAATACTGTTTCTTTTCTCTTGTCAGGTTTGGCCCCAGATTTCCAGCCCTCTCCAGTGCCTATGATAGATCCCTTGTTAAAACAGCTCTTGAAACAGGTCACGAGTTAGGTTATGATTTTTTACAAGAAGGAGTGTATTTTGCCCAGGTTGGACCTGCTTTTGAAACTCCTGCTGAATGCAGGTTTCTGAGTATGGTAAGTACAGGATCGCGATAATTTTTTTAGTACTTTATTTGAATTACAAAAGGCATTATCACTGGTGGAAAGAGAGGGTAGAAACAACAAGTGTTCATTTGAGTTACACCCACAAAATATAGCGATATTATTATTGACTGCAATAAGCCTCTCACCAGTAAAGCAGTAATCAGAAATAGCCTTATCTTATCCATCCTCACTTTGTTAATAGCTATTTCATTATCTTGTTGAAGTTAGTTTTTGCCTGTTTTGCTATTTTAGTCAACTATTATTATCAACTATAATTATCTTAACATTGATTTCATTATATTACAATGGGCCTATAATAATTGGCTCTACAGTCTTTCTTTTTCGATGTGAAGCTAATAAGATACAAGAAAATAAAACAAGACTTCCTGTTGGGGTTAAAACTTTCCATAAATGAATTATTAATAGTGATCAACAGGACTTTGACTCAGAGCATTATTCTCACATTTGGAGAGGTTGTGTGTTACTGTTTTAGGTTGGTGCTGATGCTGTTGGTATGAGCACAGTTCATGAGGTGGTGGTTGCAGTGCATGCTGGCATAAAAGTTTTAGGAATATCGTTAATCACTAATGTTGCCATCTTGGGTTATGGGGATGATGTGACACCAGCCAATCACCAGGAGGTTCTTGAAACAGGAAAGAAACGATCTAATGACATGCAAAAACTGGTCTCCACCATTGTAGGGAAAATCTAGTTAAATCAGTGGATATATCCTATTTAATTTTTGATGCACATTTTCTTACTTTTGGTTTTTGTAGGTAGGTAGGTTGCAAAGTATATACTGTAACTGTAAAATTAATGCATTATTTTTGGTTTTT
>OX419339.1:2242988-2255488 GCA_948470475.1 Galaxea fascicularis
ACTTATTTGTGCGTTAGAGCACTTCGAATTGAGTAGAACTCTGAAATATTTCTCACGTAGGAAGCCACGTCACCACCCGCTGCTACTAAAACGTGAATTTAAGTCACCTTTTTTTGCGTGATTTCCACAGCTGCATGCGCAGGCTGTTATGGCCAGAAAACTGTTCGGTTTTCAGCAGTTGAGAGCAGTTATCAAGACTCTCGGATATATTCTGTTTATGTACGTTTTCTCTATCAGTCTGACGTTTTACAACAAATGGATGTTAAAGGTTTGTAGCATCAAGTATTTTACACAGTGTTTCGGGGGTTAGACTGGAGTGAGAGTTTTATCATCCGACTTTTCTTAATATTGTTTGCATGTAGGTGTAAATCTTTGTCTGGTAAACTTAAGAGCTGAAACTAAGACCAAAACTTAAGACCCAACAAGATGAAGAAAAAGTTAGAAGGAGCATCACCATTGATTTGCAACACCAATAACTACATCATTATAAGCTTTTATGTGATTCAGTCAGGAGAGAAGAAAGAATATACGGAAGTCTTAGTTTTTGGTCTTTGTCAAAACCTTCCATTGTGCAGGCCTATATGTGAAATGCTTCCTATACTATTCCTCACAAAAAACAGCAAGTTATTGAAGGGGGTTAGTTCTTATTAAGAAACTGTGGTGCTGGGTCAATGGAGAAGTGGTACATGAAAATGTGGTTTTATCAACTGTGCGAGTTGATAATGGCCATCATAAAAAGTGTTGCCCTTTGACAGACTGAAGTTAAATGCATGCGTGCATGTATCCTCAAACTCAGACAAGTCATTCACATTCACTACGTGTTTGTGAGGAACTGTTTTTGGATAATGCATGTGTAATAAATGTTTAGGTGCTGTGCCCATTTTTTCAACCCACAAAATCTAATGTATAACAGTTTTCTTCCAAGGCTTTTAATGGTGCTCCTTGAAATTTAGCTTTTCTAAATGGGTGGACTGGGGGTAATCACACCTACTCCCTGAAAGTTCATGAGAAATTCCAAGGAGAGGCAAGTATCAGAGGTCTTAAATTTAACAAAGAATAGTTGAAAACATTAGGGTATTCAAAATCATGCCAGCTATTATAAATTGTTGATTATTTCTCTTCTGATATGTGTTTTTTTTCTAGAGATTTCACTACCCCTTGAGTGTATCAGTAGTACATTATGCATTAGTGTTTGTAATAGCTGCAGTCTTGAGATTCCTCTGGGAAATAAAGACTGAAAAGCAAAGAATAATTTTGCCTTGGCCAGTGTACTTGAAAAGAGTTCTACCAACAGGTAAAGTCATATTCTATTTCTTTGTATGCAGTCATGTTATTTCAATTAGATATATATGGGAAGCAGGGTTGGCGCAGTGTTGAGAGTACTTGCCTTCCACCAATGTGTCCTGGGTTCGATCCTCGGGCTCGGCGTCATAAGTGGGCTGAGTTTGTTGGTTCTCTACTCTGCTCTGAGAGGTTTTTCTCTGGGTACACTGGTTTTCTCCTCTCTCCAAAAACCAACATTTGATTTGATTTAGTTTGATTTGAGAATTGTAAAGAATTTATAATTGCAAAGATTTCAAATTGTAAGGTGCATTTGATCATATTCACATGCTAATTTGTGCTCAGTAAGTAATAAATTATTATTATTATTATTATTATTATTATTATTATTATTATTATTATTATATAATTTTAATACGGTGTACCTGCTGGTTGTTTTTTTTCCTTTTTTTCAGCAATGGCATGTGCTTTAGATATTGGATTTTCCAACTGGAGTTTAATGTTCATCACTATATCACTGTATGTATAAATCAAACTGGTTTAGTTGCAGAGTATTTTTAGACCAGAAACAATGATTTAACAACAGTTTTTGCAACAAGTCAGGTACATTTGTATCAAGCTTAAGGGTATCTGGGGACAGGTTTTCAGTGATAATCCAGGACTTAAAGTTGATGTCTGGTCTGTACTGTGCACTCTCAAGAATTTGTTTACGTTTTAGTTTTGATAAATGTAAGATGTCATTCCACAACTACTACCCTCTTACATAAAGTAAATTCAAAGTTTCATGGATGTGAAGCTTAATATTTCATTCTTTGTGAGAATTATTGCTAGGGAAACAACTTTGTCGCTGTAAAAATCAAAGAAAACTGTTGGAAAAAAGAATTTAAAATGTATTCAAGAAAAGGAAAGCTGTTTGTAATGAATAACTTAGGTTTGCATGCATCAGACTCATAAACAATAGATGAAAACAAAAATGTTAAATAAACAAACTCTTTGAGAGTTAAGCTTGATTCAAGATGATTCCAGTTTTTTAAATCAGGGAATGTGTTGTACATGTACACATGGAGCTGTATTCCAACTCTGTCAGATTATCCTTAAGTCTCCGTGATATGGCATGAATCTCCCAATCTCCTGCACTTGTCATGAACTTAGAATCCTATTTCTACCTCATTTCAAATTTTCCAAAATCTAAAAAATATCACTTCTTGGATTATCAAAACCAAACCACTGGACAAAACTCAATCAGTGATCTTTTATTTTTCAGCTTGTAACTTTTATTTGGTTAACTTTTTTTATATCAGGTATACAATGACAAAATCAACAAGCATCATTTTCATTTTGATGTTTGCTCTTGTGTTTGGTTTGGAGCAATGGGTGAGTTTGTCGTCAGGGAACTGTTTCTCAGAAGTTCTGAAAATGTTTTGGGCCCAAAAAAGTCATTTTTGAAACTGCAGTCTGCTTATTCTTCAAAGCTGTTTTTTTACTCCGATTTTGAGATACGAAAAGGACAAATTTGTTGCATAATTTCATGCTTGGAAACGTCTCTGTTTTTAAGATATGACACAGAAATTATGGCACCGAAATAGGCCTGAAAAGTTTCAGGAGTTTCGAGAAATGTGTGCCAGGGAAGGTTAGTTAACCAGGGAACATTTCTATCCAGAATTACCATCCAGCAACTATAGATGTAGTTCATAATAATGAGTATTATTAAAAAACACGTAGAAAAGTGTTATTAACTGTAAATATTATTTTCTATTGCTATATGTTCCAGTTCACATGTACTTATTTTGTGTGTTACAACTCAAGGTGATACCAACTTGTGTAAAGTTTAGTTTTCTCACCTGGGAATGTTTTTGATTAACAGAACTTTTCTCTTGTGGCCATCATTCTGTTAATTGCCAGTGGCTTGTTTCTCTTCACTTTTGAGTCCACAGAATTTAATGCTGAAGGCTTTCTTTTGGTAAGTTTCCAGTATGGACTGGTTTTCTGAATTAACTTTGACGTTTTCCAAATTTGGCTTTGCACGTATATGGATGGTAAATGGACTGTTTTTTTTTTAATTACATGTACCAAAAAAGTGGTGTTAATCAATGAAGTTGATAATGTAAATCAAAACCAATTTTTTGTGTTCCACTCCCCCACTGATGCAGCACCACAGTTTTTTAGACTCTTTGCCTTCCTTGCAAATTAGCATTGTGTATTAATTTAGTTGTTGGATAAACACAATTTTTCATGTCTTTAAAACCCATCATTGTTGTTTGTAACTCTAGTGTCTCGCTGCATCTGCACTGAGTGGTTTGCGTTGGACATTAGCACAGATTTTGACTCAAAAGCAAGAGTTAGGTATGCGGCATGCATGTTTGTTAAAATCTTTCCACCGGTAGGTCAGATTAACAACTACAACAGGGATCCATTTTTGGAGAGATAACATTGTGGTTGCTTTTTCATTATCACAGTCATACTAATTACCTTGTAGGTGACACATTCAGTAAATTTTGCAAAATGGTATACATGTATGCCTTTGTTTGATTTTTTCCCCAAGAACAAGCTTGGTGAGTTGTGTTGTGTAAGAGAGGCTGGAGACAGTTTACATGTGGACAGGGCTTAGAAAATAATGTTACATTGTTACAATGGTTTTGATGATGACAATGATAAATATAGTATCAATGATTTCTTTGTAGAATATAATCTTTATGTACTAGTTAACAGTCGTGTGTAACCATGGTTGTTCATATTTTAATTACAAATAATTACAAAAACATTTCAAATCAAATGAAACTTTCAATAAACAATATTATTCTTTTAGGTCTTCATAACCCCCTTGATGCACTTTATCATCTCCAGCCATTCATGACATTAACCCTAATTCCCTTGGCATTTTACATTGAAGGTGAGTTTTTTATCAGTCATAAAAGTAATGAGGGTTTGATCATTGGTCATGTTCAGATTCAAAGCTCTGTTTGCTGTTAATTACAAGCAATTTTAGAAAACTGACAACAATTGAGAAATTCTTTTAGAAGTTACAAAGTTTCTCAGTTTTTATCAAAAGGTTCTTGATAGATGTATGCATCAGTTTTCTCACAGCTTTTTATGGTCAGCCAAGACAGACAAAAATACTTCAGTTTCTTGAAATAATTATATGTACATTTCACATTTAAAATAGAGTTACGTAACTACTTAAGCGCTTGTGTTATCGTGCATGCTCCTGCCAACTGTATATATTTGCTTAACAAGTGACTATCAAATCATGTGGCACTCATCAAACAAACTTTGTCACTGTGACTGCGATAAAGACTCTTTTAGTTAAATGCAACGTGGACTACATACCTGTGTGAATGTAGCCTTTGCAATACAGGTTGGCCTTGTTTTAATTTGTAATTGATATCATATATATGGTTATCAGCCTAGTCAAGTTCTGAGCTCAGTTGTTTTGACCTCTCAGACACAGTGAAATGTTTGTAAGCTGTCATTTCAGTAAAATTTATCTGTATGTAGCTTTTCCCACCTTGCCCCTTCAACATGCAATAAAATATTTAAAATTGGTTTAATAGAAGAATTCCTGCTCAATATTTTAATCAAAATATTATCACCTTGGACGAAGATGCAGGGTATATTTTTACCATTTGGCCGTTCCATTTTGTGTTTTCCAGGGCAAAAGTTAGCTGTCTCACCTAAGTTATTCAATGCTCCTGACAGCTACACTGTTTGGGTCACTGTGTCCATGGTGATGTTTGGCTGCTTCTTAGCCTTCATGATCAGTGTTGCTGAATTCCTGTTGCTTTCACACACATCAGGGCTAACTCTTTCTATTTCTGGAATATTTAAGGTGAGGATAATAATTTTATCCTTCAACTGACATGTTTCTTAATCCCTTTGCATCTATAGCTGTAATTTCTTTCTGTTGAGGGTCAATCGTCTATTGTACTTGTAGTTCACCCCTAGATTTTTTCCAAGTGTGACTGGATGAAATGAGGCCTTCCAAGGGGTGGTCCTGGTGTTGCTTTATCGTTCATTTATGACATCTCTGTCACCTGTTTGGTTAGGGACAGATATCAATGTTGTAAAGAAAACAAAGGGGAATTGAAAAGGAATTGTCCCCTTCGCAAACTGTCACGCTTTTTTTTGCCACTTATCTTTGGTTGTCGGTGTTTTGGGGAAAGATTGTTGCCTGTTTTGCAAGCCATGTCGTGGGTTTCTTCTACCCCCTTGAGGGCCTCTTAAATTGATCAGGTCACATGACAGTACTCATCTGTGAAGAGTGAGGATCTGGCAGTGGGGTACTTTCAGTATAAACAGTGAAACTGGTAATTTCATTTTTTTTTATCAGGAAATTTGCACCTTGTCACTTGCCACTGAATTTGCTGGTGATAAAATGACAACTGTCAACTTTTTTGGTCTGGTGCTGTGTCTAATTGGAATCAGTGTCCATGTGGTAACCAAGGCAACAAAAGGCAAGTGACAGCTGCTATGGTTATTTAAATGAATGTTCCCCCCTCGATTACATTGTATATTTACGTAGTGTAACACTCCCTATTTACATAAATTATACATGTATATACCAGTGGAGAGGTGTACAGTTGAATTGCAAATCTGCCAAACAGGGCAGTTTTCAATTAAGTGTTGTCGAACCAAAACCAAGGCAATTAATTCAGTGAATCACAACAGATCGAAACAGTGCGATGAGCCAATCAGAATACGAAACAATTACATGTGACCGGCGTTATGCGCGCGAAAATGTCCGCGTGCGAGTCGTGATTGGTTTTGTTTCTCATTGGTTTAGAAAGTGGCGCGAGTTTTGCTGGCCAATCAGAGAGCGGAGCAAAGCAAACGCAATTACTATTCGACACTCATTGGTATGTCATATCCTTCGATTTATTGTTTTCAGATGCAGACAGTTCAAAGCTAAATCACCAAAAGATTTCAGAACTGGGGAATGGAAGTATTGAATTAAAAGAGTTGTTGCCAGGAAACACCGCAGTAAGCGATGACGAAGACGAAGAATATGAACTAAATGTTCACGCAAAGAGATAAAATGTATCTGTTTTTTCATTCATGGACTTGCACTTACTGCAGCTGAGCTGTGTATTAATTTAGTTATATTTATTTATTTATTAATGAATTATCAAAAATTATTTCCAATGATGCCAACAAACTTCGGGTGCTCTCTGTTCTCTTAGTCAAGGAGGAAAATGATAGGGACAGTGTAATCGTTCATAAAGAGCGAATTTGTTCCCGCTATGGAAAGCTTTGAAAGTGTTTACGGTGTCAACATAATAATTATGGTGTCGGTGAAAGTTTAATGGCGGCAACGACACAGAAGGAGCAGAACAAAAATCGTACGGCACGTGTGTTTTACATTTTGGTACATTTCTTTGACGTCCGCTTTCCAAAACAACAACGCGGAAATGAACATATTCAAGGTTTTGTCGAGAACGTGACCACATAAATAACGAGAAGAATGCCTTTTGAAATTCCATTTGTGTCTATTCCAACTCGTTCAACTTATAGACTGCGCAAACTATGCAGGCACTACTGTATGACTGACGGTTGTCTTTGCTCATTAAACCAATTGTTTCGTGGCGTTCTGGTCGCCGTTGCCGTTCTGGTTGCTTAAGCTCCCTATTGTCGTCGTTCTTCTGGGTGCCCGCGTAAAAATGCTTTTTGTCAAGTGAAGTCGGCAATAAGTGAAAAGAAACAAAGAACGAATGTCTAAGAAAAACCAAGAATTTTACTTGCTTCCTCTTACGGAAGATGTCCTCAAAGGCTTCTTATAATATCATGATAAAATTTAAAACCTTTGAATTACAAAGTACTATTTAGACACTTCGTTTCATGCTCGCAGTGGAATACATCAAATAAAGGATTTGCATTTAGTATAAACTAAAACAGTGGATAGCGTTTTTCGCGCGCTCTGAATGGCTACTCAAACTCAGGATAGAAACTGCTATTCAGCTCCAAGCAACTCGCACGAAAATCGTAATTGTTGACAGGAATATTAGAATGAGTTAAAAATCATCATTTTTGAGCTCTATTATCTCACTGTTTTAGTATGTTCTGAAGCAATTATTCACCTCAGTGTCGGAAGCCAGTGGTGGATATTTCCACCACCAGCCATCTCCACCTCGATGAATGATTGTTAAATAGTTTGGCTGCATCATAAATGTACATGTATTTTCTTATAAACATGGAAAGATTGAAAAAAAGACCAGTAATATATACTTAATGATGTTCAAATTATAATATTGACAAGGTTGTCCGTACTTGTCCAGTCCATTTAAAATTACTCCACAATGCCATAAAGAGTGAATTTACATAAACTGCCAAGAACAAGGAATCATAGTTATTTTTTCGGTGTACGCAGGGAGAATTGGGAAATCGACGAACTTAAATGAAAATGGTTTTTCTGCCACAAAGCAAATAAAGAATTTCAAGCGAAGTTGGTGTTGGAATTTATTTACCTTAACTTCATTGATGTGCCAATGTTAGTAGCCGAGAGAATGTTGCCTCTGCAATTATGGTAAACACTGAAATTAATTTAAGGAGGAGCGCGCGCGCATAAACAACACACGCCATATCTATAAAAAGTAAGAGCATGCGTGTGTCGCGCATGCTCAAATGCTTGTCTTGTCTACACGAAATGTTTTTAGTCGCTTATATTTCCACTTTCGCTTGGTAGATTTTCATTTTTTCGGTAACAACTAAGATCAATTGGCTGCGTATATAGTCCGACTTTTAAAAAATTCTGTAGGTAGGAAAAAGAAATCATAAAAGCAATCAAAAAGTAGTTTTATTCTTAATCTACCCTACAGAATTTTTTTAAACTGAAATATTTTGAAGATCATTCCTGGTAACACATAACAGAAGTTTGAGAAGATTTCACCGACCTGTTTTTTAAATGAGATAAAAGATTTCGATTTTAGGGGCTCAACTAAATGCGTCATATGGTTGCCATGGTAACAGCTTTTCTGAAATATGTCATGTAATGAATATATGATGTTTCTCTTATTTCTGTGCCAAATTTCATAGTGATACGATAAACCAAACATAATTTAGAAAAGAATTCGTAGAACTTGTCTCCGGAAAATGAAAACTATTTCAAACCACCTTAAATTACATTAAGCGGGTAAGAATGGTGTGAAACAAGTGTTGTGTTTTCAGCCGGGGTTCTTTCTTGAGACAAGATCTTTGCGTTCGGTTCTATGGTCGAACACGAACGGGAGCACAAAACCTGACAGATGTGATGAATAGTTAGTCGAGTTTATCTTTTTTCTGTTTGGATTTGATAGTTCTTGAGTTCCGACCTTGTGTATGCTGCTGTAATTCATCGCCTCAGTACAAACAACTTGGGTTGCACTTGAATCATGTCTACCTATAATTCTATTAATGAAGATGGAAGATGACGCTTCTTGAGCAGTAGTAAAAATTTGGCCTGGAAACCATTCAGGGTTGTACGGGAGCCGAACTCATGACCTGTTCATATTCACCAATAATTTTATTATGAACGGTTGGTGAAATGAAATGCACCACACATCTTATACATTGTCGTAAACATTTCTCTTGAATCAACTCTTTGGTGTTATTTCCTTTCAAATAGATCCTCTTGTGACTAACAACATGCAAACTCTCGTGTTAGTTAGGTCGTGCTTTTGAACTTTCGTGAACATCTCGCCTAGTAAGAAATGAATTTGAACTATAGAATAATAATGGTGTTTATGAAAGCCTTTTTCGACAACCCTCTCACTGCTTGTACGTAAAAGGAAGCAGGAAAAGTTTTCGTTACCTTATTCGTTGTCCCGACCAACGATTACATCACGTTTACTCAACTTCGTATATACCAAAAGCCGATAAAATTTATTTACCCAGCATACAAGTTACAATGTTCGTGCTGCCATTTTATTGATTTACCTAGTGAGAAAACACGAAGTAAATAACTGTAGTGTTTCCCTGAAAAAAATCACCTGTCATTCATTTCTTTGTGAGAAATGGTGAGAAATTTAAAAAGAGAAGGTTAATACCATTATTTTGTTGCTTTATGTGGCAAAATTACGTACATCCCGCGCACGTCAAACCAAGATAATGTGCATCATTAGTAACGAAACTCAGTAAAAAAGAAGGATTATTGTCGACAATAGAAACATTTTGGTAAAATTTCTGCATGTGAAAAACACCGTCTATATATAAGTCGGAAACGAAATGGTGCACGAAGAGGTTCAATAAAAGTAAATTTGCTTCAAGCTCCAGCAATCAAAACACATTCATCAAAAAGTATTTTTCTTTAAGGTGAGAATAACCCTCATGTTAAGGCAATTTTTGTAATATTTTAAAAAGTAAACGCTCGATAGATTTTAGGTTGTAAAACCTGTTTCGTATGAAACTTCGTCTATCTTAAGTTGTAACGACAGCAGTACGATAAAAGCGTTTTTGACGTGTTTGATGCTGCGCAAGTTTGCTACTTTTTTAAATTATTTTTTGGATGGCAAACACATATTGCAAAGAACACAATCAAACCTTTCTTAAACGAAAGCAAACGGCAAACGAAGATTTAGTGTGGTTTGCCTCACAACAACTCCACCTGTTTATCGAGTTAATTTTTTAATGTTTTGGTCTTTATATTATCCGGCCACCCAAAAGTATAGTTAATACCAATTTGCCAATCTAGGCCAATAAATAAAGGAAACATCTGATGATAACTAAACCAACAACCTTTGAAACTTGCAGAGAAGCAAAACATAGGCCAACCTCGGTTCACGACTGCAAATAACCGAGAGCGCGACACTTTCTCGCCATAATCTTGATCTATCGTTGTTTCCCCTCTTTGACGCCGAAAACATTTTGAAAAATGGATGATATTCAAAGAATGAATTAATAAGAATCAGAGAAAATTACAAACAGAATTTCCATACACCCACAACAAGTACCTGGCGTTCACAAAGAAGTTTGTTCATGTTATTTGCCGCCGTCCAAACTGTTCAAATCGCGTTATGTTCATAGCCCATCCAGATTACCGTGCTTTACCCTTAGTTAAATGCCTTTTGTGTGCCAACAGTTATGCCGAAATTCAGATGCCCTTCAAAGGGGATTTCCTCAAAACTGAAATTTTCTGGGGTTTTTTTATGGATGATTTTTAAACGCAACTACATGATTTGTGCATCATATCCCCTATATTCTATCCTTAACCAGGTGGAGAGCGTCTGCTTACGGATTAATCAACATGGTTGCTCAAGTACACTCCTAGGTGGATATTGTGTCAGTACAATTGACTACGACCACCATATTTTACACAATTGATATGTGTTTTTCCTCACCTTTTTTCAAAAAGTGTGTTGGATACATAACGTAGAAAACCGAACCGGCGAATCAGAAGAAATCGAGAACAGACATAAAAATCCACGATTCCGAAAAATTTATTGCTAACTTGTTACCGTCAGAAACATTCGCCTTCGAAGCCGATGATTGTTGAGCGAAATGAAAAAGAATTCAAACTTGTAGGTATATCATACGGACTTCATTTTTGTGCCCACGAACCATCTTTTGAAACTCGAGTTTATAACCGGTGGGTGTGTGTTTGCGAATTTTATTTTCTTCTTGGGAAGGATAATAAAATCAACACAGAACTCTTTCTAATCAGACTGGTCGTGGTTATATTTCCTTGAGACATTCAGTGGGCTCTTTGTATTTATAGTCTTGCAAAAAAATCTGTTTTGAGGATGAAGCTATTCAAATGAAAGCTTTTAACCACAGTATCAGAAACTGACCGAGAGGTTTACTGTTTACATTGATGCAATTGTGTTGACTGATAAAAATCGCCAACGCACGTCAAATTCAAAAGCTGTACAAATACTGCTTAGGTTTATATTCTAGAGTTACATTTTACCCCTTCTTTCCCTAAAAGAAGTCTGGAAGCTCTCGATATCTATATCAATTAGAAAAGAAAATCCTTTTTAAAAGAAAAGATTCAATTCCGGTTGAGAGGGTATGGAATGTTCTCTTCTTTGTAGTAAGTAAACGTCTTTCAGTTGATTCTCAGTGTACACTTCGAATCATTCTTCCCTGTAAGCTAGGGATTTTTTTTATCACCTTCGAAGCTTATTTCATATTAATTTTTAGCCACTGAGGAATCACCATGTTTTACTTTAATTCACAACTTAACTTTATTTCATTCACACCTTATAGAGAAAGTAATAACAAGAGAGTCCGTAAGGAGCTGCGAGCGAACATTGATGTTCCATACATTCCAAATGTTAAAACGTCTGCGTGCGCTCTTCATTGGCAAATCTGAATCTTAGCTGACTGAATACCCGCTGTCTTCGCCATTTTCTAAAACTCAACTTTAACACCATCTTATAGTGAAACTGTGTTTCCGAATTTTCTAAAACCACAATATTCTTTTCGCATTCAGAGGCGAATTAAATCAGCCTGGAAGGCCGGTTGCCTCCTACACGTATGAATAGTGGAGAGCCAAATCAGACTTTGACTCCTCAGCTTAGCTATTACAAATACAAATGGGTAGGATTGCAGTGTTTTCACCTAAATTGTTTGTCTGAAGCCAACTTTAAGGTCACTATATAAACATACATAATTAAGCACTCCTTGGAATGCTTTTAGCCATTGAACTTTTCTCTTATTTTATGTTATTTTATTTTGCAGCAATCTTGACAGAAGGTCAAACTTGTACAACATGATGGACCTCTAGATTTCCAGATCAACTCACTGAAAACGCCATGTCAGAACATAATAACTGTAGGTTATTTCTTATTCTGATTTTTTTCTGCAGTGAAAGCACTGCGACTATTAATCTTCAAGAAGGTCAACAAACCTACCCCACACACTCAAAGAACAAGATCCTGGCGAGGAAAAAATATTCGGCACCAGAGAGACATGACCTAAAGATAACGTCAGCATGGGAAGATCACAACCAATCACCCCACATCAGCCAAACAGATCGCAAATGGCTCCCACCGTCACTTGCAAAGGCCAATGCAAAAATTCCCCGCAATGTTTTTGTTGCGAGTGCTGAAAGATCTCTCAGAATGCCACGTGAAATAGGCACCAGTTCAGCTGAGCCAGAAAGAACTGAGGAAAAAGTAAACCCGGAGCCTGGGTCTGACTGGCCGGAGCCTGGGCCTGACTGGCCGAGTGCATTTGAAGCCTGGGGTAAAGCTTGGGATCTGCACGTCTACGCTTTTGCTGTGCTCTATGTAACAATCGTTGCCACTTCT
>OX419339.1:2260488-2270488 GCA_948470475.1 Galaxea fascicularis
ACGCCAATATATTCACCGCTGAAAGTTGAAAAATATACGTTGAAGAAATTTTACGGCACGGAAAAACGTCATGATGACCCAAACGTTTGAGATGTTGTAAAAATGTAAGCTCTTATTGGTTCGTACTTTAAAGAAATAAATCCCATTTCCAATCTGGGCCCGGTTGTTCGAAAGCCGATTAACCTAATCCAGGATTAGCGTAAACTTTGGTTGCAGTTTTTAACTTTTGGATGAAAGTCGTTTCTGCTGCTTTTTGTTATTCAGGATTGACTTCCCCTAATCTAAAATTTTGCAGAATATCAGCATTGAACAACGTTTGAAGATAGAGAAATAACCTCCTTGATTAACTTTTAATCTTAGATTAGCGTTAATCGGCTTTCGAACAACCGGGCCCTGGAGATAATTCTGGTATTCGAAATTTATACTGATTGGTTGGCCTAATGAAAAAGTCATTGCAATCGTTAAAATGAACAAAATAAATATCTTCAAGGGGCCTAAATTTGCTGTTCTGTGTGGACTGTTGTGAATGGTGGCGATGGAAGACGGAGATTATGAGTATTTGGGTATTACATAAACGTCCTAACGATGCTTCCAGCAACTCGCAATACAAAATCTAATCCAGAGGTTTAATGATTTATGAGGTACAGTAACCAAAACATCTGTTTTAGAATTATTGGCTTCTTTTCAAGTCTACTAAGACCTTGGAAATGTTAATTGAAAACATTAAGAATTTTGGATGCTTATCAAACAAAATTTGAATTGATTTTCACAATACAAAATTATGCAATCAGTTTTAGCTTTAAGGCGATTTCGTTGATTTTCGAGAGTTAGCTGAAATGAAGATCCATTCGAGCTGTTTCTTCTCTTGCAAAAAGAATGAGCCAGGGCAGCGGTTTCGAGCATGCGTGGCTACTCGCGGAAATACAGAACATAGATTGAAACAGTAAAACTTTTGCCTCCTTTTTATTTTGTAACGAGAAAACGAAAACTGACTTTACAGGACATTCATTTAAACTCGCTAAGAAAACTAACGACAAGAATAAAAGCATTTTAAGCTTATCAGTCAAGCTGGTTATCGTTAAAGAGATGTCAGGAAATCCTGTGGATACTGACAATAATCAGTCAGTATTTGTTATGCTAACGAATAACTAGGCTCGCCTTATCATTGTCGGTCGAGTAGTTTGGTGATGTGATTACGCGTTTGGATTCAAATTTTATAGCTTAACACTACACCTGTTACAAATGTGCAAAACAAAGCTGACCTCTTCAGAGCTATCTTATCATCTAACGTTTTAGACACGGTTCGTTTAAATCGCAACCTCTAACCATAATTACGCACAATTTTTTCTTGTGTCTTTCTTTTCGTTCTTTAATTTACCCATAAGTTGAATCTTATGATTATGGTTATAAAGGAGTATTACGTAACTAGATAAGAGGAGCTATTCAACACTGCATTTACTAAATTTTCGTTCTTTAATTTTCGTTCTTTAAGTTACCCATAAGTTAAATCTTATGATTATGGTTATTAAACGAGTATTACGTAACTAGATAAGAGGAGCTATTCAACACTGCATTTACTAAATTGGTAGACATCAAAATTTTACATCCAATGTTTACTTGCGGTTTGGCAATGACATGACCACAAATATTATGGACACCTGCTTCGAAAGTCCATGAAAAACATCCACAACCGTTTCAACTGTCGACTCTTTAAACCCGATTACACAAGACAGGGTCTTTTTACTTCAAGCGAGATTTGTGCCTTATTAGCCTCATCAGCCAAAATGGAAAGGATGTGTGATAAACACCTTTTGTTGTGGTTAATGAAAGTGTTTGTTTTACAGGTACTTACATGTAATTTGCAAAAGTACCGTTCATAGACATCACAATTTTCTTCGTCTCACTTAAACGTTTGTGTGGTATTTCGCTAAAACACTTTTATTGCAGGTTTGGTTGCAACTCCTGAAGCCGCCAGAGGCTGTCTGTCAACAAAACCGAGGTAAAGCACCGATATCGTCACGCCATTTTACTTTTCAAACTGCTTCGAAAATGCTCATCGAAGCGGGGTTACGCTTTTGAGCCATGCCTGTTTAAGGCCATTTTTTACTGTTTGCAATACCGACTGCTCATAAATCCTTGTTGAATGAACATCGCCTTTGAATGGAAAAAGGACGAAGTCGAAGTCATCGGATAGGAGTTAACCTTTAAACAAAATCGTTGAACATATGGTTGCAGTGCTCTCATGTGAACCTAATAGTTTTATAAGCCATTTGTGAGTTAAACCACACAGAGTATCTTTGAAATTAATTTTATTAAATAATCCGCAAATGAAACGTCCACACAACTGAGCATTAGCGAGTTTAGGAACGATTACGATAAAGCCAACGACAACGCCGCAAAAGGTCGTCTAAAATATGCTAAAACAATCCCTCAACACAAGTTCTGCAGGTGCTTTGTAAAGATAACTACGTTTCTTTACTACCACCTGAAACACAATAGCCATGGTGAGTTGGACGAGATCACATGGTGGTAATAACTCTTCCACTCTTTCAACTCTAAGCTTTAACACCCCAAGTTTGTTTGCCAATACGTTCCTGGACAGTTCGCCCAATTTTACAAAGAGCTGGGAGTTGCGACATCTGTGATGACACTTGTAACTTTCTTTGGTGTTGCTGTATAGAGGAACTTGTTAAATAACAACTTCAGTTAACATTCAGCCCCTAACGCCTTTCATTCCATCAAAAATAGTGTTATAGCCTATTTTCTCAACAGTTGTTATGAAGTTTTCCCTACATGTGCTGAATACTCTCCAAAACTATTTCCAAGTTTAATTTTGTGGTTCTCGAGAATATTCTATGCATATTATTCAACTTATTGTGACAATGTCCACAGGCAGTCGTTGCGCTCGTTGTGCGTACTCAAAAGATACCCACCTGTGATATACGTAATTTGTGTCTGTCGCGGAGAAGGCGGCTTTTCCAGCTTTAAATTTTAAATTGTACTTTTTTTTTAGTTTCACAATACAATACAATACAAAACAATTTATTGTCTAATTATAATCAATAAATTTTCCTGCTTAATCCTGCGGCATATCAACCCCCCCCCCCCCTACCCCATATCTGTGATTGGCAGGGTAAAATTAAACGGATGTAGGAAGAAATTGTGGGTCCTACATTGGCTGGAGTTAGCCTTAGAAACACCGTAAAAAATAACAAATTCATTGAAAAGCGTTAGCTGATTCAATTCCATGAGGATTAGGAGTACCCATTTGACATAATTGCTAATAATTGATTACGGGTGTCTTTGGCAGCCTGTATTGCTGCCAAAATTAGACCATTTACTTCATACCATTGTTATGTCTAAAGAACTGTTAAACAGTGATAATACCGATCCTTCAAGGTGAAAGTGCTTTGAAAAGTTGGAAACCGTTGTTAGCACCTACAGACGTATGTTTGAGTTGGGTTTAGTTTTCCTGAATTGAAACTTTTATGTCATTTTAAAAACTGACTTTCCTTTTTCATTATTCCTAGTGCTTCAACTCTGCAATTTGACAACGAAACCCACTGCTCTCTTTCCATTTAATGAACATTATCAAGGCCAAGAAGTTATCAAAGGAAACTTGAAAGTGCGTTTTTCGAAAGTTAGCTTTACTCCAGGTGTCAGCGGTGAATCTGGGGGAGCAATCAAGTTTCTCGGAGAACATGATTCCTTTGTCGAGATTGAACCGAGCGACCAACTTGACTTTGATGACCAATCGATGAGTATCTTGGTTTTTGTTCGTCCATACATGAGTCACACTGGACCGATTGTTCATTACTACGCTGATGGACATGGTGTGCAAATGTGGATTAATAACGGGATAACATTTGATAAGGGTCAGCTTATGGCCCGCTTCGTTCGAAGAGATTTATCTCTAACCAGTTGGTTAATAGCTGATGTACTGAACTTGGGACAATGGAATTATATTGGCGCTTCCTACAATCATGTGACAGGATTTGCAACCTTATACCATGACGGTTCGGAAGTCGAGAAGAAGTACCTTGATAAGAATCTTCATTTGGCCACAAACTACGAGATCAGACTTGGAGCGTTTGCACGCTCACAGTCGCTCGGAGCGTACAAAGGAGAAATTTCATGCCTGCAGTTCTACTCCAAAGCACTTGAATTAAAGGAAGTTTTGGAAGCAAAAAACGCTTGCAATCCAGGTTAGTTTGTAAGGCTCTATTATTTCTACACTCATTTCTGCATCGAGCTACACGTATAGATATGAAGTAACAAATTACATTTTCTTCTTTTGCATGTTTCATAAAACATTTGTAGAGCTAGGGCCGTGTTTACTAGTAACTTTGAAGTGTAAACCTTTTGCAGTGTTTCAGGCTCAAAATATGAAAAAGAAACATAATACAGTCTCCGTTGCGACACAGCTCGAAAACAAGACGCGTACTTTACTTGCAGTAACCGATAGCGAAAGAATAGCCAGAGGGCCCTGAATGCAGTGGAAGATGAATGCATCATTTTGACATTAGCTTGCAATAACTGACAAAGTTTGTCTTTTGTTCTGTTAAAAGCGAGGTGTGTGTGGATTTGTCCGCTATTATATATCAGGCGAATTCCCTAACTTAACCGAAAATCCGAAAAGTTTCTGACTCTGCGAAACTAAACCCTTAAAATGAACGACTCAACACTGCAACATCCTTTAATTTAAATTAAAACTTCACCAAAACTTTTATTCCCTTGTTCGCTTCTACAACAATACGCGTAACTAAGGGACGGACCATTAGAAAAGTGATGGGGGGTGGGGGTGGGGGTGGGGGTGGTGGAAAATGCCAAGAAAAAAAATTAACGCAAAGAAGAAGGTAAAGAAAAAAATCCATGCAGAAGGAAGGTCCAATTGTGACTTTTATTTAATAATTATATAATATTTGCCAGTGTCTATTAAAAATAATTCTTATTCAAAATATTCTTGGGTTGACATTTTGGAGTGGAGGGCACTACAGAGGGGCTGTGTTGGTGAATGGAGTATGGTATCGTTATGATGGGCTGTGGGAGAGGAAAGTAATTCCAGAGGACAGGGACTGCAAAAATGTACAGGGAAGCCGTCCACTCCAAGTGGCTTCCTCCTCTCTCACTGTGTGTGCATTTTCTAAAAGATTTTGCATTAAATAGTGGCCTGTATCCTTTGATCTGTTGTGAGTGTAGAATAATTTATAAATCACAAAAACATAGATAATGAATCAAGATTTCACTGTTAAAAAAAAGCAATATTTGTCTCAAAAAAAAATTCGTGCACTGGGGTTTCACCTGGAAAAAAAATTCCTGCACAATCAGTGCGCGAAAAAAAAAAATTCGTACCAGCTGAAAATCTCCCACCCCCCACCCCCATCACCTTTCTAATGGTCCGTACCTAATTTTCAAGCTTTGAATTGACCGATGAGCGCGCGGGTATAAAAAATAAACCAATCAGAGCAAACTTCACTCCCGCGCGCCCATAAATGCATAAACGCAAAGTCAGAGTTATAAAAAGGTCACAACGTATTTATTCGCCTATAAAGAAAAGCGTAAGGCGTAGACATCAACTGAATACAGTAACTTGATCATAAATCGTTGATCATAAATTTAGTGAGTGGCTTTCGAACCACAAGGTATCGTTGTTCGTCGTTTGTCTGGCTATGTTTAAATGCGATGTGGACCTTTGATATCGACGACTAATACTCACCAAGGTGACGACCATCTATAAACGAAAACTATATGTTAAGTGAAAGCCAAAGATAGTTGAAACGAATTATACAGAAAACTAGACGTGGCCTAATCGGTTTATCAAAACTTAATTCGTTGAATATCATACCATTTCAGTGGTTCGTTTGCAATACCTGTCCATCAACCTGACGTCACCCGTGCACGTGGCAGAAGCAAATGAAACATTGTTGACGGTGAATGCAGATACAAATGGCAACGCCACCAAAGCGACATTCCACTTCGACTTTGGCGATGGTACGGTGAGTCAACAGAGCTTCTCGAGCACAGCTCGTCACACGTATCGCTTCATTGGTAACTACACAATCAATGTCAAGGCCTGGAGCTTGTGTAACTCTAGCATGCTGACTACAACTGCCAATATCTCGGTGCCCAAACCCGTTCGCATCTTAAAGAACATATCTCTGCATAGCAAAGCGACATTGTTTGGAAAGCCTACGCATTTTCGTCTACTCGTAGGTGAAGGTTCAGACTTTACGTGCTTGTGGTTCCTAGGTGACAATGTCAATCATTCCATCTCAAAGTCTAATCCAGGAGTTATCCTTTTGAGTCATGTGTATCCAGCGCCTTCCACGTATACAGCTCATATCGCCTGCAAAAACAGGAGAAGCGAATTAGCCATTTCTAAAATCGTACTGGTTCAAAAGATTGTAACAGGGTTGAAAATACATCCAGTTCCTCCCATCCTGTTTGGAACTCAATTCCGAGTGAAATGGCGAGTAGACGATGGAACAGGTGTCGAGTACAAAGCGAATTTCTCTGATGTGTCCCTTGAAGTTGTGAAGTCTGATGACGAGCTGCATGGAGAGGCCTGGGTGACAAAGGAGCATTACAACACTCCTGGAGAATTCTTTGTCTGCGTCGCTGCTTCAAATTCGGTCACCAAATGGATTTCCACAAAGGTGAAATGCAGGATTCGCCGAGGTGTTATTCCTTTCAGGCCCATTGTATTTGATGAGGCCAGAGATATAGAAGTTGATGAAACTGTTTCAATCTCATTTACAGATGTAAACTCGGTTCCAGAAATAAATGCTACATATATTGTAAGCTTTGGAGATGCGAGTGAAGTCGTGATAACCCGTCATACATTTGTCAACCACTCATACCAAAACCACGGCTTTTTCACCGTAAATATCACGGCTGACAATGGAGTTTCGAATTTTAATACCAGCATTGTTATCAAGATCTGTAAACCAGTGGTGAAGTTACAAGGAGCCATGATACACCCTGTTGTTGCTAAAGTGAATGAAACTGCCAACATCACAATGTCCTTTTTTACTGGATCAGACTTTGTTTGTCGGTGGCAGTTTGGAGGCAGTCAGCGTGTGGTCCAAGACATTGATAATGTGCTTATTTACTTTACAGATTCTCAACCTAGTGTCCAGGCCTATAGGAACATAAGCATATCAACAACGCACGTTTTTGAAGACGTTGGTGTCTATAAAATCTGTGCGACTTGTAAAAATCGTTTAAGTGAAACAGGAGCCATATCGAAAGCCACGATCCAGAATGAAATTACTCGTTTTCAAGTTTTACCGGTTGCTCCAGTGATTTATGGCGAGACATTCTATATAAACTTTACTATTGCAAGTGGTACGAATGTATCTTTCAAGGCATTTTTGAATCAACGAGAGCTCAAGATAGAGACTCTGAAATGGTGTCACCTGTGTAAGGTTACACCTGATCTTTATGAATACCCTGGGCGATATAACATAACTATAACAGCAGAGAATCTTGTCACTCCAAAGTTACGCGACACACAGGCTATCTTTATAGAGGTCCCAGTGGCTGGTGTCCGCATAAATATGAGTTACCTAGATGCAAACATTCTGCATACAGGACATGGCCCCGATAGAAACATCTTCCCAGAAAATATTCCCGTTCTCCTCCTAGCAACCGTTGACAATGGGACAGGTCTGCAGTACACTTGGTCGTTAGACAATGCTGAGGATCTTCTTAGGAATGAAACCATGATGCGCACATTTTATGCAGCTGGATTATATGTGGTATCTTTACTTGTTGAAAATCACGTGAGCAGAGTAGTCATGGCCGTAGAGGTAGCTGTTCAAAAACGCGCTGCTTTTTCCAAAGGCGGCCTAATAGAATGTTCAACTCCAAACGTTTTGAAGGAAACCGTCACTGTTAAAGTGACCGTGGAAACCTTGGGAACCAACTCGACCCTCCGCTTGGATATGGACAACACCACAAGTTATTGGTACGGAGACCAGGAAAATCATATAGGGTCAGAAAGAAATGATAAAAACACGGATCTCAAGTACCTTGGGAAGTTGAGGCGAACTATAACCTTACACCATGTCTATAACACCCCAGGAATCTACATCATCACAGCAGTCCTTGGCAATGCGGTCTCGAAATCTTCGAGCACTTGTGAAGTTGAGATTCTCCCACGCCCATGTAAGAAACCCACAGTGATATTAAGGAATGTTGGTGTTATTCCAGAGGATGCAAGGAGCTTTTTCATGGTTGATAGTGTCAACATTGAGGCAGATGTTGACCTATTTTGCCCTGAGTCCAAGGAGTCTAAATACGAATGGAAAATTTTTCAAAATAATCCCAAAACGGGATTGTTTGACCAATTTAATTATCCCCCTTTAAACAAGGAGGCTACAATGCAAGAGCTGCGTCTTAGGAGAGCATTGCCGATTGGATTGTTCAAAATAAGCTTGATGGTGGGAATGGTAGAAGACGATTTGAAGGAGTTTATGGCAGTAGCGGAAGGGTATCTGAAGGTAGTCCAGTCCCCTTTGGTTGTTACAATCAGTGGAGGAAGCGTGGTAAGGAGAGGCTTTGGCTCCACGTTGTCCATTGACGGTCAGGATTCTCATGACCCAGATGTCGGTCCGGGAAATCATACTGGTAGGTGATAGTTTTCATTTTCGTTATGCAGATTAAATAAGGCACACTTAAGTTTAGTTTCGGCAATTATCAGTTAGGTTTCCTCCACTGTTAGATAAACTTGAATGATTTCTTTTATTTCTGTTGTCAAACATGCTGAGTCAACTTCAGGCATTACGTTAAGGAAACTCATTAGCTTAACTTACAACAACATCCGACGAGAGATCGGCACTTTACTCATATTTTCGCGAAAGTCTCACTGTAAAAAGTGAAATCAGAGTATACCACGCTAAATGTCCGACAACACTTCTAGTTTCTTGTGAGATTGAAAGTACACCAACAGTTACTCGCTTTCATTCTTTTTTTCAGGGATGGAATTCATATGGTTCTGCAGAAATACCACCGAACGTTTCCCAAAGGTTATAGAGCAGGTCATTTATGGTACGGTTGGTAACTTCTCAGAGGATTTACTCAGATCTTCCACCGCTGATGGTAAAGGCTGCTATAGAAATGGACAATACCTTCTTTTAAAAGGCGGAACATTACTAGAAATGAGAACAAGTCAAATGAAGGAGAATGAATCTTACGCGGTTGTCCTTGTGGTCAGAAAGGGAAACAGGACAAGTTACACCACCCAGCTACTTGAATTAGGTTCTAAAAGCCTTCCAAGTCTCGCCATCAGGTAAACGTCTTGATAGAGCTTTGGAACGATTTTCAGTTGAGTGTTTTAAAACTAAAACCAACTGGACCTGACACACCGTGCAGTTAATAGATCAGAATACGAGCATTGGCAAGCAGCTGAGGCCAAGCTAAGTTAGATGTACGTGTGCGAGTTGCAATTAGTTTTAGTTTTGCTTTTCATTGATTGAGAAAGTGGTTTGAGTTTTTCCAATCAATCGTACAGCGAAGTAAAGAAAACCACTTTGTCTTGCAATGATTAATATCCACTATCGCCATTGAAATCGAGCGAAAACGGCTTAAATTATTTGCCTCGCTTTGTAAAGTACTGTTCGAAAACAGACATTGAAAAACACTCAGACAATGCATTTCCATTGTATTTTTTGTCCCAGCTCCTCGATGATTCAGCAAATGAAGCATCTATATTTGTGCGTTTACACACAAATTATACAAAAAGTTATAATCGCTTTAAAATACATTTTATCCTTTATTGCAAATATTGGATTTACGTAGAACCTTCATTCAAGCACGTCATGTAAGAACACACCTTATCATTCGATGGATATTTCCCCCCCCCCCCCCTTTTCATGGGCTGAGAGCCCACCACGTGACCTGCAAATAACTACCTACAAATAATGATCTACTCAATGCGTTTTTGCTGCAAATAATATTCTGCTCGTGCGCAATTGTAACCACGCTAGAATAAATTATT
>OX419339.1:2275488-2282988 GCA_948470475.1 Galaxea fascicularis
AACTACACATTTATGTGCAAGAGAACGATCAACCTACTAAACAGAAATATTTGTGGAAAAAAGAGATATGGCGGCCTTTCAGGGACAAGCAAACAACTGCAAACTACACCAGATGCTTTGAAGAATTAACCGCGTATACTCTTTTCATATCAAATAAAGAATTACGCGAATCTACGTACATCGTTGGCATTTTGTATGAGAATGGCAAGGAGGGTAGACCTAAAAATACCAACGAGACTGTTCAAATAAAGTACGCCATTAGAATTTATAAAACGAAATGTCTGTATTGGAACGAAAGAATGGAAAAATGGATGGGCAACGGTTGTGTGGTAAGTTTATTTTTCCAGTAATTGTTTGTTAGTTATTTTCTGTTGACAGTTTTATTTTTACCCTACCCACTATTTACTTGTTGCTTGTTATTATGACCGAAGGCACTAGTTATAAAGCTGAACTGGTTCGATTTTGATTGAGACAGTGCTCAATTTACTTTGTTCCATCGGATCAATGTCAGAATCTGGGCAACAACGCACCCCTCCCCTAACACAATATTGACTCTAGCGGTCACTCTAGCCTATAAACTTATTGTGACTTGTTGGGTTAGGGGAAGGGTTGGTGCGTAGTTGCTCAGATCCGCTCTTTCCATAGACTTTTGAAAGCCTGATGGGCCCCCTGGGTACCCCTTTACCCACACCCTTCTTTAATGTCGAATACTGAATGTAAAGTAGTTCTAAGCTGTGTGCTTTCCGGCATGAGGAATTCTTGCTGCGACTGCATTTTGAATAGTCGTAATTGATCACAGAAGGAAGTGTGTATAAATTTCTAGAATGCCAACGTTGGAACTGCCTGCTCTTCGTCTATTGGTTTTAAATGATTAGTAATCACGTTTTTGCGGCACAGCCTTTCACAGGAGTAGTAAAAAACACTACCATTCTGACTTCTTTTCCCTTGAACATGTCGGCGTGCCTTTAGAGCCTGGATATTTTTGACGATTCTTCAAACTGCAAATTAAAGGCGCTACTTCAACTTCAAGCTTCGGGGGGGGGGGGGGGGGTAGAGTATGACGACGAAAAAATAAAGGACATAGTTCAAAGCTCGACTGAATGAGGTAGTTCTGTCTTTCACAGGTGGGACCATTGACGAGCTCCAAGAGAATCCACTGTATGACAAATCATCTCACTTCTTTTGGGTCCGGAATATTCGTGGCCCCAACTCCCATTGACTTCAAGAAAGTATTTGCTGGATTTGAAGAAGCATTTGACACAGGAAATGTGGTGGTACTGTTTACAATGCTGGTTTTGCTCATGTTGTATGCAGTCCTGGCATTGTGGGCTTGGAGGACTGACAACAAAGATTTTATCCAGGTTAGAAAAATCTTTTATATACGTGGGTGACTTTAGTATTTTATCTGTTGATGCTGGATTCTCCATGCTTACATCAGCTCTTTTTCACTATGGAGATCTAAAGATTGGGAATAGTTCAAGATAGTTATTGCCGTTTTACAAAAACTGAAGAAAGGGATGCTTTAAACGTGGATGATTCAACTTTACCTTGCAACGGAAAACAATATATAAAAAGTGAATTGCCCACCGTAACAAAAATGCATCCCAGTAATATAGTTACCACACACCATGCCTACGTAGAAGACAGCTGATAGCATCATTATTCTTCTATATGTAAATCATTTTCTGGTCTGTTTTTTTTTTTTTTTTTTTTTTTGTAGCCAGCTGCGACGAAGTTCAGTATTGAATCAGTGTCGTAAGCTCAATGAAAGGTCATAACATTTTGTATGTTCTTCGAGGTATCACAAGAATTTATTCATTTGACAACTGACTGGAAATACTCGGAAAATCTTTGTCATTTCCTGTATATCGGTATATGTTTTCCAAGAGAATGTCAAAACATTTTTTTCTATGGATCAGTTTTCAGAATCACCACCATTGTTAAAAGTATTCAGTTTCGTTTCTTGCTTTGCAGATTGGGGCGACTATCCTTCCGTTCCATCAAGACTGTGATTATCGTTATGAACTCTATTTTGTTACGGGAAGCCGTAATGGTTCAGGTACCACAGCTCATGTTGGCTGTGAGGTCCTTGGTGAGAGTCATAGCAGTGGTCCATGTTACCTGATAGATTTATCGCGGCCGCTGTTTAGAAGAGGCGACCTCAACGTTTTCATCCTGTCCCTGCCGAGTTGTCTTGGGGTAATCCGTGGATTGAGGGTGTGGCATGATAACAGTGGTAAAAGCCCTGGATGGTTTTTGAATAGAGCTATGGTTAGAGACTGTCAAACGGGAGAGAAATGGATTTTCCTCTCTGGTATGAACTGAGTCTTCAAACAATTCTTGTATCTAAAAAGAAACAAAAAAATCAGATTCAGCCTGCGTAGCAAGCGTTTCCTCAGGGTTTCTACGTTAATTTTTTCATTTTCTCGACACCTGACAGGAGAGAAGAACTTGGGAGGAGGGGTTCCTCAGGCTCGCGACTTCAAGGAACAACTAAAAAATCAAAAAGAAATGCAGCGGAAACGTGGCACGTGGGTTAACTCAGATTCGGCATTCAGTCTTATTTGACGATATATTTGAAATTTTCGAGTGATAATTGGATAGCATGCAGCTGGAGAATCAAGTACCGCTCTAGCCAATCTTTTCAGATGTAATTTCTTTTGTTTAAAGGAAAAGTCGACTTAAACAAAATGAAAATCATTTTTGTCTTTGCATTGACTTAAAGTCGTATATTTTGAAGCTAATAGCCAACCCAATTAGCTCTCCCTTGAGACCAAAGGGTGTGTGAACCAGTCATTATCGTTACTGTAAACTTCACACTTTACACCCCAATCTCAACCACTATCTAACTTCTCCTTACGATATCAATAGTTGGTCAGGCATACAGGACATGAGAATACAAGAAATGATCTCCAGGGATCCGAGTTCAGTAAAATATCTTGCAAATTCTCCCAACATGCAACAAACGAAATAAGTGAGAAGTGTAAAGAGAACAAACATGTTGATATTGGGCATTAAAGGGTTAAAACGCGACCATGTTTGTAAACTACGTTTATGTTTTCCCTCCTCCAGTACGTTGGCTTGACGTGGCAGAAGAGGACGGGAAGGTAAATGTAATGCTCCGCCCTGCAAATGATCAAGACATGGCCTCCTTCAGCAAAGTGTTTAACACAAAACTACGAAAGGGCATTTGTGACAATCACCTCTGGTTCTCAGTAGCGTATCGTCCACCGAGAAGTCCTTTTACCAGGCTGCAGAGGCTCTCTTGTTGTCTTTCCCTTCTGTTTTCCTTTATGGTGGCCACTGCTATGTTTTACGGCTCAACTCCTCAACCGGGAGATCCATCAGGGGATTTTCAAATGGGACCAATAAAACTGAACATGCGCACGATTATCATTGGGATCGAGAGTGCATTGGTTGTAATACCGGTGAACATCTTGATTGTTGCTTTCTTTAGAAACTCGAGAGCGAAAGAAGAAAAATATTCGGAGACTACGAAATGTTGTGGCGATTCAGTTTCTCAAACATCTGAGAAAGAATCGGAGACCGAATCCTTGAGCAGTGATGCAGACGTTTTGTCACCACCTCTTGACCAGGAAACTGATATTAATGATATCCATTGCATTGTCAGCAGTGAAGGAGGCTATCACAGTGATCTGAAGGAAAATGTTAAAGGCTCTGAAAAAAGTCTGCAACTCCAAGATGAAAGCGAGGATTTAGGGGATCGAAGTTTACAGGAGGCACGAAATCCTGGTTTCTTAGCAAAGATTCGTGCAAAGTTTCGAAGCTCCGGGGGAAGTTCAACGCCATGTTTTCCATACTGGTGTGTGTATGTCGGTTGGACCTTGTGTATTCTCACCACCCTGATTTCCGCCGTGTTCACATTATTTTACAGCATGATGTGGGGCAAGGAGCAGTCTAACCTTTGGCTTGTAACGATGTCTATCTCGTTTGTCCAGGACACGCTTATCAGCCAGCCACTGAAAGTGCTCATTATTTCCATGATCTTTGCAATCCTCAGCTCTTCACCAGACAGTGAAGATGATTTGGAAGAAATATCATCCGGCCCGGGTTTGTACATAGTACTGCTATACAATGAAGTCAATAGAAAACGAAAACTAGTCGGTCCATGGAGGAGAACTGCGAACTTGACATTAGTGTACCTCTGTTTCTATTCTATTGGCGTTCTATGCTAAACTGAAAAATGTATCAAAGATATACCGGGAAACGTTAACGACTAATTCAAGAGACTCGAAGAATGAAATGAAATCAGGTTTTTCACTTGATTTTGCTGCGCGTTAAGGTAGCATGCCTCTCTAGTTGCAATTGCTCATTAACTGACACTGTTTTGGAAAAATTTCTCTAGGAAACTGGGATGTGTGCCTATGGTTTTTCTTATCATGAGTCCTTTCTTTTTTCAATGTCTTTAAAAGGGCCTGACGAGAAACTGGTCAATCAAGACCAGATGAGCGAAGACTTTTCACAGTATGACCCACCAGAAGCAAAACTCCTTAAAACCTTGCGATCCCGGGAGCTGAAGAGGCGTCAAACAATTAAAATTTTTACAGATTTATGCTTGTACATCGTCCTGTTGACAATAGTCATCATGTTAAGCTTCCAGTACAGGAATCCAGACTCGTATAAGATGATCAACTCGCTGAGGCGAGTATTTGTAAACCCACTTCACAACAGCAGTCGAGTTCGCTTTGATCAGGTAGGGAATATCGGTAATTTCAATGGCCCCGGGTGTTAGTCACACCCACTTACACTTTCATTTTTACATCGTACATAGCAAACAACCTCACGACTTAACAGACATATAACTAATACCTTCATTAACTTCGTAAAATACTCAGTACAAAACACATAATTTCACTTCACACAATTTGACAAACCTTCTGATGGAAGGTGACTTTCGCAGAGGTTGTCCAAACGAAGGTGGTTATGGTCAGCACTCCTGCGTCACATCACACTCATCCACACGAGTGTACATAAGTTAACAGATAGATTCCATTTGCCAGTGCATGTGTACCCTGACAACGCACAGATGATGTCAAAACGTGGTAGAAACAAATAAGTACGCGCGCTACAAGACGCAGATGAGTAGCATGACTGACCAATCAAAACGCGAAGTTTCCACTGTCCATTGTATTTGACCAGGAATTTCCATCTCCTTTGGGACACGTCAAAATGTCGCTAGTATACAGTGCTGGTGCCTAACATTAAATTCTCGGTATCCCTTTAGACGTAAATTTTCATCTGCAAACTTTTTCCTCCAGTTCAAATAGGCTACCAACAGTTCAAAATGAGAAAAATATGCATATTCCTTTGCAGAATCGTCATTGATTAGGCAGTTACAACAGGTTATGTTATCCAGTATTTGTCCACTGTCTTCTCATACACTCGTCAACCTCCACAGGTGAACACAATATATTCAATCTGGGATTGGACAAGAAAAACGTTGTTACCAGGGTTACACCCGCCACCTTTGTACGACGATCTCCAAAGTGAACCATTCATTGGTGATAGAATGTCACTTCAGCTGGGTGTGGTGCGACTACGGCAAGTTCGGATTCTGAGAGGTATTACTTATGTCCAGTTTTCATATGTCGGAAAAATCCCAGACGATCGGGGAAATCACTGTTTCCCGACTGTCCCAAATTTTGCCGGGATACCGGAAAACCACCAGACGTCGATGACACGCCATTTGTAGTTGTGAGGGAGGGACTGGATTCAAGCAATTTAGAGGATTGGTAACGAGCTAAAATTGTCGCCGACGTCCCAGACAGAACAAATTTGGTTTTTCATATGTCGGGAATGATCGCCGACCATCGCTAAAATATGGGACGCGTCGAGAAAATAGAAACACTTTCGATTTTCCCGATTTGTTGCCTGCCATCCCAGACGATAGGGGACGTCTGCGATTTCCAGTTTTTATAAGTTGGCATGATCTGACACGGTCGGGAAACAGTGAAATCCTCGATCGTCTGGGACTTTCCCGACATATATGAAAACTACCTTTATGTTACCCAACATTTGGAATTTTATATGATATATTTTTTTTGTGAATCACCTAAAAACGTGGTGTCTCACTAATTAAACACCAACTTGAAATGCAAACCCGTTGGGAAGAACACGACCCGTTCAAAATTACTCCACAGCATCTTCTTAACGAAAGTCAGTGCTCCAAAGGAAGTGCATTTCGGCTGTATGCTTCAGCTTTGCAAAACACTAACCAAAAAATTGTATAGAAGACCCTGTACTGAATCAAGCCTCCTCCAAAATCCCAGTTAGCTTGTAGTGCCGTCAACGAGAGAATATTCCAGAGAACAGAATGTGTTTTGACTGACTCATTATGAATCTGTGCAAGTTTTCACTTTCACCAAGCAATATGCCGCACAAGCATACATTTCTGAAAGGTTGTTTGCATAATGCAGCTGAGCTACCTCACATAATACTCTCGTAAATTTTTCTAGGAACGTGTAAGGTCAACAAGTGGTTTAAAGACAGTTTTCCAGAATGCAATGACTTCTACTCACGGATGAGAGAGGATACAAAGTACTATACAACTGGATGGCAGAATGGCAGAGAGAAACCAGAGAGAAAAGAAGACGGGAACATGTTTAGATTCTTGACCTCAAAATCCGATCGCAATCATACTTCTTGGGAACACATGAATGCCTTTGAAGCACACCACATACACCCAGTTATCGGAATGTTCTCAAGTTATAATGGAGGTGGCTATGTGGTGAATTTGAACGGGACTTTGGAAAACGCGAGGTCTGTCATAGATCGCCATCAAGCGTCTATGTGGCTGAACGCTCACACCAGAGCTGTACATGCTGAATTTGTCGCTTACAATCCAACCATTAATATGGTTGGAGCAGTGACTATTACATTTGAGCTGCCTCCTATGGGTGGGATTTTCAAAAGTAGCGAAGTCTTTGCAGTCAGCATGTATAGCTCGTTGAGAAAGCACCCAGCGGTTAGAATAACTGGTGAGGTGGTAGCTGCCATTTTGCTCGTAGTCATGATATTCCGAGTTGTCCTTGCGATATTTCACGACAAGTGCCGATATTTCAAAGACCTATCCAAAGTGTTGGACCTTATTTTAGTGTTAACTGGTGTTGCAATCGTTTTCTTAAGACTACTCAAAGAAGGCTTCAAGAAACGTGCAACAGATCAATTCCATGAAGATCCACAACAATTTCTTGACTTCTACCAATGTGGATTCTATGATGAACTGACTGACTATGCTTTTGCGTTTCTCAATTTTATAGCCATCGTAAGGTTCTCAGTTTTCCTTCAATTTCTTAGCTGCTTGGATCGCATTTTGAGGACCCTCGCAAGATGTTTCTATGAGCTGCTTGCATGCTTGTTTGTTTTTTTCTGTTTAATGATGGCGTTTACATCCCTGTTCAAGCTTGCTTTCAACTCAGATAACAAAGACTTCAAGGACTTCTCTAGTTCACTTCAAACCTCCATTTCATACATGGCTCG
>OX419339.1:2290488-2390488 GCA_948470475.1 Galaxea fascicularis
ACCACCTGATCACCATCATCTGTCATGATGCAGCTGGAAACGGGAAGGTCTGGTGTGAAAGAAGCCAGAGGAGTACCGCAAATCAAGTCCCACACACGAACAGTACGATCACGAATAGCACTGGGAACGAAGGTCAGAGCTCGCTTGCCATCTCTGGACAAAGCGAGACCTTTAACAGGCTCAGTGTGTCCATCCAGCTGATGGTAAAATTCTCCCGTGACCAAGTTGTACACTCGCAACGTCTCATTGGTACCGATTCTTCCTGCCACCACCATACGCATGCTCAGTGATGAGGATGCAACTTTCCAGACATTCATTCCTTGACCAATGATATGCTTGACCTTACCAATTTCCAGATCCCACGTTACGACAGACCTGTGTGTCTTGTCCAGCTTCATAACATCCACAAGGTAGTGGCCATTAAAGCTTATGTCAGCAGTTGTCAAACGTGGGTAATGACCACTGATTTCTAAGGTGTATCGCTTTGATTTCTCCCTCAGGTCCCAGACGATAAGAGGAGCATTCTCACATGAGCAAACCGCGACCATACCATTACCACTAACCATAAGTGTTTCGATAACAGCGTGTTGTCCTCCTTTCAGCTTGGTTACGAGTTCCCCAGTTTCAAGAGAAGCGAGCTTGAGGTACAAGCGGTCTTTAGAAAGAATAAGAACGTGCGTGGTGCCAACCAAAGCACAGTCGCTGAATTTCAAACTCGTCGGCACAGCTCTTGGACTCTCAGCCAAACGTAGGGCCAGATCTCGACGCTTGTACAAGGAGCTTGCGTGCCGATGGACTTTGTCTGTCTTGGCTGGAAAATCCGACCGCATGTGCTTGATTAATTTACCTTCTTGTAGATCAATTATCGCAAGCTTTGTTCCTGAACGAACGACCGCACGAGTGTCATCTACAACCAAGATTTCATCTGCATTGGTGTTATTCAAGGTTCGAATGACTTGACATGAACTCGTGTTCCACACACAAATAGGACCAGGTGTCTTGGACTTTGTGATGACCTGCTTCTGTACACTACTCCTAATCAGCACAAGTTGCTGGATGCTGTTTACATCCTTGTTGTCCTCAAAGTTGACCTCAGAACCTCCCTGTGGCTCCAAGTCCCATACACGCGCCATGAGGTCGTCAGACACCGTCAAAACCATCTTCAGATCCACACAGGCTACCCCTACGATGGCGGTGGTTGGTGGATGCTTCAGCAATTGCTTCTCTTTAACAGCAGTTTCCAAGTTCCAGATTGAGATATCGTTGAGACTGTTGGTGCACAGTAAGTGGCGCCCATTCTTGGTTACAGTTGGATACAGGATATCTGGTCCTAGCACGTGAAGGCATTTGCCAGAATTCAACTCAAACACTCTCAAACCGCAGGACTTTCTTGTGGATACTACAAGTTGTCCTCCATGGAATGGAGTGAGAATCACGTCGCTGACAAAATCATCCGAGCTTTCACCACAGACCTGAATGCTGAGACGAATGTCCTTTGTTTGGAGATCATAAATTCTGGTGTAGCTACAACGGGAAGAAGCAAGGGCAACGTTATCTCCCAATCCGGCAATTTTGTCATGGACGAACGCCTGATCAACGAAATCTCTCGTGAGTGTTCCATCGTTGAGGTTCACAAACTTAACGACGTTGGCTAAAACTGCGACCAGAGTATCGCGAAGTCCTGCTACTGCGATTGGAGCAGGAATGTCTGTGCTGGGAATTTCCCAAACCATCTCGCCTTTATGAAGGTTCCAAAATTGAATTGCGCCTTGACAAGACGCAACAGCCAGCTGATCTTCAAGGCAAAAGTCCACATAGCCAATGGCTCTGGACGTGTCCAAGGTTTTTTCGACCTTGGCACTTTTGACGTCCCATAGAGTAATTAGCTGGTCATGTGACCCACTCATAGCTTTGCTGCCATCTTGGCTGAGGACCAAGGAGCCATGAAGTCCTGGAACCGAGTGCACCAGTCTCCCTCCTGGTCGTGACAGACAGCGGATGTTGGGAATTAAAGCTGGATTCGAGGGGTGATGTGCCTGACGTAACAAGCGTGCAATGAATGGAGAAGGCGATCGAGAGGATGACAGACGCCCAATGAACTGCGATGACAACTGATCGGTAGACACGTTTAAAGCTTCCATTGAAAGTTGCAAAGTCTCAAAGACAAGCTTGATATCTTCCTCATCTGGTTTGACAGCTAAGGCTTCCATAAAGTCATCCATGACGTCTTGTACCGAGGAAGCTTTGAGTTTCACCAAAAGGAATTCATAGTTACACAGAGCACTCTGCTTCAGTCTTTCCAAGGCCTCAGACTTCAGCAAATGATGCGGTAATTCAGTTAACTTTCTGTAGTTAAACACGTCCTTTGCGAATTGTAGTGGTTGACGGGAAACATGACGGTCTTTGGGGTGCCCCCTGTTATCTTCTTTCTTTGTTCCTTGTGCCCAGCGACCTAAAAAGTAATCTGCTAACTGTGCGTGAAAGCAGCGGAGTTCCTTTTCGTCCGCGAAAAGATACCTCCCTATGACAACGTCATGAAACTGCTGGTGTTTCCAGGTGATCAAACGAACGCCATTTTCAACATGCACCGCAAGAAAAGACTCGATATCAGCCTTGATTCGGGCCAGCAGCGCGGGAGGTATGCGTCGAATAGGTGGCGCCCAGCTGGAAAAGACTTCATCTAAGACCTTGTCATCACAAGACAACACATCTTCCAGTTCTGCTTCACTAATACCCCTTTTGGAAGCTGAAATATACGCCAGAGTGTGCTTCAGCAACGTTGGTCCATGTCTCTGCTCTAAATCCTCAAACAGAGAGATGATCATTTGACGGACTGATAGACCCAAACTTGCTTCATCCACAGTAGAATACGATTTCCATTGAACGGCCTGTTCGAGGACAAGCTTCAAGTAAAGCGGCGAAGGACACTGTGACACGTGTTTTAGAACGACATTTTCTTGTGATTTCGTAAGCTTCTTGTTGTTGTCAGCCAGCTTCAATTTTAGAATTTCCACTACTGCATCATCAGTCATATCTGGAACCTCCAGGAAAAAGTCCCCGCGAGTCGCAATGCCCTGAAAAAATAACAGCACGAAATTAAATCACATGATAAGGGTAAAAGATAGCAGAAAAGTTGAGCAAGTGTTGTTAAGCCTCGTTTCTGAAAAAAACTTAGCTACCGCAAAGTCTATCGCCGTGAAAACGCGATAAGGTGGGAATCTCTGAATGTGATGGACGATTGGCGGCGATCATGTGATTGCCTGAATTTTAATCCCACAACGGTTCATATCCTCTACGTACCTCAAGAAAGGAGAAGGCTTGATCTCCAGTTGAACAACTGACAACAATTTTGACATGCGCGGGTAGTTTCCCTGGTAACCAACTCAGCTCCCGAGTGATGTTATAACTCCGAAGGTGATCGAGTGAATCCATCAACAACACCAATGGGCGAGACGCAGTGGCCAATTGAAGAAGGCCGTGAAATTCTCTCACCAGGTTTTGATAGTCCTACAAGGGATGTCAAAAGGTTAGTAGAGTAATAACAAATGACACACTTGGAAGTTTAACCACTGCAATGAGTTTTCCTTACTGTTGATGCATTCTCCACAAAAGATTCCCTGGCGCAATGCACTTAGAAGGGTTGGGGAATTTGACAACAGCCGGTGTATAACTGAACCTCACTAAGAGTATCAAAGGAAATGTGTGTTCCTATGGCCAATTGCACTGAAATGCATGTGAACTCTTAGAATCCCTTAGATCATGGCATTTTCTTCTTGCATAAAAAACGTACAGGTACAGGGATGGAGTGGAGCTACCCTTGGAGCTGTGTCTTAATGGAGCGGGGAGACTCGTTTGCCTTTACAACCCGATCTGCGTTAGCTTATGCATCTGGTAGGTTCAACCATCCTAGATTGCACTACAGTAGAGGTGCCAGACTTAACAGCACCTTGCCTTGTAATTCAATGCTTGTTACTCAAACCTTGAGCAACAGGAAGAGGATGAGTGTGAGAGAGAGTGGAGCCACAGGAAAGTCGTGCAATCTGCCCGTTTGCTTTATCTACGTGTTACCGCTGTCATTTGCAACTGCCACAGGTAACCCACAATGTGATGTGCCAGAAGCATGAGATGCAGTTGCCCTTTACCACTGCTACACATAAAACAGACACAATTACCGTGTATGACTATAAATTTTTAAGCCTTCCAACAAACCTTGGGGACATTAGTGGGATCAACTTTAAAGATCACACACAGCTGAAGGCAGAGGCTGTGCAGAAGCTGATGAACTTTAGATGAGTGATGGGTAACTCCAAGAAACCGCACAACAACTGTTACCTCAGGCCCAACCCATGATGGACTTGCATTAGCTGCCATGGCAATCAATGATGTCTTGCCTGAACCCTGCTGACCGTGAACAACCAAAGGGGAATTCCCTTCGCCAGTAATGTAACTCTTAATCTTGTTCAATGGTTTGGTTTGGCTGTACAAAGACGAACAAAGCTGCTGACAGCATATTGAGTGCTGTGCAACTTCCTCGAACAATTTGTTATCCAAAGTCGAATTTTTTCTATTTTTTATGGCATTCTCAATGCAGTCTTTCATCTTTTGAAGGAAATCTTGACACAGTTTGTCAATGTACTGATGATGTTCTTGACTTGAGTGAGACTCAACTCCATTTTCTTGCCACTTGATGTTGTATGAAACTATGTTGTTCTTGTCCAGCATTTTGACAATTTGTTCTTCCTTTAACGCATTAAGAAGTTCCTCTGCTGCCTTGTCAACCTCATAAGGCTCTCCTTTGCCATGTGATTTACGTGAGATCTCTTCAATATCAACATATTTGGCAGCACTGTGACTTTTAATATTTTCCTTTATGTCAGTGATAATACGCTGAAACCAAAACGCACACGAATTTGGGCTATCTGCTTGCAGGATTCCTTGTTTTATCTCTTCCTCTGAGTCTGTAGAAAAAATTAAAATAAAAAAAAAGGTATATAAAGCTTCAACTGTTTGTTTTTATTTGCTGTGTTACATGTACTTAGTGTCAGTGATTTTAAACATAATAAGCATTTTTAATTGAATGGAAAAAGTTGTAAAAGACACAGCACAACGAAGGGAAAGCAGGGCTCATTAAGCTCAGTCTAACAGTGTGCTGTAATTGTACAAAAATTGTCACTTCCTCGTAATTGTACTACCACTATAATTCACTTCTTGGTTAATTTCTCCAGAATATCTTGGTTTCAAGTCAAATGTGTAGTCCTTTTTCCAGAGAAGCAAACTTCTGTGACCACCCTACCAAAGGAACTTTGTCGAGCATAACACATAATGTACTAGCTGCTAAACCTGTAAAAAGTACAACCAAAATTTAGAATGAAAATAATTTTGAATATGGAACAGCTACCTGACTGTTGATATCTGTGAGCTGTTTCTTTGGTAAGAGCTTTTGCTGCAGCCTTCCTCAAAATACACTGCAGACTGAGGAATATATCCCACCAGTCTTTGAGTGCTTCCTGTTTAGCCTCTGTACTAGGAGGATTGACAAAGTCTGGAAAATGAGAGCTGATTGGCTGAAGGACATACTCCGGTGGAATTGCACTGTCATTGCATTTGAACCAGGAATGTAACAGGTCTTTGTCATCTTGGTCTTCAACAGCAGCGAATAGACAATCAAACTCTTCAACAGGAATGTTTTGTGGGAAGGGACGATAGCCATACTTTTGACAAAGGAATGTCTACAATACAAAATAAGCATCAATTTAGGGAGTCCAATGCAATTTGACTTTGACTTTATTGAATTTGTTGCTTTATACAGTATCAGTTAAAAAAATGGAAAAGAAGAAAAAAGAACATCAGCAACTGGAGCAGAAAACAGGATGATGTCCCAATTGATATTCAACCCCAATAAATCTAAATGATAATTATCAACAAACAAGTTAATTTAAAAATAGCTTCATTAACCCTCACTACTTGGAAGATTGTATGAAACTGTTTTATCGTAATCTAAAAGCCTCCTTTTAAAAGTATGGAATGAGTCCACGTTTTTGATATCCGTCGGTAGTCTGTTCCAGAAATTGATAGATCTATAATAAAATGAAAGTTTCAAGTAATTTTGTTTTGCATGTGGTATTTGGTAATTTAATTCACTCGAATTACGCGTCTTCTGCCGAACTACAGTTTGACAGAAAAAGTACTGGTGAACCAGATTAATATGGCCTGCTCTAGCCTTATAGATAAGTACCAAGTCTTTCATTTCCCTTCTACATTCCAGTGGTAATAAGGAAAGTTTAGCTAGCCGATCCCTGTAAGACATATCCCTTGGATAATTCAACATAAACTCTGTGGCCCTACACTAAACATTTTCTAGCAATAGTTTGTCCTTTGACATATATACAGACCATAGTTCACAAGCGTACTCTAATTGTGGTCGAACGATTGAGCAGTACAAGAGTTTCTTGGTGTCGGGTTCAGTAATATCTCTACAAAGTCTATGAATAAGACCAAGCGTTCTATTTGCTTTGGAGGAGATCAGCTTTATATGTTGAGACCATTGAAGAATGTTGGTAACGGTTATCCCTAAATCTTTAATTTTACTAACTGTTGCCAATGGGAACCCATTAAGTTGGTATTCTCTTTTTATGGGAATTTTCTTCCTAGAGATATTCAAGGCCTCGCATTTGGATATGCTGAGACACAAACTTTTCAGCTAAAACGCAATGAATCCAAATAAGAACCTTGTCCTAGTAATCACTTAAACCAACTGGTAAAATTAGTGGATGACATTACTTTTTGCTTTAAACAATGTTCACTTTAAAAATTCAACATTCTCTTTCTCTAGAGCAATTTATTGGCTTGTTCAAATTCCTGACCTGTAAAACTACAGCCTTATATCCACTCAGTGTAGCACCACTGGAATGGTGTTTTCAATACAGTTATTACTCTGAATCATCAGTAAAATACAGTCATCTCTCTGGTAAGCGACCACCCTTGGTGTATGATAAAGTGGTCGCTTACAGGATGTGGTCGCTTATGAGAAAAGTCAACAAAATGAACCCAAAACTGAATTGATCAACTAATTACATACTAAATACATCACTGGTTAGCTAAGCAAGGCTTAGGGAACAGATTGACTGAGCAGTGGCATATTTCACATCAAATCATGTCTGGAAAATCTGATCATACTATTGTTGAACTCTTTGTATAACATTTTGCAACAGATCACTGCAATAATTCCTGTTTACCTACAGATCTAATTGTATCTTTTTTGTATGTACACTTTATTATATACCAGCAATTCAGGTCAGCGGTATTAAAAACTAAACTTGTGTGACATATGAGTAATGATTTTCTAACGATCATACGTGATCATGTCGGGTGGTTGCTTACTGAAAACAGAAAACAAAAGAATATGTCAAATTTCTGTCCTTAAAGTGGTCACGGACGCTTAAGAAATTTGAGTAGGGATCGCTTATGGGAGAGTTTTTGTAACAGTACTTGACTGAGAAACAAAACGCTTATTTGCAAAGTGGTTGCTTATGGGAGGTAGTCGCTTACGAGAAGTGGTCACTATGAGGGAGTTGACTGTATCTGTTCCTTACATGAAAACAATATTAACCCTTTAACCCCTAAGGGGTCTCCCTTTGACAAGTAAAATCATCTGGTGCTAGACAGAGTAAAATCCAGGGTTAAGGTAGATTGATGTTATATCTCACAAAACACTTCTTACCACAAAATTAGGACCAGTGGAAAGAACCTGGCATGCTTGGAGCTCCTTTTGAGAAATCTCACCAATCATGTGATCATCTGTGCATGGGTCATGAACACCCCAACGCATGTCCACCACCTGGAACTCATAACCTTGTTCCTGACTGAAATCTTGTAATTTGGGGTAAACTCTACTCATCAATGCATTTCTTTCAACCCTTGTATCTGCATTTGGAATGATGGTAAAAAACATGTGAAAAGGAACTTGTGCTATATACATGTCTGTTTTCCACTGGACTCTCAGGGACCAATTAAGGCCCTTAGGGTCATTTTTTTTACCACTAAAAGATCCCATCTTAGTAGCTATTTATAAAAGTAATGAAAATTACTCAAACCCTGTTATTATCTGCAAATATCTTATACATTTGGCATTTGAGTATTACTATTCAACACACTCTAACACCTTCCAGATATGGTCAGGTTGCATTCAATATTCACCAAACACATGTTTAACAGTTATCTTGCATTGTCATTCAACACATTGCAACACTTTCCGAATGAAGTCAAGGTGCTGTCAATATTCCTCTTGCCTACTAGTCAGATGTCCTGTGATATACATTGCACATCTTCCCCTTCCCCCCCCCCCCCCCCCCCCAAATCTGCAGACCTGGAGGAAAATCAGGAAGATTTAATTTCAAAGGAGGTGTTAGAAAATTCTACCCAGGGGCCTGCACACTCCCAGTATGCATTAGGATAAGGCCTTAGTTTGACTTAATGACTCTTTCTCGGTTTGATCCACTCCCTGTAGTGTTTGGACACCAAGTGATGTTGTTATATCTATCTGACATTGTACAGTAGTTTATTAAGTTAGCTCAGATTATTGAAAGTAAATGTCACAACACCTTACATGTAGTTGCTTGCTACCTGTGAAAGTGGAACTTATGAATATTCTCACAATCTTGGCCAAATTAGGAATTCTAACATCCATATTTCCTGACAACACCTGCTGATAAAGTTCATCTGAGGCAGATTGCTTGTTCCCTGCTGATGCCATTGCTCCATTATCTCCATGGTTAATTGCACCATCAGGGCAATCACTGCTATCTTGCATTTGTAAAACTGCATCTTGCTTGTCTAAACCATTCAGTGGATGATTCTCTGGGGGATGGCCTTCTGCTTGAAGAGGTATTGCTTGGTCAAGGGGATAAATATTGATATCTGGTTCTTCACTATCAGGGGCATGGTCTATTGGACAAATGTCAATATTGACTTCACTCTCCTCAACTGTTGCATCTTTGCCATTTGGAATGTTTTCAGTAGATTTGAAAATTCCATCAGCCTGTTCGAATCCCTCCCTATCTTTTTTCCCAAACAGCTTTTTGCTCAATTTTGAAAAACGTTCATCTTTATCAGATTTATTCTTTTTCCTTCCACAAAGCTCATCTAGAGAGGAACTAGATCCAGGGACTGATGTCTGACTTGTTTCATGCTCAGGTGTTTCATATTGTGGCAGGGAAAGATGGAAGTCTTCAGTTGAAGCTTTTGTTTCCTGAGGTAATGAAGATTTCTGCTCTTGTACATCTTTAGATAATGGCAGTGAAGCTTGGCTGTTATCTTTATCACTAGAAGAGAATTTGGGAAAATAACCATGACTATTAAATTTTTTATTACCAAGTAAAATGCTTATAAGTGGCAATGTTTAAACAACAAGGACTGCTAAAAAGGGGTACCAGCAACTTCATTATAAACATGGTGGTCATGGCAAAGACACATGCTGTTTGTCAGCTATTTGGGATCTGGAGGCCACTGTTAGAGGAAGATGGTGAAGGCCTAATCTTTTCTTTTTTTATACAAACTGCATGTATAACAGAACTTCTTGTTAAAGAAGGATACCCTCCTTGATGGAAAAACATTCAAGGATCACAAATGAAACAATCTTAATCACCTTCAAAGTAAGATTGCTTTTACCAGTTTCCCCCAATGATTATTTCAAATGCCCAAAATTTAATGCATTAATGCCCTGGTATTCATAAAACATAAAACATTAATAACGTACAAAGTGTACAAACTTTTATGACCAGCACCAGAAAATTTGATGAAGTAACACTGCTCCACATCAGTTATTAAGCATACATGTATATATTGATGTTGTAGGTTGAAATGATTTCAACCTAGTTTGATTCTTAATTCCCTTTGTCTACTAACCCTATTTACTCCATAAATAAATAGGGTTAGGAGACAAAGGAAATTGATTTTAATCATTTTAACCTACAGAAATGGTACAAGAGACACTGGCAAATTCATATTATGTTCCCCAAGTGGGACAGAAGTCATGAGAAGCTCCGCTTGCTATCCTGAAGATAAAGACAGTACCCTGCTTAACCTAGCAGTGGACCTTTCTTTAACAAGTAGTTCCTCTATGGAACTCATTACTTGTATGAGTTGTAGTGAACACCAACATTGTTAAATTAAAAAAAAAGAGAGATCTCAGAGTGAGTTTTAGTATTAGAATTAGTTATTTCTTCATAACCCACAGAAATATGAGATAAGACTCTATGGGGCTAATTAACAAGAAAAACAACGGCATGTACTAAAACCAGGAACACCGGAACAGCCCGGAAAACCGTAACAACCCGGAACAGCCTGGAAAATCCTGAAACACCGAATTTGACGGTGTGGTTTTGTTTTCCCATTACAGACCACGGTAAAAAATTAAAATGTCAATGTATTTTGTTTACCCAAGTAACACGAAAGAGCTTAGAAGTTTCTCAAGACTATGATCACATAGGGGGAGCTGGAATGGTGGAATGGCGCTCGTCTCCCACCAATGTGACCCAGGTTCGCTCCCCTGACCCGCCGTCATATCAAGGTAGAGCTTCGAGTTCTACGCTTTTCCTCCCTCCACAAAAACCAACACTTCTACATGTGTAAATTCTAATTGGATCTCATACACGTACACTTTATAACAAGGCTCTTTCGTTATGCGTGGGTAAACAAATTACATTGATATTTAATTTTTGACAGGGTCCGTAATGGGAAAACAAAACAACACCGTCAAATTTGGTATTTCGGGATTTTCCGGGGTGTTCCAGGGTGTTCCAGTGTTCCGGGGTGTTCCGGTGTTCCGGTGTTCCCAAAAACAACAGGAACAACCAGTCAGGTGCCTCATGTCACAATCCACGCTAGATCAATATTTTATGTTTTGTATAGTGCAATTCATTGCACTGAAGCTGAAGTTAAATAAAATATTATTTACGTGATGTAATGAAATTTGAGACGCAGAGATTCATACTGCAGGAATACCATCATAATTATATATATGGTCACCCCTAAGTTGAGCCATGCATAATATCATACATCCCCAAAAAGAGTTACTGTAAGCTTACACTGCATAACTTCTGTGACGTCGATTTTTTAAGTCTTAGTAAGAATACTGATAATTATGACGAATTGCACTCACCGATGAAATCACCGATTTTCATTATACGCCCACTACCAACCCCCTGATTTACACACATATCAATATTTTATATATATATTGTTCCAGCATCATTCATTCTTTTTTAAAGTTCTACGTTTAATCCTTGAATATCAGCGTGACCTCAAAACAAAATCAACCATGATTCCTTTGAGTGCGTTCGCCTTTGAGTGCCAACCGCCAATATTTCGCGAGTACAAAAACTTCACTAAAAAACTATTGATCTTCCGTTAAATTTGCTGGCAGTTCAAGCAACACAAAATAGAATCTGTATAGCTAAGAAGGTTTACTCTCTAGTTTTCAATAATTTACTTTTTAGGCTCCTTAGCTTCACATCCAGAGAACGTGCTTGACACGGAGAAAAACAATTCATCCTGCAATCTTGTGGTCGTAATACACCTCGTCGCCAAGAATTCTTAGATTGATTTTCATGATACATTGATTGGCCTCATAAAAATAAGAATATTAAGCCATTAAGACAAAGTGACCCTCTTTGAGAGACCAACGTGACACTGACAGGCGATTTTCGCTCGAAAATTCTTCGATCTTACCTCAGTGTAAGATTTTGTTGTCCTGCTTCAAGGTCCGCATCCGAAGCTCCTAGTTTTGATTCACAGCATCCCATGCTTCTTCTTCTCGGTTAATTGATTTTCAATCGACACGTTGCCGGTTTTCAAGGCATGTCACACAACAGCAAGTAGCTCTGCTCATCTGAGAATAGATCACTGTCAAACCACAGTTCTTTTGCGTGCATTGCAGACACAATAGCAGTGAATATGTCAGCTTTGTTGATCAACGGTTTTATCCTCGCTTGGCGTTCGCGGATCCCTTGGAATGTATCTCATATGCATGCAAATTGCCGCAAAATAAATTTTGGTTTAGACAAGCAATCAGATCCCAGGTGTAAAATTATTAGCATATTTTGGACCTGAGGTGAAAAACACACTGCCTGGTAGCCCTCTCACCACACAATAATTATATATTCGCACAGGAACTGTCAGAGCTTGGGTGGTTTGAAAATAGTTGGCTATCGATAGATAATTTCTCCCAAACCTCCCATTTATCAAATATGCTGATACTTTGTAAGAATTATAATATCGATCAAGCCGTCAAAGCCGATCAGCGGCTGATCAGCCTCGACTGCATTCAGTCTCTTGAACAAAACATGGCGGTTTGGCGCGAAGATAACGTTAAGCTAAAGCTTCGTTCTTTCCAAACTAGTCTCAGCTATTTTGGATCGCTGTGTTGTACATTAATGCTCTGAGCTAAAATCTTGAATGGATGGATGATTCAAATTTCAAGATAAATGCTTGCGCGAAACAAGAGCCATGGATTTAGACTTCTCTCAAGACTCATTTGCTTTCAGCGACATAGCTCCACCATCTCATGTCAGTGGCCTTGAATCATTTTCGGATTTTGACGCCAGTGAATGCAGCGAAGTTTCATTCGCTGATGTTGCACCTAACAAAGACGTCGGGAGCAAAGACAGAGGTGCTTTCGTTGGGAAAAAGTTGACTAATGAAGCTAACGTTTCAGTGGAGGTCGAGAGACATCAAGACTCAGGTGGAAGCGACAGGTTAGTGGTGTTACAGAGTTTTTATTGATCATAGTTCCTGATTCTGAGGGGACCGTGTTTTTTAGAATTATCATAAACAATTTTAAACTTGAAAACGTAGAGACGCAGAAAATCGTGGCCTTGCAATATTGTTACAGGATTTTTGCGTGGTGTAATTAAATTGTACATTAAACAGTTGTGTAGTATCATCTGGGCAACTAACTGTACCTCCTTCACGTGTAAAACTACTCACTCTTACTAGACTGATTTTACTTTCTTCTAAATAAGGGAAAGACCCGCAGTCTTTGCAGCTGTGTGGGTTCGTTCCCTTCTCATAAGGTTTCTGAACAAGGGTTTATACTGTTTTATATTCCTTATCCTAGAGGACTAAAAAGCCTAACCCCACTGCAAAGGCAGCACTTTGTCCTCAATTGTGAAAAGTAGTGTTTGAACCTGTGGCCTCAAAGTAGTCTGGTTCCCAGTCAACTGAGTCAACTGGTCTGAATATCTTGTCAGACACTTATAGAATTCTTCACATTACATCATCTGAATACAATGTCACATTTTCATTAAATGTTTCTCTATTTTCCTTGTTGAAGGTTTTCTATAGGACTGCAGGGACTCAATGCAAATAACATTAGTGAGTTCCTAGAAGCCATCCACAATGCAGAATCAACAGGTACAGTAAACTTTGATGAAATTGACAGAGACCCGTGGCCTGATTAATTTTTTGGTATTTCTGCTTTTTTACCAAAGAAATTTAGTCACTGATTTTTGCAGTTGGTGGGATCATGCTAAAAGAAGATGGCGAATCCAGATATTGTGGCTTTGTCAATTGTATGTTGTGTTTCCATCAGTGTGGCTGACAGTCAAATTTATAACAACTGTGGAAAATGACTGTCCCCTACATTAAATGGGAGTCCAGAAGACTAGAACAAAAATCAAAGTATATTGATGTATTGATGCAAGTAGAATAAAAATGAAAGCCCAGAAAGTGCAAATCCATGTTGTTTTGTAATGTGAGAGAAAATCTTGTTCACAAAGAACATTGATAAGAACATTGCTGAGAGCTGGGAGGGAACTTTATGAAGGTTTAAAAGTCATACTCTGACTGGTGACAACATGGTAAAACTTACAAGATTGTGTGACAATATAAAGAGAAGAATTGGCATGTTACCTGAGATTCCCTCCTCCTCCTCCTCCTTCCCTCCACTCCCCCCCCCCCCCCTCCCTCATCCTCTTACATGTAAACTGAGACTATAGTGCGTTTGAGTTCAAATAGTTGTGTTTTGAATGACAATAATTTTCAGGTGATAGGATTAAATCCAAATTTACAAATTTTGTAAATTTGTTTGCCAGGAATGGTATCATGTGACAGTGCAAAAAGCTTGGTCGAAGATGAGAGCTCCCTTGGTATTCTGCAATTAGATAATCTTCCAGGTAAATACTTTTAAACTGGAGAAGTATGTTTTATCTCTGGTTTACATTTTCTTTTCCTTTGCTCAAAACATTATTCATGAATCATATTACCACACCCAAAAACTAAGGGAAAACGAAATTCGAACCAAGGATAAAATGGAACCACAATGTAATATTACACTGTACAACTGCAGTATATACACTATAGTTAGACTTATAGCAGTGTGGTGAAATAACTGTCACTTCTAACTCTGCCAAGTAGTACACGGTTGCAAAGGGAATAAATAATTATGTCAGATATCCACATGGGAAATCTTAAAAGTCCTATCTACTTACAATGGACAGTTACTAGTAGGTGTTACAGTGACTTGTCTTGGAAACGTTGCATGGTTGTATTCATACAGTGTATATACACTAGCCATTTTGGCCAGGGAAAATGTTAGCACAAAACATGTGCACTAGCCACTGGACTAGTAAGCTGAAACGTTAGTCTCAAGCCCTGATAGTAGTTGGACAGTTAATGTAATTGGATCCTGTCACTAACATACAGAACCTCAGATCAATATTTATAGGAAACTAATGAATGTTGGGGTAAATTCCAACAACTGACATGGCCATGAACTAGCAATATACAACAGACTTCCCTAATGAATTACTGAGAGTGCCTCCAATAGCAACCTAAATCAACAGCAAATTTTGAAGAATTCTACATCAAAGAATTTAGGTCACAAGTTTGCTATAGACCTTTGTCCCCTTAGCAGAAAAGATCATAACTGTGCTGTTGTTTTAAACTCATCCTCCCCAATGCTTCATCAAGAAAGAGCTCATAAAAATGTACTTATCTGATAAAAAACAAAGACTTGAGTTCAAACTGTTTTACCTGGTAATGATAATAGTCACAATGATTAGAAGAGAACCAACCTAATCTAAAATGACTGCTGATGCTTTTAGTGAATTGATTGGGTTTACAATTCACTGAAATGTCTGAGAGTTTGACCTTCTACAGTGCACTTCTACATTGTTCTTCTTGTAGACTGTAAAAAGGGTTAGAGGCATTATATTTTTCATTTGACTTTTTGTTGCAAATGTAATGTTTTATTCAGTATTCAGTGAGTGAGTGCTGGTAGTGTTTGATGTTTCAGATTGGTAAACTGCTGATAAAACACTTGACATTAGGTGATGTCGCTGTACAAAATCCTGACAGGCTACACAAGAATGTTCTGAAATTGTGACAGTTTTGAAATGCAGACAAAGGACATGGGTACCACCACCTAACAGGGCCTCATTCTAGAGTTGTGTTGTTCATTTTTGACATAATTTGGTGGCCAGTAGAGAGTACTGTGGGATTCCTAACAAATTAATGTACATACTTCCTTTCATCAGAGTTTGGTCACAACTTGAGTTCTGAAGCTTTAGAGCTTGTATCCCAGCCACTGGAGAGGACTTTAGTTGGTAATGATGATGATGAGGAAGAGGATGGAATTGTTATCAATCACCATGATCCTTCTGACCATTTTCAAGGAGAAGATATTCCATTCACCAGTGATTTCAGTGATGCAGCAAATTTACCTCCTGTTGTTAACAGAAACACACTGGTGCAGTTTGAAGAAGAAAGACCAGATACAGGTACAGTGTACTTTAAGAACAAACTGTCTTTAGAACAGGGGTTTCTTTAGAAACCAGCTGCTGCCTACTTTGTCAGGATTTACTTCTCACTGCCACCTATTTTGTCTAGATTTTCACTCAAATGATTAAGTTGTTCTTCAAAATGTCAAGAATTTGCCTTTGTTTTTTACATGTATATCCAAGAATCCTGAAATTGTTTTATGAAATAAACATGTTAAACTAACTGTTCAGTTTTTTCTAATACACATAGTTAGTTTTTTTGTCCATGCATTAAGGATAATCGATTATCACAGATTACAGATTACAGATTCCTCATTGGATGATGATTGTGTCTCATTACTGGGTACTTGGATGGGTTTTGTTCAACTCTCAATAAACAACACATTCATGTGATCCTAAAATTATTTTGGGATTTTTTAATGTACCGCTTATTACAGTTCAATTCTCAATTGTGTTAAGGGATAAAAATTGTGAAACATTAAAAGCTTTGGGATGTGGTCTTACTAGTTGATGATACATAAAAGAACACTGTTCTTTTGTGCCAGTTCTCAACAGGAAAGCTCGGGATGTTTTTTCTTTCAGGCCAAGATCCAGACACATTTTTCAGTTCTCACCATGGAGAAACACCTCATGATGCTAATGAAACCATTAATGAGGAGCCATTTAGGGACAGTTATGGCCAAGGTATTAACCCGTGATCAGTGTGTATATTCTCCACACTAGTCCCCATACATTTTCTGTGGTAATGATAAGTCATAAGGAGAATTTGTTAAACAATCAAGGCCTTTGTTACTTCTTGATATCTTCCTTTTTTTTCACGACATTTATGTTTGAATGCACAGTGTTACTATTGTGTAAGAGAAACAAATAAGCTTATTATTTAGCAGGACTTGTTTTGTAACACAGGTGTCACCCCTACTGGGAAATCGTTATAAACGTGGACATAATTATTCAACTCAGTCATTTTTTTGTTTTCTCATCGTTTTGTCAGTTTAGTTTTCGTCTGTATTCTATTGAGTTTTTATAAGTTTAAGATTAAGATTTTTTTTTCCCAGGATTACAGTTTTGTTTTGTTTCATTAACAAATACAGCTTTGTTTTAGTTCTTTAAGGTCTTCAAAATAAGTTTATGTGTAGTATGTGTAATAAGTTAATAAAACATCAGAACAACTATAGGAAGAAATTTAACATTAGTCACTCTTAAGGTTAGGGACGGTTCATTATTTATGGGGATGACCGGGTCGGATAATTTGAAATAACTTTTCGTTTTTTTCCTAATGCCCGTCACTCTATCACGTCAGAATTTCTAAGCCCGTCCTGATTTATTTTCAATTTTTCAAAGCCCGGTCAATGTGATTAATATTTAATTTGACGAAGAATTATGACAATGCATAAATAGTATAAAAGTCGCTTTATGTATTACAACATGACTTGTTTAATAACAAATTGTTTCCGGCAATTTGGGTACATCGCAAGGAGATGATTCCGGTGGGACACAGCCATTCAAAAGTACCAAATGTCACGAAAGAGATTAGTTGTAACCTGGAGCTATAGAATTCAGCTCATCATTAAATTACATTTCAATGGCGACAACCGGTATCAAAATACGCTTGCGTTTGCAGGCTACATTAAAATCAAGCAACGTTCGTAAATTGAAAATATAAGTAGTTCATGCCGAAAACTTGACCTATTTACAAGATTTTTAATCTATACTTAACAGTACCAGAATCAATAGGCCTTGGCGTAGATGCAGGTGTCAATGATTGTTTGATGATTAAATCATTTGTCTCTTCTCAAAAACATCACAATGATGTTCAAAAGACTTTAATCCGTACAAGTACCTTCACGTTGCCACATTCTCAGCACCCAATCGTCTCGTTCAGCCCACATTACTTTGCATATGACCTTTATTTTTGCCAAATATGGGCATTGTTTTTCCACAGTCGCTGAGTACGTTCTCTGTACATCGCGACAGAATCTGGTTGCATTTATTAGTTTGTTGCATTTGTATTTGTTGCAAATATGCATGTATTAAACTTTCATAACGCTGAAGCTTGGAAGTACACGTTTTACAAGTAATTAAGGTATACATTTTTTCAGCATACTGGCGAGTTTAATTTTGACAATAGACGAGCACACAAACGTTTCTTTTCCGATAATTTACGATTCCCCGATTGGGAACAGATTTTACGAGCATAGCATGGTTCTTTTGAATAATAAGCCTATCATGTTAGATAGTATTTAATGTTTCTTTGAAATATGTACTTCAGTACAAGTATACAGCAGCAGTATTAACTTGAAGTGACAAATGTCATAATTAATTGTTAAAGGACTTTTTTTCAGAACCCGGTCCTTTTGCCCTTTTTAAATCTTCATAGCCCGTCGTTTCTAGAAGAAAATTTTTTATGACCCGGTCATTTTTTATCCGACCCGGTCATCTCCATAAATAATGAACCGTCCCTTAAAGGGTTAACCACATTCTATTGTTTTTCAAGAGTATTGAGGAGGGAACAGGGGAGGGTCACAGTTTTTTATCCCTTCCAAAGGGAAGGTCATGAAAAAATAGACAGCAAAAGGAGTATGGTCTCAAGAAATTAAGCCATTGTGATCATAATTAGGTGTTAATGTTATGTTATGACAAGAACACAAACCAAGCATTAAAATCATAACATACAAATTATTTCCTGTCATAACGAGACAAGGTATCGAAAGTATAAATGTAATGTAGCTCATGTTTTGTGTTTTCAAAACATCAGTCGTCAAACATCTCATGAACCATTGTCATCCCATTGCACCAAAAGCTTTCTTTAGTCCTGTTAATTTCTCCAACCAAATTTCCCTTTACTGCTGTATAACAACTTTGGAGGTATTATTAATCAAGGGGAGGGTCATAGAATTTTAGGACAAGTTCCAAGGGAGGGTCAAGACATTTCCCTGTCTTTATACCTAGTACAGGGAGCAGTCATTTTATTTTTATTTCTGAACTGAAAATCTGCACCCTTCCTTCCCCCCACCACTGCCCCCCACCCCCCTCTGCTTATTTCTGACAAGTCCCTTAGGGAGGGTTTGTATGCTCAGATGTAAAACCATGTGTGATCAACCAACAAGATCTTGGTCTTCCTGCTGTTCTCTTTATTATTGTAGAGGAACTGGATATGATGTTACAAGGCAGATCAGGCAGTGGTGATGGAGGAGAGTTGATTGATAGAGTCTCTCTGACATCCAGTATTAGCTTTATACAATCACAGACTTTTCCAGAAAGTATTTTTAGTCAGAGCTTTAGCAGGTATTGTACTGTGGGCACTATTGATGTTTGACATTAAATGAATGTTTTCACTCAAATAACCGTCTTGTTTAGACCAAAGGGAACCATAGGTGTTCCTTACATGAAGACAGTACATTTAGTATTCCAAAAATTTAGATCCTAGTAATACCTGTTTTTGCCTTTATTAGTTTTAAAGGTGCAGCCATTTTGAATTTTGTGTTATAATCTGGTCACTGCTATAAGTTTGCCTCTTTGTGACAATTTTTGGCCTCCTTGTAAAACAATGAAAATATCCAAAATGGAGGCCTGGTGAAATTTTAATTTATTTTAGTGACATCTGTGTACTCATCTCCCCTTCCTCTAAGGTCTCCCAGCTTCAATTCTTGCCAAGTTGTAACGAACAATGAATGTACATTGCTGTTACCCTTTCATCTTACAGTAGGCTGCTTATAGTATGTGTGTAGTTTTCTCTGGGATTATTGTCACTGTGCATGATTAGCTTATTTCAGACATCTGAAATGTTCCTTTTGTGTCAGTAGTCGTGGTCTTGGCAGTGGAATGGACTCTCGGTCTGAGAGTGATGGTCATGAGGACAGTGATGGTACCACTCCATCACTGGTGCATGCTGCAGGGGATGGCAGTAATAACACTACCGGTCGTCCTGGTCTTGAAGGAGCTAACTCTGATGCAGAGGACATACCCAGTGTTGGCAGACTGCCTTTGGATACAAGCAGTCGACTGGAAACCCAAGGACTTGGTAAGTTCCTGCTGTAATGGGTCAGTAATGTGTGCAGTCTTGTATCTCAACAGGGTACCATAAAAATTATCACAGTCACATAGAGGTATACGTCCTAACTATACATGTAGGCAAAAATTGTTTACTACATGCATCAGACTTTTATTCTACTGGTCAGCTTTTAGAGAAGAAACTTTACTCTACACTAATGTCTTCATCAGATGTGTAATTGGTGCCAAAAAATGATGGAATTAGCAACACATGGAAGTAGTTCTGTGAACACAAGGCCTGCCTTTGCCATTAAGGTATTATTAAGGGCAAACCAAAGAAATCTCAGGGGTATCTGCCTATTAAGAATCCTATACCCTTCTATTTCTTCAGTCAATGAAACCTGTGGAGATAGATAGAGAAAAGAACTCCATTCAAAGTTAGTAGTATAAAATGCTGGGCACCAGGATATTCCTTTTCAGTTGATGACTGGTGATTTTTGCAACCTGTGAACAGCTCAGTGACAGGCAACTGTGTGCCAAAGAATGACTGTTATTAATAAAATAATATTATTTTTCTGTGACGCACCCTATTACGTATCCACCTGTTTTGCTCTGGTCAACTGCAACTCTATTTGAAAAGGAAAACCTTGTGGGCCCTCTTAGTCTTTTTCTGTCACCTCATCCTCTTTTCTTTTATCTTTTTCTCCTCTGTGTGGTTTTCAGGTTGGAGTCATACAACAAGACTTTAGTGTTTTGACTTAGCTGTAGGAGGGATTTTTGTTGTTGTTGTTGTGCATCTTAATGTTTGCATGTTTTACAGAATTACGTCAGTCAGCTGAAGGTGTAGATGTTCTTCCCGATCTGCCTGGAGACGGAGGGGGAGGGGGTGATGGAAGTAGTGGTAACAATAGTGATGCTGATGACGGAGGACCAGCAGGTGGGTATTATAATATTAGTAATAATAATAGTCTTTATTCAAGGTTTTAAACACACGTTCATACTCACAACATAATCACAATAAAAACTACTTAAGAAATACCAATACCATCACCAATTTATTTGTTCTTTTTCTGATGGTTATGACTTTTACTGGTACAGCACACTGAAGAAATCCTTAATTACTATACAAACACTACAGACCAACAGGGAGAACTAACTTTCAGTTTGTTGTTCCCTTTTCAGGAACTGCGTATGCCTTTTCAAGTGCAGGTGCATTGCCATCCTCTTCCTTTCCATCCACAATTGCATCATTTGGATTCACTAACCAGCCTTTGGGGGATGAAATTAGCTCAGTGATACCTGTAGGTGACAGCCTGATGGCAGGGCGTGGCTGTCCTGTTGGAGATGCTGCCGCTGACAGGTCCCCTGTGTTATTGCCTAGTCCTCCTGAGCAACGGAATGAGCTTCAGGATCCATCGAGTTCATTACATCATTTGCATTTGCAAGCATCATCTACTCCTATGGTGACACAGGTAATGCTGTGGCATTATTTGTAGATGATGATGATTCATTATCATCATCTTTATCATCATCTGTTAGCAGAAATGAAACTAGAATTTTGAAAATAAAGCTTGATGTCCTTTTTCCAGTCAGTTCAATTTGTCACACCGTGCACTTCAAGTGTTTTAATTACCATCTCCACTGATGTCAGGAAATCCTGAAATTTAGGAAATTTACATGTATGAGATGGAAAAACAGAGAGTAAAGTCAACTCTCTAGGAAATTTAGGAAATTCAGGAAATTTACATGTATGAGATGGAAAAACAGAGAGTAAAGTCAACTCTCTCTTTTCAGACGCATTTCTAGGGTTTAGAGTACAGTTCTAAAAATTTAGTGGTCATCTAAAGTCAATTAATGCTCCTAGGCCATGTCAGTGTTTTCACAACCTCTAAAAGTAGAAGTTTAGTTGTGTTTAGTTGGAGTTGCAAGGTCCTAGTTGGAGGATGTACCTCGCAATCTGAGCCTGTTCACTTGTCTGTTTACTCTGCTGTTTAATCATGCAACCTTCAATCAACATATGCAGGCAGATTCAAGCAATGTTGCAGATAAATTCTCAACTTTCAAGTTATTTACTTACATACTCTTTCATGGACACTTGGCTCTTTGAAAAAGCTTTCAATTATTTATTTCAGAATTCACTTAAGGGAAAGTAGGCATGGCAAATTGAAAAGTTGTGGTTGGACACACCTGCTGATGGGTTTGAAAAAACTGCATGTATCAGCCATTATAACTGTTCCTGAACTTCTGATAAAGGGAACACATTTTCTGACACAAGCATCTCTTCATGATGTTGTCTGCTTTAGAGGGAGTTGACTATACTCTATCAGTCTCATAAACAAAATGATTATGTTACAAGTTAAGGTTAATTTGATTGATCTGCAGCAATGTAACGGCAGCAACATTCCAGATGAAACATCAGCATTGGAGTCTTATTACTTGATGGCACGCAACCCAGCTGGAGATGGTGACACCCTTATCAACACACCTCGCACCTTGTGGTCTGACAACAGCACCTTTCATATGTCACAGGTTTATACAAGTTCTTTGGATACACTTGTTCAAGCTCAGTGTAAATATACAATGTCCTTGCGATACTGAAAGATAACAGCCTACATGATGGCCTTACAATATACAGACTGGGTATTAAATAAATAAATAAATAAATAACTGACCACTCCCTATGAGGGGCTTTTCAGGGACAATGAAGGAAATAATACAAATGAACAGAACAGAGGTAAGAATCCCAACTGGTGGGAGGCACTTGAACTCGAGACCTACAGATATCAAGTCCAACGCTCTAATCTCTCAACTCACCCTGCCAACATTGAAGTTATTTCCTGCAGATGCCACTGCCAATGTTTTAATTTTCAGTGTTTTAATTTCCTTAACTAGCTGCCACCAAGCAGGCCAAGTAACATTCTCACTGAAGCTGAGTCACTGAACTTTGACCCTCCTGCTGTGGTTTCCTCAGCTGTTGATGTTACCATATCAAACATGGATGTGGTGTGTGTTTTGCAAATTTCTTCTTTCTAGCTTAACTTTTACAGCCAACCTGAAACAAGTTTTTGGAGACCTGAGAAGTTTTTTTCCCATGGGCAAAGAAGTAACAACTGCAAACTTGAGGAACTGTTCTCCCATACTTACTGTATATTAATCAATCTTCCTGGAGTTTCCTTTAGTTTTGTGTGTTGTTGGCATAATGTTACAAAGTGTCCACTCCATTTTGCAGCAATTTGCTTGACTTTCTCTACACAATGACCAGTAGTTTGGTTGTCCAATCTTACTCTTTCCTGATATTTTCAAAATTCATTCTGAAATGTGATCCAATCATAAGATGGCATGTGAAGTAAGAGGAGCAAGAAGTAACATTTTGCATTAGAAAATAGTTGTGTACAGTGGAGGTTTTGTTGAAGAGCATTTTGCAAGGGCTACAATTTTGCCAAGAGTAAACATATTCATTCACTTTGTCAAGTTGTGTCAACCATTATAATATTATTATAAAAATGGCCACCCTGGCATTGCTCCAGACATAGTTGAAAGAGGTGCTGTTGACTGTTTCATACACATATTTTGTTTTGTCATTTTTTGAATATTCTGTACTCTGTTCTTTCTCAGACACTTGTACCAAGAAACACACCCTTTGAAGCCCTTGGACCAGAAACATCACCTTCTGTTTTATTAGATCACAGTGTAAACTTTGCAGGAAAGCTTAGCAACAGTCCACTTATGGATGGGAGTTCATCGATTGGTGATTCACAGCTCTGGAAGGTAACTTCTGTCTGCTGTGTTTGCTGGGGTAGCAAAAGCAATCATTTTTTTAGCTGGAGGGGACTTCAATATTCTATTCTGATACCAATTTATCAGTATAGTCCTTCTAATCATCTTTAGGGTCACTTATTGCTGTCATCATAATTTTAATTTCTTATGATCATTAGTCATCAGCCTTTGTCAAAGTAATTGAAGTGCTTGATTGAAAAACAGTGTTGGCAAGTAATGATTTAAAAAAAAGTGAAATTTCTTTAAGTTTCCCATGTTTTATTTGCCTTTCCAACTGTTTAATAGTGTAGCATCATGCATATTCTGTGCTTCTGAAAGTTTGGCATTCGACCTCAGCCTAAATCTGAAGTAACGGAAGTGAGAAATGAATCTTTTTTCTCTGTTTAATGCAAGAGATAAAACCATTTATCAGATTTTAGCTCTGTGTCTGTTTCTTTAGTTTTTGGCAAAAGTGATGAGCTCAAATTTGAGCCTTTAGGCCTCTAAATAAAATAGTTTCCAAAGCTATAACCAGTTTGTAGGACATGCAACACAGAGTGAATTAATTAGAGAAATCTGAATCTGAAGTTAAAGTTGTCACTAACACTCTTTTCCCAACAAACTCTTTGTTCTCTGGCTGTTTTCTGCATGCTTGAGTTTGCTTCTGTTTTTTTTTTTTTTTTTGAGTCCTCATGTTTGAAATTCTGCTCTTATGAAGTATTCATTGCATATTTTAATTTTAGTCTACTCCAAGAGATGATGAAGATGGAGCAATGAGAGCTACACCAGGGGTTGTGTTCCAAGGACATCAGCGGCCATCCACAGTCACTGGACAGGTGGCCGACCAGAAAAAGGTACATGGGAAACACTCTACTTGATCTTCTATGGCCTTGTAAAGCCAGTGTCACAATAAGTGATTTTGTATGCCAATCATGGCATATTTGATCACCAGGGAAAATTGCAAGCAAATTTCACTGTTGATTGATGCAGGTGCACAAGGCATTTTTTTTTTTTTTTACTGGTGTGTCACTCTCTTAAGATGATTTGGAAGCCACAAAGAGGTTCAAGAGATTATGTTTAGGACTAGCAGTTTGGTGGAGCAAATCCAGCCCAAACTGAATATTGGTTCACACCAAGCTGATCAAAGAGTAGACCACTGGATATCCAGAGCATCTATCTCTGCAATTCAGGCATTACTTTGTTCTGCAATGTTACAATGTTGCTGCTTTTGAACAATTTGTGTTTTTTATACTCATTTGGGTTTCTAGAGTACATCTGTAACAATGGAAAGGTCAAGTGATGGAGATCAGTCCACAATCTCAGTGTCAAAAATGCCTTCTTGGAAGGAAGGTAATATTACTGTTTTACTTCTGTAGCAGCTACATGTTTGTACCATGTTCATAAATGCACATTCTTGCATAATTATTCTTGACACATGTTAGGTAGTCCTGAGAAGGTAGTAGATGTTTCAAGTGGCAAGAACATCACAGAGCTACCGCAAGACAAGACCTTGACCCCAGAAGGAGTTAATCACGATTTTTCTACACATGTGCCATTAGCTTGGAATGAAAGCAGATCTGCAGCATTCCCATGGCCAGTGGGTGATGATAGACCAGATCCTTTCAACATTGAAGGTTTGGTTGTATTCTGTATTCTTCCTACAGTTTTAAATGTGTTTGAATGTAAATCTGGGTAAGTTAAACTTGAGCCGATGCGTTCAGTGGTTATTCAGTGGCCACATGCGTCAGGGTAGCATATCTGAGGGATTTTGCAGGGACATCTGTGTATTACATTCATGCTATGTTTTAGGGCGTTTTTGTTTCGCTCTTGTGCAAATTCTGTGCTTTTATGTTCCCACTCCTCACACCCACTTTGTGGTTTCTTCATGGCTAAGTACAGTATTTGGGTTGTTAAGTATCTCCACTGTTTAATCAGTGTGACAGTGCCAGGTGGTTGCCGCTCTCAGGGTTGCCATGGATACCTGTACGCTTGGCTCACATCACTCTCAGCTCCATATATCCCTTGGCACCTTCCTCAAGCTCATCTGATCTATTGGGGAGTTTAATTTCCGTTGAGGTGACTAATGCATTGTCAACCACATTGATTCTTAACTTCTTTACTTGTTTCATCATCTGTTTTTATATTGTGGGTGTCTCCAATGTTGTTACAACATTATATAGTAGCTTGTATTATAGTTTGTTTAAAACCTAGTAAATAATTTTCTTCCACATAACAGGTTTAAAATGCCCTAGGAATAACTTTTCTTGGCAAAAACGTGACCTTTTTTACTGCACAAATTATGTAGCGGCCAGCTAAAGAGCCACTTGTTTCTACATTTTAATTTAGAGTAGCTCAGATTAATTTTAAGTTCTGCTTGGTTATTGTAAGGTGGGAGGGAAAGTGTTGATGCCTCAATATTTCAAGTTCAATCCTTGGATCATCCATCTTGGCCTTTTGGTGATGATGCTGCTCGTAAGGAGAATCCCTTTGGTGATGAGAATCAAGAGCAAGTTTCTTGGATGGGAGCTGACTATCAGTTCAAGCCCCAAGGTACAAAATGATCTTCATCTGACATTTTTTTAACCCGAAAAGAATCTGCATTTGTTCAATTCCTTCCAAAATTAATGTAGTGAAAGTTTGCATGGTAGGATGACCATTTTTGGCTAAAAGAATTATTGCTGTTGTTAAAAAGCTGAAGGCAGATGGCTTGAGAGTAAACAAAATTTTATCATTTTTTATGAACGTTTTGTGTTTGGTGATTAAAACTGTGGTGTTAAAACTGTGTTCTTTGCTTTATGAGTGTTTCATTTTTATCTAGGAAATCCCTTGGCTATTATTGATGCCGATGAAGAGATATTCAACAAGGAGCATGGACTGGAAGTGCCAGTAAGGCTGAAGTTAATGATCGAGTAGACAGTTGAGACTGCAACACTAGGGGGCACGGATGTAGATAAATGTTTTAACGGACAGGATTTATCAGTTCACAAGCAAGTTTATAAGAATCCATTACTACATATTTTTAAGACTGCAGAAAGTTTTTCAGCCGCTAAATTGAGTTCTCAGGCAGGCAGGTATTTTTCCCAGCTCCCAGCTATTGTTTACATCCCTGAGGGAGTACATTTCTTACGTACTGAAGAGTTCCAAAAGTAGTAACCCCACCCCCACCCCCACCCCCTGTGATGAAAGTGACTGCTATCTGAGACTGACATGTTGTTGGACCTTTCTGCTTCAGTGGAACACCCCACCCCCTCCCCCATAAAAGTGATGGCTACCTGAGACAGACATAAACAATTATTGTTGGACCTTTCTGGTAATGGAACACCCAAAAAGAAACTGCCCTCCAAAAATGATATTCTAGTCAAAAATACCACGGTAACTAGTGATTTCCTATATAAAGATATAACATCTTCCCAATAACAGAGCTTAAGAAATCATTGAAAGAGAACCTGTTTTGTCAAGCACCTTGCAGAAGGGATAGCTTAGTTTTTTACTCTACGAGGATGCTGAAAAATCAATGGGGAGAGAGAATTTAAGTGACATTAAGCTAATTTTAAATTCTGAACTTCCCACCCTGTCACTTTTTGTGATGCCAACTTGTGTAGTCCAGAGGTTTCATTAAGGCCAGGCAATGGGCACATTGGTTGACTGTAAAAATAATTTTGCCCACTTGCTTTCTGGTGAAGAAGTTGACTCCAAACATTTGTCTGCCTGTGAAAAGAAAGTGTCTTCCTGCTCAAAACCTTAATGAAACCCTTGGTGTTGGTGTTGCTATACATTTTCAACCAGCAAAAAGTCACCTTTTATCACCATTGTTTCAGTCACATCCTCAAACCATGGATGTCACTCAGTTACATGATTGGACCATCCCAGACAGCCATTATATCACCAGACCCTCATTGCTTAAGGTTGTGGGTATCAATGATCCCAATGATGTTGGTGAAGTGCGGATATCATTTGGTGCCTTTTTAGCAGCAGGATCAGGGGAGCTTGGTTCTTTGTCTCGCACAAGTCCTGATAGACCAAGGGTAAGATAACTCAGTTTTACAGCTGGTTTTTTGGACAGTGTCATCTACCATGAGTTTAATGATGTAAACACAGGGCCTGGGAGGTTGGGTGCTTAGGATGTCCAGTGACTTCCACTGAAGGCCAGCTTTCCCCTAGACCAAGTGATGCTCCTGTGGCTGGCAATCTGTGCAACCCAGCCATCAGCCTCCACACAGTCATCCAGGCACCCATCACAGTGGGAAAAATGGGGAGGGGGAGAGGTGGAGAACAAAGACAATCATACTGCAATACAATACAATAACTTTATTTAAAGAAGGAGATGCAATAACCTTTTACAGTTTTGTAACTTAAGGCCCTCAAAAGTAAATTAAAGGGAAAATGTAAACATATAAATACAAAAGGAATAATATATAAGGTGCAAGGGCATAATCTGGCTACAAGGCTCCAAAATGGCTTCTACACTGAGACTGCATGACCAAAGTGAGCTTGCACTAATGTCATCTCCAGCTGACCACTAACTGCTCCACCCACCACCTAAAATTGCAGACTAGCCTTCAAACCTTTTAACTTTATCAGCAAATTTTGCTAACAATACATGTACAGACATTTAACTAACAAAACATGGATTGAAACACAGCACTGTTTACAGTCTTCACAGTTAATCACAACTTGGCTTAACTGACATATTATGAGCAGTTATGTCTCAACTTTGTCGACCAACCAGCTGATCAATGACCAGAGTGTTTACACCACAAATCACTTGACTCTGATGATGACTTCGTTCACATTGTCAAAATGTGAGTCAGCTCTGTCACCTCAAACAGTATTTCTCAGGATTACACTCACCCGGACGATTGCACTCCACTTGTATTGCTTTTGTGAACGTGCAAGACTCAGATTGAGTCTTGTTGGCTCTTTGAGATGATAAATATTCATCCAGTTTACCATCTTTGCACGTTTTTTCTCTGGGTATGCCAATGTTTAGTAGCCTGGTCTGAGGAAAAGTAAATCCTCATTTATTCATGGTTATGATATTTTTTTCTTTTTGCTTAGCCTCATTTTGGAGATGACAAACCCATCCAGACCCCTTCCCCCCAGGGTGCAGTGAGACTGATTGGTGAACCTACAACTCCTCTAGATCCATTTCTTCCAGGCCACAATTCTCCTGATGATGCTTTAAATAGAACGACTGCTGATGGGCATATGATAAAAGAAGCACAAAAGCCAAGTATATCCCAAGGTGACAATTCCCAAAGAGCACACGTGCAAAGTCAGTCTAAAAGAAAAGAAATTCCTGGAGAGGAAACAAAGAAACACATCAAGACAACATCAGAGTTACCTGGCTTAGTTCACACAGATAAGCTTCTATTTGAAATGCAAAAGTTAAAACTGGATGAGCAGTTCAGAAAGGATGTTCCAGTGAAGAGCAGAAGTAGGAGCGTCAGTCAGACTAGCTCACAGAGCAACAGTAGTACTGGTAGCGTCAAGAGTGTCATTAAGAAAAGTGATGGGCAAACCAGACAATCAAGTGGTGGTGGTGAGGGTCATGATGGATCTAAAATTAAAGAAAAGAAACGATCACACAGAAAGGAGAAGCAAGAGGCTCAGCAGGTTTCAAGGCAGCCCCTGGATGTGTCTCTTAGGTCACCAGTTAGCTCTCAGGGATTTGAGGACTTCAACCACCCTCCAGTTAGATTGACTTCCTTGAGAAGGTCATCTGTTGGAGATTCTAGCTCCACCTCATCATTAGAGAAGATGACTCAATTCATTGCACAGGCTATAAATGAAGATCCAGAAGAAATAAGAAAGAAACTTGCCGCTGTTGAGAAGAAAAGGGCAAAAGCCAAGAACAAGAAGAAGCAGACTCCATCTCTTGAAATGACAACAGCGCCAACCGAATCTAAAACCTCAGACTTCAGCCCTTTGGCATCTAGCTCTCCCCAGGCTCTTAGTTCGCCAGAGAGAATGACATACAGTCATGGGAGCCAGGGGAGTCATAATATTACGGACTCTCCTAATGTACTGTCAAGTTATACAATGGAGAATAGTGTTTTTCAATCAGAGGATAGTATATCTATGGTACCTTTAAGCCTAAAAGAACTTGATTCTCAAGACATATCCTCAAACCAGAAATCGATGTCTTCCCCTGGATCTGGCAGTTTTGTTCACATAATTCCTCAATTTGGTGACACCTATACAGTACGAAGAGCAACAAAGGAAGCTGAACAGCAACAGCATGTTCCGGTGAATGATCCTAGAAAGCACAGAACACATGAAATTGAACAGAGATTAAATCGCTCACTTCCTCAAAGCAAGGATGCCTCTGATTCCCAGAATGGGAATTTTTCACATCCTGAAGTAACAGGGCAATTTCAGTCTTTAACTCAAGGAATGACTACTTTGCAGTCACAGTTTTCTTCACCCAGACAAAGGTTTGAGACATCGGACAGTGCTGTTGGAAGTATGACCACAGCACTTACAGATGACATTTCAAATAACAGGCATTCATGGCCAGAAGCAACTCCCAGTCGGCAGCACAACCGGAGAGATTTCTCTCAGCTAGATCATCTCAAACAGCACACAAGCCAGCCAACCAATTCTGCAGCTGAGGGACCAACAACTTCATCAGCACCTCTGGCTAATTTGCGAGCAATAGCTCCACTTGCTAACAATGGTGAAGGCTCACTGTCTAGTACACATGGACACCAAGCGGGAAATTTTGTGAAACAAGATTTTTCACATGTGGTTACTCCTTTAAGTATTGCTCCAGGTATTACACCCTTTGGCCAGCCCAGCACTCTTCCGCATTTGTATCCTTCAAATAACATTAATGGATTCATTGGAGTCCCAAGTATGATGGGACCACCACATGCTGGAAGTGGTGTAAATGTCCAGACAAATGGTGGCTTACCACACATGGCACCCACAGCATATGATCCACAAATGCTTCCTCTGGGTTCAGCTTTGTTTCCAGCTCAAGGATTAGGATCCATGAACACTTTCCATGGTCGTGTTCCATTTGTGCAAACTGTGTCAGCATCAATGGGGCCAAAACCATCAAGCTTGACACCAACCTATGTCCAGTCGCTCAACGCTGATATTCCTCATAATATTGTCAATCCTCAAATTCCGCTGCATCTTCAAACAAACTCAAACATGTCAGGCTTACCAACTTCATTCACCCAGCCAAGAGTCCCTGCTTCTATGCCCTACCAGCATACCCCACCACAACAGGTTCCTACTGGTCTTCTCCAAGTCATCCCTGACTATTCCCAGGGAGCCACAGTGCCTCCACCAACACAAGTAATCATTCCTGGGGAGATTAATCTCCCTCAATTTTGTTGTGTGGGTGTATTAACTGAAACAGTTATTCCACTACATAACAGCAGCAGTCGCTGGATGCACTGTGAAATACGTTCTGTTTTGTCTACTGCTAATGGTGTGCAGGTAAGAGTTGTAGGTTAAAAGTTAAAATACATTTGTGATAGAATCTGTTTTGGTGACTCAAGTTTGATTAAGAATTACAACCAAAGAATCTGTGGCATATTTTCGTTGTAGAATGTCAGTGTAGAGTCCATTGTCACCATCAAGATCATGATCACGATCGTCAATTATCATCATCATCATCAATATCACCTTCATCACAGTTAACATCTTCACCATAATCATTATCATTGTCATAGTGTACACATGTTCTTTCACTCAAGGAATTCATTGTTTTCAATTTAAAAAGTAGAGATGGAAGTCCAGATCTCTTGAAGAGTTTTTAAAGTATGTACTTTCAGTATGTTTTTCATTAGGTCTGCATTTCTTTTTGTTTCCTTTCCTTTCCTTTCCTTAAGGTTCCTAGCAGTACAAGTGCATTCTCGCATCAACCAAAAGCAATTATAGCTCCACACACCACTGAAAATGTCAAGGTGAGTTACTAGCATGACATTTAGCACAATGTTTTCCTTGCACATCCTCAAAATCATGTTGCAGGTGATGTTGTTTAACTCGTTTAGAGGAATGGTAACACTGTTAATCTGTTGGATGACTGTGGATATTGCTGGTTTGCTTTATTGTTTTCAGATAAGTATTGAGCCACATGAAGCTGGTACATTTACCACTCAACTGCAAGTGTATTCATTCCCAGTTGTATGTGAAGCGCAGCCAGTAGCACATAGTCTGGGGCCTGTCTTGGCCTTAGAAATTGTGGCTGAAGAGCCGAGAGTGGAGGTATGTCAGGAGAATTGAAAGGGCTTACGTGGAGTTTTAGTTTTAATTTGGAGTTTCAAATTGCGTATAGTATTATGATGCTTGTTGTAATGATTGACATCTGTGAAACAGGTCCTTCTGGAAGATGAAAATACCATCCACTTTGGTGAGGTTTTATGGGGTGCAAAACAATGTCGACCGCTCCATTTTTTCAACCAAGGAAGAGCTCAAGTCCCTATTAGAATTATTATATCTGCAGTAAGTTTTACTAATTTTGTTTTTACATAATGCAACTACTATATATATATGTATCAAGAAACATGATTTACAGCTGTCGCTGTAGCATTTCAAATCCAAAATAAAAGTTGTGTAACTTCAGGATAAGTTAATAAATTCTATGAAACACACCAACTTATCCAAGAGGCATCACTGCTCACACAGCTCTTAATTTCTAAAATGTAGCTGGTTCATTACTGAGTCCAAAGGGCATTACTGCTTAAACAGTTTGTTGTTTTAGTAAGATTTCAAATGTAGTAGGTGTTCCTCTTGAGTCCAAAAGGTATAAATGTGTGCCAAACCTTCAGTTTTGAGGTGATGCTGCAAAGTAGGTCACAAAAGTTCGTCCTTTGTTAACCCTTGGTTTGACAATTCAAGGAAGTTTTCAATACTGTCATGATCAATACTTATCTGCACAATGCTTTTAAAAGGCTGACTGGTGTTATAGAATAGAATGGCACACTGAACTAAAGACAACTCATAAACTGCTCATGATAGCATGTTGTGTGGTTAAGTATCAAGTAAATATTATTCTCCTGTTACGAAAAATGGCTTTGCTGTTTTATAATATCTTTTTTTGCATGTACCCCAGAATAGCAGTGCACTCCATTGCTTTGGCTTTGCGGATGCTGATTATTCACCAAAGACTGATGTTGTAAGAAGTCCCGCCCCTCCTGGTGCAAAGGGAGCTGCACTGATGATCCACACCCTGACTCTGAAGGGGCGAAAAGATTTGGTGAGTGCACCGTTGAAGTGGGTTTTGGATTTGAGTAAAGTGGGATCAAAAGGAGGATGAATGAGGGTGTAAGCTCAAACTACCACAAAAATTGCCTTAACAGTGAGTGTTACCAAAAATAGCCCACTTGATGACTAAAAACACACAGTTTCATTGTTAGTCACAGACTAAGCTTATGTATGAATGACATTAGTGTGTGTGAGTAGCTAGTAACAGTGATTATGGTACTAGCAATATTTAAACCTTAGGTGTCTTGGAAATAAAAAAAGACAAGCACTAACTCTTGTATCAATTACACCTTCTTGAAATTTAGCTTAGTCCTTGTTTTGAATAAGGACTCTAGATAAAAATTTTAATGGCCAAAATTGTAAACATTTCTTAAGTCGAATGGCCCATTGCTTGGCGTTGAATTTTAAATAATGACAACGTTGTTGATATCTTTTGCAGACTTCCCAAGTAGAGCCGACAGTTGTGCTGCTTCTTTTTCAGTCTCCAAAGATTGGACTAAATGGTAAGTTACTGATAGATTTTTGAGAAGTATTGGTTTGTACTCTGCAGTCATTTCCATTGACCTTCAATGTTTTGTTTAGGTTCCTCACCAACTGGACCCCCAGAGGAGTACATTGCTCGTCTTGATGTTGAGATTGACAGTGCTCAGCAAGGTAGGTTGGATGTAGAAATTTCTAAAGAAACTGTGGTGCTGTGTCACTGGGGGAGCTGCACACAAGAATTTGGTTTTATCAATGGAGTTGATAATGTAAATTGACCACTGTAGAGGGATAAAAGCTGATGTTTCGGGTGTTAGCCCTTCTTCAGAGCAAATCCACTCTAAACCTTAGCTTTTAGAATCCCTGTATGGTGGTCGATTTACATTATCAACACTGTTGATAGAACCAAATTCTCAGGATTAATTGATACACAACAAAGTGTTAGCCGTTCTTCACAGACTGTTTTGATGTCTAAATGTCTCCACATTGTTTCAATTTATATTGTAGGTCCTACTATCAGCAGTGTGGCTCTGAAAGCCATTGAAGGCACTGTGAGACTGCATACTCCTCACAAACTACAGGTCTGTTGACCCAAATGTGTTTCCTGTCTTTAATCGTAGCAACACACAGCTGAGTCCCCATGTTATTGCAGTATGTATGAAGAGCAAGATACATGTTTTTAGAATCTAACAACAGTGGGTGATGTCTTTTTGAAAGAACTACTAAAACCAGTATAGTTTTGTAGCTTTTGCTTGTCACTGTGCAAGTTAATGTTTAACTTTTGTTTGTTGAAGGTATTGACTCTCAAAAGTTCTGTCGGTAAGAGCACAAGCTGTGTGATTCCAGTGAAAAATGCTGGTAACATTACAGCAAGAGTGAAGTTAAAGATTGAAGGAGACTCTCAATTCTCTGTGAAACCTTCTCAGCTACTTCTTAAACCTGAAGGGGTAAATACTTCCATATTTAAGTACTTTTTGCAGTTAAACAGCTTGTAATTTTATTTGTGGTGCAGACCACTTCAAAACTTAAACACAGTAAAACAGAAATCAAAATTGTAGTTGAGTAGTGGGGTTAGTTTCTAATGAAACTGTGATGCTGTCTCGGTGGGGAATTGAATTGAGTGCACAAAAATTTGGTTTTAACAACTCCATTGAAAAATATAAATTGGGCAATGTAAAAGATTCAAAAACTGAAGTTTCTAGTGTTAGCTCTTCATCAGAGGGATTTTTTGTGTATGGTTGGGTAGGTTTTGTTGCAACAGCACATTACAGGACTTGAACATTGCAACAACAAGCACAGAATGACCAGCAACCAGTTGACTTGTTACCTCCATTGGAAAGAGCACTTTACTGGTATCGCCTAGGTTATGGGTTTGAATCTTGTACACTGGAAGAATTCAGACTTTCTTTGCAACTGCGGAGTGTTGTATTTCATAACAGTGATAAGCTTTCGCTCATAGAATATCTGTGTTTATTGCAAAACTAACAGTGTTGTGTTTCTTGTAGGAATCAGAGGTGCAGGTGATGTATCAGCCAAAGGAAGCAAATAAGCAAGTGGAGAGGTAAAATCACAGCTGGGAGAGCTTAACCCTTTAAACTGTAAGATCAAAATTTAAATTCTCATTTGCTATCCCTACACATTTGCTATTGAAGTAGTAGGGAGAAGTTGTTAAAATATCAAGCAAATTCATCTTGTGTGATCTTGTCCTTAATTCTCGTTACCACACAGTTTTATGAAACAATGATATTACAAGGAGAAATTTGATGCTGATCACTCCTAGGGTTTAAAGTGTTAATCCTTGTACTTGTGTCTTGTACTTGGGCTGGCAAATAGCTGATCATTTTGACTTTATAGCAAAGACATAACATTGATAAACTCCAACCAGTCTGTCATTACTGTAACTCCAAATGGAACAGAACTGCTGGCCTTCAACAAACAAGTCTGGAGGATCCTTAAAACTAACTTATGTGACAAATATTTTTTTCCATGTTCATGATAACCTAAATACCATTCACTTGAATTTAAAAAAAAAATAATAATTTTATTCTGTTTTACAAAGAAATCATGGTTTAATTTTTGTTTTTGTGTCCTTTAGCTTGGTAGTTCTGGCAGTTCCAAATGGTCCAACTTATGAGCTGGTTGTGAAGGGGTCAGCTTTGCCAAAAGAAGATGACAGGTCAGACAATTAATAGGTTTATTAATTGAATACTAGATCAATGTGAGTATGCATGGTTTTTACTCACAAGTTCCTTGCTATCAGTTTATGAAAGAACAAAAGTAGCAACAAAAGTATGTCTTTCATGTCTTTAACAATGTTGACTGAGTTGTATTCACTGCAGTTTCTTATCTCAGTACTTATGGAAAAATTCTGCATCTTTCAAGTTGTAATGAGTGATCATTCATGCCATGTTAGACCTTGAGATTGATGGAAATTGAGGACCTGAGAAGTATTCTTTTCTGTCAACAACATCAAGCGCATTCCATGATTCCAAAAGGGAAATATCAGATACTTTATTTTGGCACCAACAAGTTGAGCATTAATTTTTGTTAAATAACAAATGAGCTATTCACCACGTTTTATTCACTTGAATTAGAACATTTTTGAAATGTCAGATGATTCCTTCACCAGGTTCACTTTGCTTAGTAGTAAACCTGTGCTCTGTTGGAGTGGAGTTGCACTTGGATGGTCTCAGTAAGTATTTCCAGTAAAACAAAGAATTGGCATCTTAATGAGACTTGTTCAATGATTGCCATACCACACATTTTAGTCTTGAACAATGTGTTATTTTCAAGGCTGTACTCTAACAAAAGTAGTTGTGCACCCAAAATATCTAAACCCTTGAAATCCAGGTTGCCAAGAATATGTTTGGTCCAAAACCTAGTATTACATGGTTGCCCATTAGCGAAACTAGGTCACCAGGGGCGGACGGGCACGGCTAGAGCACAGCTCTGATTTTACTTCTTCTTTTTTTTGCTGTTTTTACTTTGTGACAGGCAACAGAAGGTTGTATTGAAAACAAGCTCTCCCTCTCCAGTTAAACTTCAGCTGCTGATAGAGGGAAATCACTCAGATTTTCAGGTTGGTTTGACTAATTTTACGGGGGATAAAGATGGTTGTTTTAAAACGTTTTGTACCTATGTAACAATTAGACCTGTAGCCTTGAGGGCTACGGGTCAATAGCCCATGAGACGAAGCCGAATGGGCTGTTGACCCATGGCCCTTGAGGGCGAATTTTGTTTTAGTATCACCCACCTAGTTGAACAGGAAAGGCTATAATAAAGTTAGCAAATGTAAGTTGAAGAAATATTTATTTGGAAATAAAATGAGCGAAAGCATCACGCTCGATTGCTACTCAAGGACTATTACTAATAGTCCTCTAGTGGCGTAGCTAATCAAAATGCAGGATTTGCATTAGCCCACTAGTTGGGTGATTGTACTTATTTGTTGTGTGTAGTAGAAAAGATGCTTGACCCTTCAACTCCAAGAGTGATCAGCATGTAACTTCTCCTTATGATATCAATACATTGTCCAGTAGACAGGTGATGAGAATAGATAATTTTATCAGCCTGAGGATGTTATCTTCATAAATTTATAACCCCAAATTCTCTTAGCCTTCATACAAGGAATTGCTTTGCAGTTAGAAAGGAAAATTAATTATCAGATCGTGGGAGTTAAAAGGTTGAAGTGTTATAGTGGTTTTAGTTCTTGTCAGATTTGTTTTATGCATGCATTTATTCACGGTTCTCTTATAAATATCAGATACAGCCAACATTCAGTTACCATGGTGACAGTCCTGAACAACATCAAGCAACTCTTGAACCTAAGGTGAGTCCTTTTCTTTGTCTAAAAGCGGTGTTAGGCTTCCCAACACAACATGTTACAAAAAGTGTTTTATCATACACTTCCTTGACTTTTTACCAGTGGTTTTCCTTTTGTTCAGTTCATACCACCCTGAATAAGTTTTTATTTGTAAAGTAACATATTTCTCTCAGCATATCCTTTCGTACTCTATCTTCGATAAAATTTAACCAGTGTTGTATATTTTTTCCCATTACTCGATGTCTGTATTGACCTTTTTGCCTTCTCCATAATAATTACCTGCCTGTAGATCTGTTACTTGGTTCTGTTACAGCTTCAATTACTGGTAATATGGCTGTTTGAACTAACCATAATTCTTTTCAAAGTCTGTAGTGGAACAATGTGTGATGGACAGAAAGTAATTACACCATATATTGTGTTGACCTGCCTTTCAGTGACAACTTTTCTTTTTTTTTTTTCTGTCCACAGAAAGAGCTTCCAGTCCATGTTAGTTTCACGCCATCATCCATGGGCCTCATTTCCAGTTCTCTTGTTATTAAGTCCCTAGCAGGGAAAACAAACTCAAAGGTGATAAATTTAAGCAAAACATTAATTTTATAAATGGTCATAAACAGTTAACAATCTTCAGTTCTGTTTGTAGTTACTTTGTGGTGTTCAGTGACCAAAGAAGAAGTTAACTTAACAAGGAGAGTCAGTAGTAATTGTCGCAAGAATATCTTTGATTATTTTTGTACTTTAAATAGTGATTTTTAAGCTCCTCTTAGAAGCTAAGACTATCTTTACTCATGATTAATGCAGAATCATAGTATCATGACAGCTCTGACTTTATGAAGATATTTTTATCTTGCGGTGGTTTGAAGTTGTAACAATTATTGCAGTAACAATAGCTGTTTATACTTTATGTTAGCTATGTGCACCATGGCTGTTTCTAAACAATCCAAACTAGGTCATTTACTGATTTTGGTTGCAAGATCTCACCTATGTGAAATTACTCTTCCTCTTGTGTTTAATAGATACCACTTTATGGGTGTGGAGGAACAAGTCACCTTGTGTTAGTGGATATACGGCAGCTTAGTGAAGGATATGTCACCAATATTGGGGAGGTAACTACGTAGTTGAAGCTGTAGTGGTGATGACAGTGCAATTACTCAGTAGGGAACTCTCCACTACTAACCCTATGGTGTCTTAGAGTCCTCGGACTGAACATGTAGCAACAAACAAATTAGGGAGAGACAACAACGATGATGGCGATGATGATAATGGTGGCGGGTGGTGGTGATGATGACGATGATGGTGGTGGTGGTGGTTATTGATATGTAGTCATTTATGGTTGGGTGAACCATTTGCTACAAAATATTTATTGTTAGTAATGGCTGAGGCAAGTGTTCTTCTTCCTCACATTAGGTTTCTCTTGGGAAAAAGAATTCTGTCAAAGTGGTTGTGAGAAATTCTGGCACAAGGGCAGCTTTTGTCAAGGTTGTATGTTACTCAGGTATGTAATTGAAATAAGTAAAAGTGTTTCACTATGCGATATGAAGGGTTACAGTATCAATGTGGCTGTTTTAGCAAACACTTTAGAGGGAATTTTAGCAATTGTCCTGTAGTTTTCTTGTGACACAGGTTGCATGAAAATTGTCTGTTGCAGCAATCTGAAGCGACTATGTTTTTGTTGTTGTACACTTTGTTGTTGCTGGAACCATAAGATTGCAAAATGCACATTGAAATTCTGCTAAATTGTTAAGTTAATTCAGTTTAGAAAACTGGATCAAGTCATCTACTTTCAGACCCCTTTGAGGCATCCCTTCAATAAAAGTCTGTCACTCCAACTCATAGCCAATATAGGAATGAAACAAAGGACAGAATGTTCTACTCTTTATTGGGTTCATGGAACACTATTTTACTTAATAGTGGGTTTGATAGCATCAAAGCCTAAAGTCTCTCTCCCAATTTTTTTGCCAGATATTCATTCACTTCAGTTGTATCCTTCTACTCATCTGAAGGTCCATCCGCACAGTTTTATCCTCTCTGCACGAACTTCAAAGGTTAGTGTTTGGATTTTAGATTCTAAATAAAGGACAGTATGTCACAATATCATGCAATATCATTTTATCAATAGTAATTCATTTTCCTTGTTTTTGTAGACACTACTGATTGAATTTCAGCCTTTGGAGAAAGATGCCATCAAGTGTCGCACATCTGTGAATTCTGTGGCTGCTGTTGCTTTTTACACAGGAGATGAATTCTTGAGGCGGCAGTACAAAAAGTAATGAAGAGATTTTACTGAAAATTTGTTGTCAGTTTGTAGACCAACTTAGATTCCTTTGGTACTTCACATTCCCAACTTCAGAGACTTGGTTTTTCCCATTCTCTTCTTTGCTGGTTGTGAGAGTCAGACTTCAACCTTGTTACTTTAGATTTCAAATTAAATGTCCCGACCACTTGACCATACTGCTACTTTAGATGCTGCTGGAGTAGCATGCAATCAACGTATTAGCATCATCAAAGTTAGAGTAGTCACACTTGTGCTTTTGTAAACTGTGTTATGTGGCTACTTTTGGTTCTTGTGTAACTCTACCTGTGATTTACTGGTGATTGTGAATTTTTTTATCCAGCAGAATAATAAACAATTATTAGAATCATATTCAAGCATTTAATTTCCTGGACAGAGTAATAAACATGTCTCTGATTCACTGCCAGGAATCTTCCAAGAAAATCCCAACAGGTTCTGTCAGAAGTTAAGGAGAACAGTCCGCTCGCAGGGATTGATTTCACTTCAACTTTCCAAGATGAAGAGAAACTGATAGAAGGTAAAAATTAAATTAGTTGTGTTTTCTGTTGTTAGTTCGTGATATGCAGGTAATAAATTATTAAATTACTTTTAAGCCAGAAACTCAGGAGATTTTGGGAATGTTCAGATAAGAGTCCTTCACAGAGAAACTGTCTGATGAATCGTTTTTACCTGATTTACAAAAACCAAAACATAGTTTTGTTGTAGATTAACTGTTGGGAAATACAGTGTAAAGTATGGACTTGTTAATTTTTCTTCTAATGGCTGGGTGATGTCAGTAACAACTTGTAGCTAGAGGTTCATTTGAGCTTCTTTTTACCTAACTGGAGAAAATACTTTTGCACAGTTAAAGCTAGCAATATGAAAACTGGAACAAAAACTTAGATTTTAGCAAGACAAACAAATCCATGCTGATATATTAAGGAGTTTTCAGGCATTTCAAGAGACATTGTGAGAGTGAATAGAAAAAAACAAACATGGCACCAGCAACACGTCTTTTTTTTTTGGAAAGAGCATGAACATCTTGCTGAAGGCAAACGGCTAAACTCAATCTGTAGTTTGTAGTTTGGGGCTGAGAAAACAAACCCGTAGCTACGGTAAAGGTCTCTAATAGGGCCTCCACTCAGGGCTGTCATTAAGTTTTGAAGGAGGCATAACATCCATAACTTCACCCGTAACATTTAAAAATAGATTATGGTAAAGGCCCAAATTCAATATGAAGCAACCATCACCCGTAACATGATCTATGCTCAGCCGTAACAGTTGTTACGGGCTATGGCCCTTAATGACAGTCCTGGCACTTACTGCACCTTGCCTGCAGCCAGTACAACAATAATAAATATAAATCTTTTCTCATTCCTTTGTCTTGATTATTTTAGATGTGAGGTATCCCAAAGTAGCCAGTTGGAATACATTTTTCCAGGGATGTGTATCTAGAGTGCTGTTGACCTTAGTGGGATCGCCACCAAGCTCAAGTCCTGGCAGCAAACATGATCCTAACATTTCCGTGGACACTGTGCCTGTGTCTCATAAACCAGATTCTAAAGGCCACTCTCCATCTTTAATTACTAATGGTAATTAGACCCTGTCCACAGGGATGGTCAGCACCCTTGAATGCTGCAGACTGACTTCTCTATATTGTCTGTCTATACACAACTGTATGGCTGGATTAGCTAAGTGCATTTCCACTATAAACAGAAAATTAATTTAAATTTTTTTATATTCACTTGTAATTTTATTTCGTACAATCTGCAGAATTCATCGCACACATGTACATGTATGAGCTTTTAGAAGTCAGATGCATGCTAGATAAGGTCATAGGAAAAGGTCTTAGAAGTTTTAAACAATATTGTGAAATGCAGTGTGCCATGTCCTTGAAAAGGAGTTAGTAGTGCACAATGTTTTATTACTTTTGTATATAAAACAAGTAGATTCAGCATTACTGCTATGCATGCTTAGTAACAGATGTCAGAATGTAGTAGGAGCATCGGTGACATTTGTGCCTCTTATGCCATTGTTTGGTTATTCCCACATTGTTCGGACTGGCTAAATCAACAAATTTTGCATGTCTGGCCAAATACTACACAGACTAAGACCACAGAACAATTTGTGCATAATTTTATTATCACAGAAATCTTGATGTTATGTGTTTTCAATTAGTTACTCTTTCAAGCCTGCATGATCTCTGTTGACAGAGGTGGCTAAATTATCAAACACTTGTTTGTTACATGAAATGTTCCACATGTGTTCTTCCAACACTATGATGAATAAAATTGCTGGTAATGATCATTTATTCAGCCAGGGGTGAAGGTAAAGAAAGCATTATTTAGAAAGGGTTTCAAGAGAAGGAAGAGAAGGGACAGTTGTTCCTAAATGCCCTGTGCTATGTATGAGGCAGCAGTCTCTCAAGCACTATTAATTTTGCCACTAACAGTGGTTTTTGTCATTTTCCACCAGGTGACCATGCTGAGAAAAACTGGGAAGTCATTCCTGACTTTCTCACTTTGACACCCTGCAAATCAAGTATGATGAACTTTATTTAACAATGTTACTACCTCTGTGGTATGCATGACATTTAGTCAAGTTTTAGCTCAGATTTTGACAGTGCATTGCCACTGGCAGTGATAAAACAGTAGTTGTTGGTGAAAAGCATTTTTTTAAGTTTCTCCAAGAATAAACTGTTGTGGTCTCTCCTTTAGTGGTCAATTTTCTGCACTACCCATTGCGGTTTTTTTTTTACATATTTGTATCATCTGTTTTTGTAGAGAATGACAGAATTGGCAAAGGTTCTGATCACTTGAGAATTGTCAACTTCTCGGAGCGTTCAGTGGGGTGAGTTTGAAAAACGTATTTTTAATAGTTTGTAATCTCCCTGTTAAAATGCTGTTAGCAGGTTTTACATGTTATGATGGAACCTTGATGCCATGTGACCAATCAACTGATGTTGCTTCATTTGACTCACAAAACAAGTTTGTCATGGGTGTGTAGCTCATTCCAACTTGCTCTCCAAACTAAATGACAACTTTGCAAGAGTTTTGCAAAGATGTACAAATGTTAAACAGACTTACAAGTGTTATCAACAGTAAACCTACAGTTCTGTATTGAATTTATGATTTTGGAACTTGTTTAGCATAGGGGATCTGTTATCTTAGTTTGCACCACCAGATGTTTTAGTAATGAATCTGATTACCAGTACCATCATATTACATACTCTGAATGATGTATTTTGCAGATTTGAGTTCACCTGGCCTGCACATTCTATTGTTATTACTCCCGAGAGAGGGGAAATTCCACCGAGGTAATTTGGGGTGGCATATATGACATGATTGCAACATAACAATGTCAAAACATCGAACGAGTTGATGTTAAGGGAAATCATGATTGTTTGATTTTCTTTATTATGGAACTGTGTGGCTTAACATTATTATCCCATATATTATCAGCTGAGTCCGTGAGAAGACATAAATTGCAAATATTATACATGTAAGTTCATGGTGAGGACCATGTTGTACCAGTCTGATGAGCAGGTCATTGATTGTCAAATGAATGTATTTAGCAAACATAGAGGTTCTAAAAGATCAGTTCATATTGATATTGTATGAATAGAGTGAGTTTGCCCAGCCTGCAAATTTCATTTCATTGATAGCAGTCCTGAAAAATCTCAGTTTTTGCTCAATTATCTTTGCTTGCCATTGTTGTGTTTTTCAGGAGTCAGGCTAGAGTACTGGTTAGTGCTAAGACTCATCCCTCAAACACTTTCACACAGCTTCCTTGGGCTGGTACCATCTACCTGAAGTGTGATGGCACACAGCAGGTATGTGTGGGTGTGTGACAAGATTTGAAAATTCACTGTTTTTATGAAATAAACTCACTATAACACACGTAGTACATGGATGGTTTCCTTGAAAGAGTGTTCATCTTCTTATCCAGAGTGTTGATCTTCTTATACAGTCCATCAGGGTACAAATCAGAGAGGAACAGGTTCTGGAGAGCTCCCCAGTACAGTCTGGTGTGACAAATTTTCATTCCTTACCAACTGCAGACTCAGGAGGAACACCTCTTCCTTCAAATCACTTACCTGCATTGAGAATCAAAAACAAAGATATCAGTTTTGAGAAAACACTTATTGGAGCAGTGTCGAGTGAGTTAAATACAGTTTTGTCTTGCTGATCCTTAACTGCAAAAGAATATGGATGTGTTGTCTGGGTGTACAGATTAGTCCATGGAGTTTTTTAGTCTTCAGAATAAATGCCAGCTTGAGCTTTTGTTTTGCAAAAAGAGAGGGCATACGCCATAGGATGATGTATGTAAAACTTGTTTATACACAGAAAATCATGAGTTACATGTAAGCTAAGAGTTGAGAATAAGATTCATTACAACCGTTTTACAGGATTGCTGTGTGGGAATCTGATATGTCAGTTACCTTTTTAATACCCCGTTTAAACTTCCCAATAGAGTCAATGTTTTTTAAATCTTGGTCAAACAAGTCCCGCTTTAACAAAAGCTTTGTTTCAGGTAATTAGTGTGTAGTCAATAACTCAAGATTCCCTCATCTTTCTTGATGGCATCAGAGATAGAGCTTTAAATAAAGTGTATTATTATTATTATTATAGCATCTCTTGATCTGTACTGCACAGCATTAGAGATAAAAAGTTGCATGGGATCCTAGAGACTTTGAATGTCGTTCCTTTTTCTACTGTCTGCGTGTACCACCAAGCTTTTACTGCCATGCATTGTAGCCATTAACTCAACAATATTATTGAGTCTTCGTTCCACAAACTGTTTCGGATCTTCACTTGATTCCAAATCTAAATGCCAGTCCATCAAAACTTTGCCTTGTGGTGCCCAGGACTATATAATAACAGAGGTTGTTGAGTATTTTGTCATTCAATCTTGTGCTGCCTCTTGGGTATTGATTAACTATGAAACAGAATCTGCTATTCATTTTTGTTAACAAAATTAATATGATGTTAACCCCGTTGACCCTTGCTATCAGGTTTGAACAATAATTTTATTTTATTATTACGTGTCATGTCTCTTTGGTACATTTATATTTCAGCATCAGAGATATCACTCACAAACACTGCATCTTCAGAGATGACTTGGAACTTGTCATCTGTAGCTCCAGCTTATGTTAAGGTTTGTGTTTGGTCATTTCAGCATTGTACATTATGTATTGATTTAAGAGAAACAACCAAAGAATGTCCTTTAGGTTTACTCTATTGGCAGGCAGAATTGTCTTGATGGACTGAGTGTTTGAGTTTTATTACTTGTCATATGAATTAGTCTCTAAGAGGCAAAACTTTAATATAATTATGGTATTTGTATCCAGTTAATGTTCCAGTATAAGATTTTTATACCCTCTCAGCTTACTGGTCCACTGCTTTCCGTGAAGCACAGTATTGACAAACCATTGTAGCCCGTGCTTTATTACCTGGATTTTTCCATTTAAAGGTGTCTGGCTGCGTAACTGCACTTGCACAAAACCATATGCATTTCCTAATTATAGGGTGTTATGCAACCACGCTTTTCATTAAAAAATGTCAACAGTAAACCTTCTTCCCCTCCCAGGCTGAGCCCAATGATGGAAATTCAAGTGTCTTTTCTTTAAACATTTGGGCTTTTAAGTTGCTTCTCGCTAGAGAATCTTTTAGCACCTTTTTACCTTTATTTTATCATCGTAAATAATTCTTTGTATAATTATTTGTCTGGTAAGCTAGAGACCTTTAATATTAATGATTATGATTATGATTATGAATACAATTATTAAAGCTGTTTGTTTCACCACAGGTAGATGACACAGGAAACATTTGCAGGACAACTTATAATGCCTTTAGTGTTCAAAAACATTCAGGCTCAATGCAGCCACAGGCAACAGAACAGGTAAGCAAAATTTACATGTATGCTTTTTTATTATATGGTAACAATAGAGCAAGTGATTTGATTGGCTGCTAAGTGAGCCAGATTTTCTTCTAACAACAGCAGGTATTACAAAAGTTTTTCTTTGCCCAGTTATTCTTGTAAGCACAAGTCATTACAGGAAATCTTCAGACTGCGACCTTATAGTATTGACCTCTCTATCTCTCAGTCAATACATGAAGGCCTCAGTCTGAGATTTCCTATAGTATTGACCTCACTCTCGGTTATGTGGTATGTGAAAGTCTTTTCAAATGCTATTGAATTTATCTTTCCCGTCATTTATTTAACAGGTTTTAGTCAAGTTTCAGCCTCGTGATGTTGGTGAATATGAACAATCTTGGGATCTAATGGTAATTAACATTGAGAAATTTTCTTGTTGCTTGTATTTTTGGTTTTGTAAGAATTCTAAAATGAGAATCTCTCTGCAATGTTTTTTCCCAGACCTCGTCCAGTGTCAGTAGATCAAAACAGAGAATATTTCTTCATGGTCAGGTATGTATACTAGGAAATTTTACATTGCAAAAAATTTGGTGTTTTTATTATTATTATAATTATTATTATTATTATTTTATGTACAGGGTTGTTATTGTTTCAGACTATAAACTACTATTGAGTTTGGATCATCAGCATTGTCAGTCATCATTAATTTTTTGGCTCAGGTAGTAAATCAGCTTTCACTAAACTCTCATGCAGTTTTTGTGAAAAGATAAGAACTGTAGAAGCATCCAACGTTTGCAAGAGGTTATTGGTTCTGCTTGTCTCCATGTAGAGATTGCATATTACATATACAATTTTAAGAAATATGAATAATTTTGTGTGATCTGACTGTGGTATTCTTGGTAGGCTGTTGAGCCCAGTGATGATTTTGAAGGATACCACAAGGATGCAAACGTTGCCCCAAAATCAAGAAAAGTAACCATCAAGGAACCTTTAAGGTGCTGATTAAAATGTTGAACAGCTGTTACTGGGAATTCTCGTTTTGTTTCTAATATAAAGCAAGAAGGGTTGAAGATTTGCTTGTTCTTTGTTGATACATTGGAAAGTTACCAAATTGATATTTAAAAGGAAAGAATTTTAAGAGACATATATGTGATGAGGAGGTCAAGGAAAGAAATATTACATCTTGAATGTTGTGTGTATAGTGAATAAATAAATAAATGAATCCTCAGATCAAAGCTTGGGAGATGGGGCTACCCATTCCTCATGTTATTGAGCTGAAATAAGTTGATTTGATTTTTGATTTGAAGTAATAATAAATACCATGTTCATGTTCTTTCAGTGAACCTTTTTCTTTGGGTTGAAGCAGGCTTTTAACCAGACTTTGGAAGGCAGTCCAGATTAAATCAATTTTCCTTGAATTTCTTCTAAAAGTGGCCATCCATAGGATGCCTGGTTGCCCTTCTAGTTAAAACCTTGGCTTGAAGTCACTTTTGTATTCTTGTTTTTTGTGTAAGGCCCCACTCACTTGTTCCCTAACTTCTAATCAGCATTAAAAATATTTTGAAAAAGGAGCTTAAGAGTTTTTTTTTTTTTTTAATCAGGTGGGGTCTTAGCATGCGTATGAATAAAAGCACTGTCCAACAAATTAAGAACTTTTTGTGTGTAGATGGAAGTTTCAGTCACTGCTAGGCAAGGAAACAATAATTGTTATGTGGATGAGAAACATATTTACAACTGGTTAACTGGTTTTGGGATTGACTGCCTTTTTTCTTCTGCCTTGTACTTGAAAAGAAATTATACCTTAATGCCAAATGCATTGATTTACCACTGATTTCTTTACAGATCGCCCAAGGGTGGAAAGAAAGGTTTGTATGTTGCTGATAAAGTTCTCCAGTTTCCTGTTACCATGGTAGGAAAAAAGAGTGAAGCAAAAGTGAAGATCTGTAATGGATCAGCTGATACTCAGTATTTGGTGAGTTGGTATTTTATTATTGCTACAATAGTTATTTATTGTTGCTAATCATTTGACCTACCAGCACGAGATCACAAAAGCTTCTTAGGGACTACCATGGTCCTATCAGTAACTTGCATTCAGTCATTCCCTTAATTTAAAGTCTTGAATATTCTTTGTTAGAAGTTATTCAGCATTTTATTCAAAGCTCCACAAGCTTGACACCTGCTTTCTGTAATGATCCTTTCATAATGATCAGAACTAAGTCCTTAATGTGATAAATGGCATGCTACTCTGTTTTCTCCATTCTACTCTCCCCTGTTTTAACCTAGATAGCTATTCTGCTCCTCCCTCTTTGTTTCGTGTCTTCTCTCCTGTTCTGTCCTGTCCTGCCGTTCCCTCCCCCCTCCTGTCTTGTCCTTTGAAACATTTCCTGTTTAATAGTCTGCTCACACATCGTATTCTTTCTTCAATCTAAAGTTGATAACTGTTTTGTTTTCTTTTATTGAATTAGGCACGGATTGCCTCTCCTAAGCGACCCTTTTCTGTTAATAATACCAAATTTACAGTAAGGTAAAGTTATCATGTCCTCAAAGCTCGATTAGTTTTTATTGTTAATTGTTAGTTATGCACTCAGTGATTTTTGGATATTAAAGTCATTTATTTTAATTACTGTAGCCCAAACTCTTTAAATGCATGGACTTACTTAACTGTTTTGTTACTATATTTTCTAACCCTAATAACCTCTGTAAAGAATCTGAATGCAGCTGTGTTTTCAACCAGGCCCCGGTAGTTTAATGGCTGGATAGTGCTATCCACCAGATAAATATCTATCCAGTGGATAGTGCAATTAGCTTTCCCAATACGTATCCGCTGGATAGTGACTTATCCGGTGGATAGTGCTATCCAATGTTTCAACACCCGGGGCCAGTTTTGTTGATCTGAAGTCACGTGCCCTGTGAGAAAGAATCAGAAAAAAGGTCGAACTCAAAACAGTCCAAACAGTGCCAAAAATATTATGTAAAACATGAAGTGGTGTCTTTTCTTTAATTTGCAATGTCATTTATTGATGTTTTGACATGACAAGCTTGTAGTATATTTGTGGTTTCATTTAGTGGTGTATCTGTGCTCAGCTAAAACAATTTCAGTCTATCATTATTACTATAATTACTACTTAGTAGCACTTCCTTTCTTTGTATGAAAACAGCAATTGCTTATGTTGGTTTGCTAGAAAGTCAAAGCTCCTCATACTTTCTGAATTTTAGGGATTTTGTACGTCCATAGCCAGTGTGGCAAGTGTTTTTGTGGGGTTTATAGTGCATGAAAGCCAATGTCCGATTTTACATTTCTGTTTTGCTTTCACCCCATTTCCCACACAACCAAAAATTGGATATCAGCTTTCAAGCACTGAAAACACCACAGAAACACTTGCTTTGCAGGCTAGTGCATCTCTGATAGGCAGTTAGATATTGGAGACATTTACGTCAACAGTACGTAAATAAACGTTTTTGTAATTGTTTTTATCACACAGGGCTGGGCGATTTGTGCGGCTGCCAGTAACGTTCTTACCTACTGAACCTGGCAAGTCGTTTGAGGCAACATTAGTGGTTACTGCTGATCCAGATGCTATTCTGTCTGTAAAGCTGCAAGGGTCAAGTTCAGAATGATCTGCCCCTCATGAGGTCCACATACATATTACAAGAAAATTATATATATTGTCATATTTAATATATAGATACCGGTACTTAAGTTTACAATATCCAAACATGTTTTAGTATAATTAAATTGACAATGCAGAGTGTGATCTTTGTACATGTGTTGCCTCAAGCAGTAACAAGCTTAAACACAGCAGTGGTCTAACAGGCAATGTTGTGATCAGGAAAACTGCTCTGTGATAGTTTAGTGGGCCATTGGAAAAGGCAAATTAAATGTCTCTTGCATTGGACATCCATTAAATACCAGTAACAAAGTAGAGCACCATAGAATGATGAAACTTGTCAAACTAAACCATGTAGTGACTGTTGATTTTGCAGCTGGATGGTCATCCTTTGAAATGACCAATCCAGAACTGGTTCTGGAAAGTGGCAAAAATAATGAACAAAATTTCCTGCTATTGCCCCACATTATGTGAAGAATAAATTTCAAATCTGCCTGAAAAAATCAATTATCAATATTGAAAGTTAAGTGTCAGATTCAAATGCATTTCTATGTGATGCATTAAAGGGGCAGTCTCATGGAGGTTTTCGTGATTTTTGCTCAAAATTCACTAAATTCTAGCTTCAATATTCAAATCCTTTCCACATTGCTAATTCCAAGAAATAAAGTGAATTTAGAGTGAAAGGATGACCCGAAATATGGTGAAATCCATTGTTTAGAGAATTGCAACATAATTCAATTCAAACTTGAAAACTTGGCTGACATTTTCAAGTTTGAACTGATCCCTGTCTCTTTGTCTGCCTCTGAAATCGTATGAGTCTAATTTCTTTGCATTGCAGTAAACCTTTAAAGGAATTTAACCATTATTTTACCTTTGGCAGCAACCAGAAAGCGAATTTTTTTATTTTTAATGTGTTACTAAAATAGCGTGATACTGCCCCTTTAAATCACATTTTTTCATTACACTGCCTGTCAGGGCTGCCAGGTTTTGGAAGTAGGCAGTAGACAGGGGTTGTGTTAATAATAACCACATATTCCATTTGTATGGGCAATATGCTGTTTTTTTTTTTTTTTTTTAGCCTGAGAGCTGTGGCTGGCATAAACTTTGCTTCCTTGCTTTCAAGGAAGTGAAAATCTACTGTTACCTCAGTATGTAAGCATAACTGTTTGCACTAAGTGTTCTTATTTCACAAGAAATGTATGGTCAGTATTTGCTTTTCGTAGACAAAGTGGAACCCAAAGTGTGGTACATGTATTGTATTAAATTAATAAGTCTAGAAGAATTATTTATATGTACAGAGTATTTTCCTGTAGTAAGTGTATGATCTACGAAAAACAGGGTGGGAATGATTGACACTGTTTTCACACAGTTAACAAATGAATCCACGGTTGGAATTTTTGAAGTCCCCAAATGATTACATAGTTGTACAATTCACATGATGAAAATAAATTGTTTTATTTACAAGACCATGTTGGCTTGTTAATGACAGTCAATTTTGTTTATTTTAAAGCAATTTACACAACTGTTTAACACTAAATAGACCAGAGGTAACGTCTTTCTCCAGGGATTTCCTGGATTTGAATTCATTGAAAGATTACCCATGCACACTGAGATTTCAAATATAGAAATAAAAAAATTGAAACTGTTTACTGAAAATGCACAATGAGCTAGCCTACCGGTACTCCCAATGCAGTCACCCTTAGAAAACATGATGGTTCCACATTCCACAAACATCTAAAACTTAGCTGTCTGTGCTACCTGCATTGTTTCACTTCATTTAACATGAGGACTGTACTTTTCTAACAAAAATAAACAACCACCAATCAGTTCTGCTCATGGAACCTTATTATTCTTTAGCACCAAGTCCAGGGTTGTCAAAAGCAGCCTTCATCCAGTGAATATCATCACTAACTTTGTGTTCCTGACCCGCTTCTTCCTCTGATCTTCAGTCCTGGTTTAGTATGAGGGTAAATTTGCTGCCTACTTTAAAACTTTCTGACGACTCAAAAGTTGACAAAAAATTTAATGGTGCGTATTCTTTGGTGAGGAAGACTCAAATCATTTATTTTGAGGAAACAGAAAAAAGATTGGTTGCACTGGTGAAATAAACACAGTAACACTCACTTCCATAACAACAGTGTTTGGTGAAATGAGACAGACTGTTCACCCCAAAAACAGAGTTTGATTATAGCAGTAACTACCAATATTGTAAGCTTTTCATTCTGACTCAGCGTGTACTTCCCAGAAATCGTTTCCCTTTCTTCTTACTCATTAGCTCAAGAATAAACCGAACGTCACTCAATAAATATACATCTAACAAATGTACAATAAATTGCAAACATTAAGTTTGTTACTGCCTTTCTAAATACATGTTAATGTAAAGGTATTTCAAATGAATTCTTTCGATTCTTTTTAAATCATGAAAACAAAAAATTCATATTTGGTGTGAGGAATAAAAAAATAAAAGATTAGTAATATTTAAAATTTATCCGAGCTTATTAATTCTACAATGGACCTTTCATGATTTCCGAGGCCATCATGGTTGGGATTAACAGAGCTAAAATTGCAGTAAATGTTTGGGATTTTGGCTGACTTTGAACTCTGCTTTAAGTCTTTCATTTGTACTGAGATTATTTTCATGAAGTATAAAGAGCAGATTTGGGCTACAACAATCATGAACAAATTTTAATATTACATACTTCCGATCAAAATTGTGCAAAATAATATTCCACATGAGAAGATTTAATTCCAATAATTATACGGACCTTGTACATTCTTTGATGTCCTAATTTTCGCATAGAGGAATGATATCAATAAAACTCTTAACACTAGTGGCAAATGTTGGAAATCCACCTTTGTAGTGGCATTACAGAAGTTCGAAATTAGCCAAAACCCCATACACTTACTGTAAACTTATTATAGCCATGTTTGCCCCCCACCCAAGATGAACCATGAAAAGCTCACTAAGTGACCTGAATGTCTTCATGAACTTTCACTGGTGAAAAAACTATTAGTTTGCAGCATGGTTGAACCTTTTCTTGAAATCATAATCAGTTGATTAAACCTAAATAACAAGTTTACAGCAAAACATCAATATTATGGTTTTCTTCCAACAGTAACTAAAGCTAATTTCATTGAAGTTGTACATGTCACAGAAGAAAATTTGCTCTCAGCTTGAATGTTCATAGTTGACCTACATCAAAGCATAATTTGCCAATTAAATCAATTTGAAATTGATGTAAAAACTTGGAATACTAATCTACAGCCTCTGGTGGCCACTTCATCTGACCAAGAAATGACGTCTTGAGTTTGGTGTATCTACCATATCTTTCCAGACTGCAATGCCTTTGACTGGACCGCCATCCAACCTCTTCGGAGGTCTTAATTGGAAATTTTGCATTTGATTTGCCAACAGACAACTGTGATGCTACACTAGAATCAATTGGGGGAAGTTTGAGTGCTTCACGTCTTTCTTTTACTCGCACTGATGCAGCACCATTCTCCACACTTTCATCTTCATTGGCCAGCTATAAGGAAAGAATACTTAGATTCTTAGAAGGTCAACTTGACATAACCAATTTATTCTACTCCACAAATTACTTATACTACTCCCAAAGAAGTTAATTTTGGTCTGTGCATTGTCCCCTCTAGCCTGTGCCACAGACAGCAATACACCCTGGTAATAACCATCTGTCAAATAGTGCCAAAATCTTTGTTCAAGACCTCCAGAAGACCCAACGTAATGCTGATTTGAAAATTTCACTTAATCTGATTAGCTATTACCGTTCTCACTTGGCTAGCACTCTGGTCGTGACCAATCAGAGCCAATCACAAGAACTTAGCAAAATCTTTTATGCGAGAGCCTATCACAGATACTCACATCCTGGTATGTCAATGGGGGTCTTGAACAAGGACTTTGGTGCTGTTTTGCAGACGGTTATTACCACTTAACTGGCAAACCCTGCACACCTTTGATTCCCATTTCTCACCCACGAGTTGTACGGAGAATTATATGAAACTTGATGATCGTTGGCCTTTCGGGCACACTTTGCTTGAGTTTTATCCAGTTATATGTATGAGCTCCACTGGGTCTGTAGCAAGGAATAATTCCTTGCTACGTTTACATTGTTTTTACATGTATGGTATGAGTTGAGGTTTAATTTCATCCCTTTCCGAGGCACCGAGATGAAATCGAACGAAACGATACATATAAACAGCCTTTCTTTGGAGACAGGACTTTCGTGAAATTATTTGACGTGTTGCATAAATTGCCCATGAAACCGTGTGGTAAAATTAATATTGATAGATCGACACAAATGCGACTTCGCATGATAAAACGTTCGATCATTCGAATTCGAACACATTCGAATAAACAATCAATAAACCAATTGGCAATTCGACATGGATTGGACAAACTTCTAATGTGCAACATCCAAATTCCACATGATGTTTCTTTACAACAAGGAATTCCTATGTCTTCGCTTTGATTCATGCACTTACGATCTTGTATTGTCCAACTAGAAAACCCCAGTTTTCGGGCCATCGTTTCGCTGCGCTGTGTTCATGGCCGACATGGTCTTTCCTGTAGACGAAAACAGAGTTTTTTTTATCAATTTCAAACAACAAAATCATCATCTCGTGTGAGTAAATGTTGAAGCCACATAAACAAACATTCAAAGTAGCTTAGTTTACACTTCTGAGAGGCCAGAATCGAACGCTGCATCAAACTAATTGACAAATTGACTCCAATAATTGAGGCATTTCTTACCAGATTTGGTCCTGATGGACAAAATTGAACCCTGTTTTACTTTTTCCGAATACCATGAAGAAATATTTCGTTCACACTTTTTAACATCACCAGACTTCAACAAAGACAGTTCCTTGCATGCGGCAAGTAAACTTTTCAGTGATTCGTGTCCATAGCAACCGTATGGCTCTCTCTTATATCACGTGACAACCGTACTGAAGAGGACCTTGTACCTTGTTCTTGTTTCGTCAGCGTGTTTCGTCAGTAAAAACAGGCCCGTAGCAAGGCTAACATAATTGGGAAGCCTCAGCAAATTGGCTAAGCGAAGCTAGCCCCCAACTGCCAGCATTTTCGAACACGACACGACCATATCCGTAGACGTCTGAAGACGTCCGAAGACTTGCCAAGACGACTGTAAGACGTTTCCAATAATTCAGAACCCAGGATGTGTACCGGTAAACACGACCTCGTCCTCAGAGATTTCGGGAAAAGTATGTCGTTTACTCGTTTTACAGGGACCTTTCCTATCTCGCATTGGTTTGGATTTATATGCAGAAGCACCATTTTTCCAAAATTCATCAAAGTATATCACAACCATAAAATAACCCAAAAATTAGCCTTTTGGAGCAATTTTTCTACCAGCTTGGAAATTTTTATCTGTTCCGCACTCCCAGCAAGAACAGACCAAAAATTCCGTTTGCCAGCAGGGCCGGGCGGAAGTTTCCCAGCCAGCAAGCAAAAAAGGGCAATTTAGTACACCGTACGCCAACATGGGCGTGGCAAAAGCCCTCAGATATAGCTGACACTTCTTTTCCAGCCAGCACATACACCCCCTGCGGACAGTTAGGCTGTAATAGGTCACATTTTTGACCAGGCGTGCGAAATTGGTCTCGTCGGCGTGAGTTAGGGCGTTGCGTGACAGCCCAAAACAAACGGCTGCCAAGCAGCCTGCCTGGCAGGCGTAAAAAAGGAAGGGGTGGGAAGCGAGAAAGCGAGAAACCCGCCATTTTTCTCTCGTTTTCTCGCTCCCCACCCCTCCCCGTTTACGCCTGCCACGCAGGCCACTGAGAAGGAGACTATGAGTAGGCGTGAGATCAAAGTTTACAACCCGCAGGCGTGAGAGTTGGCCATGGCAGGTGAAGAAAAAAGAACGACATTACACCAGAGTAAGCAACAACAACAACAACAACTTTATTGACCCTTACACTTAAGAACATTGAAATTTGCATGAAATAAAAACTAAAACTAAAAGGGTCTTGGCTTCCTAAAATAACTAGAGAGTTAACAAGGCTAGGAAGCCAAATTACATAGAATAAATTACAATATTAGGGTCGAAGAAGACGTAGCTAAGGTTATTTAACTTTTATTAGAGGACGGACCATTAGAAAAGTGATGGAAAGAGTGGGGGATTCTCAGCTTGCATGATTTTTGTTTTCGCCCATCGCTACTCTTTGCCTTTTTCCTCTTCGAAAATATTTGATGGATTATAAGAGCTGATAGCCTGTGTTTGGCTAGCTAATGACAGAGAAGGAAATCTGATATCCGCAGTTCAGTCACATGTACGCTTGGTTAATGACGAAACCTTAACTGACGACGATTGCAAGTCACCAACAAGCAATACGATATACAAATTTAAACGGGGCGCGTTTAACTTTTATTAAGTAACAATTACAATACCTCTAATAAACCTAAGCGAAACAGCTATAGCTCTTTATGATAAAATCCTAACAAACGAAAATACATTTCGCAAACTCCTCTGTCATCATTGAGTCCCTAGCAACTTTTTCTACGATTTTCATAATTCCGCTGCGGAAACCTTAGTTTCAAGCGTCAACCGCCAAACCATGTTGTGGGTTCCATCAATCCCGGGGAGGCCTCCAGAAAAATTGGGTGGGGGTGTCCGGCAGGTTTCCTTAAACCCTTACCCTATTTCAGACCAAAATCTGTGATTTTGCCGACCCTATTTCAGACCTGCCTTATAATCAGTTCCCCAGGTCAGACCAATGTTAAAGGCAATGTCTATACGCTTTTATTGAGTAGGATACAAAACTGTACAGGTTTCGAGCTTAAAATTCCACATTATAAAGCAGGTTGCATAAAAATGTGCCGCCATTTCAAGACGAGTGCACAAACCATACCCTATTTCAGACCAAAATGGTCAAAATTGGTACCCTATTTCAAACTTCCCAAGACAAAGCCGAGCGATACCGAGTGTTAAACCGAAACCACCGCCAAGATGCCGCCATTTTTACAAGGAACAAATCAAACACATGTCAGGGGCGAAGTCAACTTCGGGAACTCATAGAAGGATGTTAGGAAACGGTTTGAAAAAATACTCAGAGATACTGCACACCAAAACATTTAATGATATATATTTATCGACAGATTTGGGGAGTTAAATTCACCACAGTAAAGTCGTAAGGCTGACGTTTTCGACTTTAAGCCTCGCTTTTTCTGGAGTGAACGTTGTTCCTACGAAGAGCAATGGCTTGAAACTTCTTTTCCTTAACCCCTACATCTCTACGACGGCCAATTTGACCTTTTCAGTTCAGTTAATGAATCACGTTAAAAAAATACTCAATTGACCACTCCCCTTGAGGGGCTTTTCAGCGACAATGAAACAAATATTACAAATGAAAACAATATTAACAGAGTTAAGAATCCCAACTGGCGGGAGGCAGACCAGTGGGCTATTTACAAGGAAGACCGTGGAGTTGAACCAGGCACGAACCCAATACAACACCAGCTAGTGGCTAGAGCGGGATTTGAACCCGGGTCTCCGCATTGAAATCCAGCGTTCTAAACCACTCGGCCATCCTGCTTCCAATTGACAATGTTAATATGAATTCCAGGCAAGTGACTTATTTCCGGTAATCTGTCATTCAGTGCATGTTTAGGATTAAACAAACTGTTTCGACAAGTTTCTTACCACTATTAACATAAGGCAAGGAAACGCATCAGATGTGTATAGTTCTTTTTCTAAATTGGTTTGATTTTCATCTCTGCTCGTTTCACTGAATAACTCTGGGTCCTCCATGTTTTCCAAGTCACCCCTCGAGCATTCTGGGAGTTTTGTCCGTTAAGATAGAGTCCGTTCAAGTTGGAGTTGTGGCACCTATAATACCACCAAGCTCCTTTGTACACAACAGCACAGTGCTTCTCCCATATGTCGTTGTCTCGGTCTTTGGCGGAGAAAGGCATTCCAGCATGCATCGAAAGAGAGTCCCCGGCAGTTCCTAGAAAAAAACAAGAAGAAACATTGCTTACAAACACACATATGCAAAACAAAAACTTACTAAAAGTGTGACAAAAGTGAACAGTTCAGTTTGATATAACCGTAGCAAGAGCCATTATTGTTATTGTTATTATTATTATTATTATTATTATTATTATTATTATTATTATTATTATTATTATGAAGCAGTAAAAACTATCTGTATGCTATACAGTTAAAAGGAACACAGGGCGCCAAGGCGTAGCCTGTGCTCCGGCTAGTGAAACTACTGAGAGTTAAAAGGTAGTGCGCAATTAAAAAGTAAGGTTAAAATATGTATATGTATATATACAATAAACTAATTTACGCTACAATATGCTAAATGTTCAAAGTTCTAGAGCAGGAGACAAACCGAAGCACGGGTAAGATAATGTCTAATGTGTCGCAACCTTAAAAGTACGTGCAATGTTCAGTGTGACGGATAGGCATGCCCTTTGCATCTTCTTGAGGACGTCTCTATGACGCCTCCCAACTAGCTCCTTTACCGCTACCTCCACGTCTGTCTTTGGATGTAATGCTCCGTACATTGTCATTGTTTTCCTTGATTTCCTATCCACGTTTTTCAATTCACTCTCTTTCCACTCTAGTATTTCTGCTCCGTATCTGAATGCAGCCACTGCCCATGTATTTATTGCTGTTATTTTGATTCTCCCATTTAGTTTTGATTTTAGAATCAATCAAAGCCGTCGCTTGTATTCATTTACTGTTTTTTCTTTCATTTCATTCTCTTTGATCTTATCTAATTCAACTATACCCAAATATGTGTATCCTTCCTTTTCAATTTCCTTCATTACTTCATCATTTGGAAGCTTTATTCCATCACATCTAACAACTTTCCCTCTCTTCAAAGTAAGGATTCCACATTTTTTCATTCCAAATTCCATCCCATTATTATTATTATTATTATTATTATTATTATTATTATTATTATTATTGAGATAAATGTATTCAGAAATAAAGCTAGTTGATCATAAATTTTAAAAGTATTTCGGTCATAAATTAGCATAATTTTGGGCCACTACGCACACTTCAGATTATCGATATTTTCCTTAGGAATTTTTAATAAACCTAGTTCATCAAAAGATGTCTTTCAATCTGATTGTTAGAATACCTACCCGAGTATGATCCAAGACTCAGCTTGTATTTTTCTCCCTCGCTGGCAACACCAAAGTAATTGTACGCGGAAAAAGCTTTTGCGCCATCAAAGTCTTCAAGATCCACTCGAAGCTTGCTCCGTTCTTTCGTTAGGCAGTGAATCTTGTCCAGTCCAAGCCAAAATTCACCACTTAGATTCCCAAAGCCCTTTTTGTAGTCGTTCCAACCGAGGTAAAAGTCAACCGAGCCGTCCAGTCTCTTCTGGAACACTGTCCACCCCCCACCGGCTGTTGTTTGGTCACAGAACACATCAAAGGCTCCCGAACCGTCCGGGTCGATTGTATAAACACCACTGACTTGTTCGCCAGCTTTACGGATTTCAGCACAGTTCTTGTAAACTGTGGATGCAAAAGAAAAATAAAAGGACAGTGGTTATTGTTGCAGCAAAACTGTTTGAATGAGAACAGCGCAGACATGTGTCAACGAACTGTATGCTGAAGTCATATTTGAATCGCGGAAATGAAATAAAATGAAGAACAATCCTCGCAGTTGTGAACGCAATTTATGCAAATACGAAAAGAAGCGGAAAAAAATTCAGCACTTCAACGGTGTTTGAACCCGTGACCCCGCGACAAATCCTTGACCTCGTTGCTTTTACAGCCAGTAAGAAGTCAATATTTCGTAAGACACAAAATGCGTTTCCAGCATATGCAAAGATTTTATTTTAGCGAAAAAAAGGTTTGGGGTCAGGTGCCTTTAAGTACATTCTACATATATGTTTCCATCATAAACTGAACTAACAAGAATCGAAACAGAAGAAAAAGGACTTACATTTTTCACATTTGTCTCCAGTCCAAGGCAGTTTACACTCACAGGAAAAAGTTTCCTTCCTCTTGTCAAACAAACAGGAACCTCTGTTGCGGCAGCCGGTCATGAGACATCCCTGCAGAAATAGTTTACAAAAAAGACATCTTTTTAATATGGTATAGAAATGACCACAAACTGAGAGGAATTTTTGTTAAAAGCAAACCTCATTTGATTTTCTCAGGTGACAGGGTTTTTCTGCCACTTCGAAATGCAGTTACATTCACTTTTTTTAGGACTAGAAAATTTTGAGCCTACCTTGAATAGCATTGCGAAGGTAACACCTGGTTCATCAACGAGCTTGTTGTCTCCGTTGGCAAGACTACTGTCGTGTTCGTTCAGTTCACATGTCCCCTTGTCGCTCTGCTTGGAACCCTCCTTAAAGTTTGTGGAAGTACACCAGCTGTTTCGTAAACACAACTGGCTGCACGACATTGAACTGGGCGACGTAGACCTTTTCATGACATGACCCGGGAGTCGCTTGTTTTTCCGCGTTTCGATAAACGCAGATCGAGACAACGAAGTTTGTTCAACAGCAGAGACTGTAACATTGATAACGATCTCTTTCAAAACGATGATCAAGCAAATCATCTTAGAACCACGTTTAAACATTCTAGACTTGACTGTGATGCGCTATCGTCAACTGAGTTGATCAAGTTTGTTTTTAAAGGGAAACGTTGACCAAGGCTATTCAGCCCAGAACTTGACAACAACGATTGTATATCAAGGACAACATCATCTTAGCAACCAAATAAATAGCTTGGCATCCAGCTAAGACAGGAGACTATTTCTCCTCTGTCTCTGCTGGGTACCCGGTAACTCGCCATCTGGCCATATTTAACCTATTTTCATCTAGTTTGGAACTTCTGCGAGTCATCTTAGAACAGAAAGATAAATGGTAGTGTAGTCTTAAAACCTGACTAGACTGTTAAGTGAGACTTAAGAGCTGCTAAGTTTTACTTTGCTAAAATATGTGTCTGAAGGCCTAAGTAGAATCTCAAGTCACTTAATTTGCATCTTAATAAAGTCGTAAAGTTAAGAACGATTCAAGAAAGTTTCAAGTGACTTGAAAACCATTCTTACAACCGACTTAGCCAATTTGCGATTCCTTGATCTTTGAGGCAGGGGAAGCATGACAGTGAATCTTAATTAAGTGCGTGGGAAAATAAAATCAAGTTATCTTTGAAGGAAAAAAAAACAGCAGCTTTGTGTGAAGCCGCCCCGCCGTGTGTTAAATTAGAAACATTTACTTAAAGTATCAAAATTTGGCATGGCTTGAAATATAATAACAATGATAATAATAATAATCGTATCAATAACAAAATTCTCGATTCTGATTGGTTCTGCGCGTGCCTATTTGTCGCGTAATTGGCGCGCGATCATGTGGGTGTCCAATTACAGGTATCCAATTTCAACATTTTGTAATTGGAGACTTGTAATTAGACACCTACGCCATTCACGCGTCAATTACGTGCACTTTGATGGCTTCCTTCGTGATGTTTTCCTACTGTTTGTAAGACTGTTGGAACACACCACTGACTTTTTCACTCAAAGGAGGTTCTCAAAATCTTAACCAAACACAATGCATCCATATCTTCGATTCGAGTTGACAGTACTCCAACCTTGTGCAGATCATAATCTTTAAACATGCCTCCGGAATCCCATACAGGCACTTGAACCTTTCGCGCAGTTTGCCATTCGTTAAAAATGGTTACAGCCCATCTGTTCTTATACTTCGTGGAGGTAGGAATAGCTTTACCGACTAGATCTTCTTCTTCCACAACCGTTTCCGAAACGCTTCGGCTTGGCACATGTTGTAATTCCAAATGGTGAAATACAATAAATTATGCATATGACAGCATTATTTCATCTTGGATCCTAAAACGTTTCGTTTTTTCCTGCTGTCGCTCATTTTATGGCACAAAATTTGCCGAAGAAAAGCCAAGCGAAGTCCGGACAGTTTGTAACCTCGGCCCCGCTTGGTAAGTTTGACATTTGGAAAACTCTCGCAAAGAACAACAACTCCTTGCCAAAAGTAAACGCGATTTTTAACAACTGCAGCATTGGAAATGCCAGCAATATGTTGTCCCTCGCAGCAATTCTTAGCAAAGCAATGATTTTGTGTGAAATGACGGCTATTATGTCAGCTCTGCGTTCGGAGTGATTAATGACTGACCTAAACTGTCCGCATCCGCAGGTTAGTATTCCTGTTTTGTCTTTTATACGGACACTTATGTCAAGAACACTCGGACTAGCGATTTGCCTAGGTTACTCACTAATTGTATTTGTTACTTGTCTTATTTTTCCAATTTCTACGAGAAACGCCGAAGAAACATTCGTATCGTTTTTTGTTTTCTTACCGGTTTTGTTGTTTTCACACTTTCATATTCATTTCATTGTTTGGACTAAAAAATGCTCGTGTTTTTTCCAAATGTTTTCTATCAAATATTTCATTTTGGATCCTAAAACTCTTCGTTTTCCCTGCCATCGCTCATTATTGGGCACAAAATTGGTTGAAGAAAAGCCAAGCGAAGTTCGGACGGTTTACATCCTCGGCTCCGCCTTGTTAGGAACAAGAGCCGGATTGACATTTGGAAAACTCTCGCAAAGAGCGACAACTCCTTGCCAAAAGTAAACACCATTTGCAGTTGATCACCTGAGTTGATTCATGGCTTATCGTGCCGCAGTCACTTTTCACAACGAAAAGTTAAAGTCATTTTCGCTTAATGTCGGTGCTATTGTAAAAAGGACATCGCCGGCAGTTTTCTGTCGTCTTTACTCTTATAGATCACAAAAATGACGCCATAACACAGTAAAAACAAGGCGAACAAAGTACTTTTCTTCTTTTTGGGTGGTGTCGAAGAGTCCCCACTTTGGGGTTTCACCATTTTGTTTTGTTGTGGAATAATTCGGTTTGTTGAGGTTAAAATGTCATCGATACATGTTAGAAAATTTGTGACTCAACCAAAGCACATAACCGGTTGTGATGTTGGATTTAAAAGTGAGACACTGGGACTGTTAATCTATAGTTTGGAGATTTATACCATTTGTATTGAAATGTAATCGGATGTAATTAAACTGTGATGAAGCAAAATCGTTTATGCTCATAGTCATGTAGTCCGTTGATCCAATGTGGCAAAGGTCGATGATAAATCGAAAATGTACGTTAGCATATGTTTGAATGGTGGCTGTGGCCCTGCAGCAAAACAGTAAAAAAAAACTATAATCACAATGCAGAAGTCCTTACTAGAGTCCTGGCATTGATTTATTTTATTTTAAATAACAGATCGGTTATTTTACTATTGCTGGATTTATCGGCTGCGTTTGATACTGTTGATCATTCGATTTTGTTATCAAGACTACAGAATCGTTTTGGTATTAGGAACTTTCCTCTTAATTGGTTTCATTCGTACCTTCACTCACGCGAACAGTTTGTTTTTATTGATGGAATTGAATCGTCAAAGAAGCATTTACCCTACGGTGTACCACAGGGTTCTGTGCTGGGACCCTTATTGTATTCCCTTTATACAAGTCCACTGGGTGATATAGCCAGGAAGCATAGCATACCGTTTCATCTCTATGCAGATGACACACAGTTATACTTGTCGTTTACATCCAATTGTCCTAAGATGGCAGTAGAATTATGTGTTAAGGACATTGGTGACTGGATGCTGCGCAACAAACTTAAGTTAAATCAGGATAAGACTGAACTTTTGGTTATTAGTTCTAAATATCGTCCACGACCACCCGTCGACTATATAAGAGTTGGCGAAGAAGTAATCAAGTCTAGTAAACAGGCCAGGAACTTAGGAGTTGGATTCGATCAATGTTTAGATTTCAAAGAACATGTTAAAATAACCTGTAAGAGCGCATTTTTCCGCATTCACAGTATAGCTAAAATTAGGCGATACTTAACCCAGAGTACTACTGAGACTATTGTTCATGCTTACATAACATCGCGTTTGGACTATTCTAATGCTCTATTGTATGGTCTCCCTAAGTATCTGATTAATAGACTTCAGCTTTAACAGAACTCAGCAGCTCGCCTCCTTACCTTGACTAGAAGGCAGGAACATATCACACCAATACTTAGGAGCTTACATTGGCTGCCAGTTCATTACAGGATAGTGTTTAAAATATTGTTGCTAACTTACAAAGCTCTGAATGGACTGGCTCCTGATTACATTAAAGACCTATTGAAGTATGACTCTCGTCGCACACTAAGATCTTCAAACAACAGGTTGCTTGATGAGCCTAGAGTGAATCTTAAACCGTATGGTGAAAGGGCTTTTTCCGTGGCGGCACCAAGACTCTGGTATAAACTACCACTCCAGATCAGGCTTTCATCATCAGAGGCAGTTTTTAAGGCTAACTTAAGACTTATCTTTTTAAGCGTGCATTTGATTTGTAGTTTTTACCTGTAGTTTTCACTTTTATATAGCTTAGTTAATTCTTAGGATCTTAATTTTTAGGGTTTTAGAGTATTGTAAAGCACCATGGACAATTAATGGAAGATGGCGCTATACAACTGTATATTTATTTTTATTAAATGCCATACAACTATAAGGAAAGAACTGTGGAGCTCCGCTTTTAGGCTTGCCTAAATATATATATTATTTAAATCCTTAATACATTATAATAAGAGATGCATGAAGTACCTATGGTCTGAGGTCGAGGGTTCGGCCGCTGACCCATTTGCGTGCTAGGAAGAGAAAATTGACCTTCCAAGCCAAAGATGTGATGAAACGGCGAAGAGAGATTAAGAGATAACATGACAGTCCGTCTTTCATAAAAACGCTTAACTAGCTCAAACGACCATCAAATTCATGATTAAGAAATACTTTTCACTCTCCACACAATCTTTTGAAATAGTACTTGACTAGGGACACGAGGAAAGGAGAGATTTCAAGCCTACTATAAAACTGAGGGAGTGAGCGCATGAAATCAGATTACGGCCTTTAAAGGCGAAGTAACGCTAAATTAAAAGTAATTTTCATTCGTTTGTTAGCGCATCGCAAAACACACATTAAATCACAATCAAGTGCATGAACCTATTGGAATCCAAACAAATTTCTCCCTATCCAATAAAATAGGCTAAAAATGGCAAACTTTATATTTTTAATTCTCACTCTCCAGATAATTACACAAGCAAGGAAAATGATACCTCAAATGAAAGAGGAAGGATAGAGCTACCAATTTAGTAGAAAAACATTCTCCTGTATCTTTTTTTTTTTGGCTGAGATGCTCTTGTTCCGCTTTGTAATGCGTTCATTTTGCACGCTTCGACATTTTGACTTCGTTTTTCTCAGAAGCAAAGTGCAAACCAGCCGAAAAAATACAACGGAATGTTTTACTACTTAACTGAAAAGCACATGCAAAATTCAGGCACTTTTAACGGAAAAAAAATTTTACCCGAAAAAGTCACTTACGCCTGTCTTGCACCAAGCCATTCAATTATTATAGTCACATTCACTGTAAACTGTTGACTATAAAACTTTACAGTTATCATGTGTTACATTATAATTACTCACATGTATTTTGATATTTACAAATTATCAATATTATATACACTGCACCAATGTGTAGTTTACAAATGATTAAGACTCCCCAAAAACTAATTACTTTATCTGAATCTCAGATAGAACAAAATTGAAGCACATTTAATTGAGTATGGAATTTATAAATACAATAATTATTGAAAATTATTGTTTTACGAAAGTATCTTTTTTAAAAAGAGCCACCCCTTTATTTGACTTTCATTCTTCTTGCAGGGGTAACTGGGTGGTGTGCATGTCCAAAGTAGATGGAAGATCCATGTTCAAAGACTGCACAATGTTTGGCAGGTTTTGCACAAAAAGCTGGCATTCTCTTGGTAAGTCATGTATTGAAAGTTCCTGTCCATAACCCCATACCTCAGTAGCTGCAAGTTGCATAAGAGATGGAACCTTTCCAGCTGTTCTGAATTCTGTAATGACAGTTGGCCTGAATGACCTCTGGTTTTCCAATTGTGATGTGCCTTTAGTGGAAGCTTTCCACTGAAGTTCAAGTTTGCTGCCTTCGGCTTTAAGGGACTGGATCATGCTTGGCGTGTTGCTATTTAGTTTTCTTGCTTCCCAAACTTTGGGATATACATCTTTTGCTGTCAGTGGCCCATGGTTTTCACATTTCCGGATTGAATTTAACTTTTTTCACGCCTCTTTCAGAAGGTCTGAGGTCAGCATGTTTGCATATCTCTTCATTCTCTCTTCGTGCACTTCTCTTGCTGCTTCAGTGGTGCGGTTGTTGGTTTTTCCACTGTGAAGTATGTTCTCAACAAATGTTATGGAGGCTTGTTTTGACAGCTCTGACATGTTCTTTTGAAGATAAAGTTGTGAAAGGTTAAACTGCATTTCAGCAATTACATTGTTCACAGGAATACTGAAAATGTGTTTGGCATAAAACTCAAAAAGGTGGGGATTAGCTTCTTTGCTGATTAGACTACTCTGTGGTGATGTTGCAGCTCTTTTGATACCACTTAGTAGTTTTGGTTCCTTTATGTTTCAGATTTCTGCCCATTTAAGTAAACCAGCTCTGTCCTTACAAACCAATGTGTGAAGGTTTTGACCATGGACATGGCAATTTTGCACTGACCTGGTGTTGTTCTCTCTTTCAGTTGGCAGCATGACAGGAATTTCAAGAGCCTTCAAAACAAAATACCAGAAAGAACTTTGGTATCTTGGATCAGCTCCAATTCCAAATAACTTGGGGAAGGACAGCCACTCTGATCTATGGTCCTTTACAACTTTAAGCGCCTCTTGCAGCATTGGCCTCTGCACCTCATGACGAAAGTGGTTGATGGCTGCAGGATCCTTCAGTAACATCTCCACCTGCTGTTCAGTTAAAGGAAAATATGCTGATGGAATGTTTCATGATGTTTAAGGACAATTGCAGGCCATAATCGTGCCAGGTATCCACTGGAGAAGCCAAGTTCTTGATCTGTTGCTTGTGATGCATTGAGAGATGGAATAAGAAACTTGTCAAGAAACTCGTACAAAAACTTAATTTCCATTTGAATCATTGGACAGGAACTCAACTTGATAACATTTTGCCACACTGTATAGTGGCTGTTTGACTTTCCCCAGTCTTTCATTGACACGAGGTGGACATACTACTATGATACACTTCAATGGCACTTGAAGTATGGTAAAGCCTGTCTACAACTTGGAGAGAGTGTCCTGGAAAGAATGCCAAAGGGTGGCTCTTTACTTAAGATTCCTAGTGATACATACAAGTCATACATTGATTTGTACTGACTTGGGCATTCATGATGAAGCCAAGATACCTTATAAAGTAGTTGCAAAACATGGTTGTTATTCATGTCACCCTTGGCCCCAAACCAGCTTGGCACATCCTTCTTAACATAATGTTCAGGACATGGGGGTAACATCCAACAAAGAACATGTCCTTTCCAAAAACCCTTGAATTATTTGTTATTAAACCATTAGCCTTCCCCTTCTGGGTTGAGGCATTATCCCCAACCAACCCTGAAACATTAGTTATGCCATATTCATCACGAACAACATGACATTCTACATCACACTGGTGTTTTCCTGACCCACTTGCTGTCAAACTGTTAGCAAGGACATATGCCCTGGGCTTATTGATCTCTGGGCACCAGGTATGGACACCTACAATGTGTCGCTCTTCACCACCCTTGTTGGAGTCATCACTCCATACATGAAAATCATATTGGCTACTTGCAATTCTTTTACATGATATTAGTTTATCGGCCTCTCCTAATAGAATGTTCCAGTCTGCCACTGTGGATGGTGACACAATAACATTTATTGAGAGGCTACAGTTAAATAAAATACTGAAACTTACATGTAATGCAATGGGTGCCTTTTGGCTGGAAAGCAAACATGCATGTTGCAAATATCTCATGCCAGCCATAAACATGACTGTTCTGTGATTTGTTCCATTTTTGCCATGAGAAAATAAATGAGTCCACAAGGGAATACCTAGGTTTCTTTACATTTTCATCATTTTCCTTTAATTTTCTTTTCAGCTTTGTGGAAGCAGATTTTGTCCCTCATAGTTTGTTACTGACTTCCTTTGTTTTCAATCCAGTAGACTTCAAAGTTCTTTCACGCTTCTTTGCTTCAGTTTGTAACTTCAAGACATCTTTCCTTAGGTCATTGTTAATTCTTCTCAAAAATACTGTGAATGTGAAAATGTCACTATCAAAAATTGTTCCTTACTATGATAAATTAGGCCTTATAAGTTTTATGAGAGTGCGAACTTGTATTTTTTTTTTAATTAATCAAACAAAAACTGAAGTATACAGTGTACTTGTGGGGATTTCTAAAAGTTGCTGTTTCCTCAGCGGTCCGCTTATATCAAGTCCAGCCAAAGGCAGACAAACCCTTTGAGAAAAAACACATTCTCACAACATTTAAGTCTTGACTAAAATTTGCCGGTTGCTTTTGGTTAAGAGGCTGGTTTTCTTTTTGCTGTTTTTGTTTTACATGAACCTATGAAAGCACCTAAAGTACTGGCGTAAAAGAATGGAAGTAGAATTTATTGTGATTTTTTTTGTAAACATACCCCAAAAGAGTGAAATCTGTCCCTAGCAGTGTTATGTCTTTTTTCCTTGTCCAGAAATTTGTCATTGTGGAGAGCATTACCTCCCATAAAAGATAAGTGAATAGGTTCCCCAAAAATACAAATTTCAACCAACAATCACCAACCCTGACTGGGATGCAGGCCTTCAAAGCTGCATAAATTAGCATAAATTATAAAACCAGAACTTAAAGAATGGCACAAATAAAGACCAAGCAGGGCAAAATGTTCTTAATGTTCCCTGTTCTAGTAATGACATGCACAGCAAATTTAAATGAGTTACACTCAAAACAGAAAGGCATTAGTATGTGATAACAACAGACATAAGCACCAAGCACCACAATAATAATGCTAAGATAAGTATTTTTTTCCTCAATAACACAACACAAATATATACAGTACTAACATTGCATACAGTTCAAAGCTTAGCCAACCCAGGGTTCATTCACCTAGCAAACTCATTTTGAAACTGCCTGCTGTGAAACACCTTATAACAGTTTCGTTCTCTTGTAATGTGCATGTGTAGGCCCTGACACTGAGGTGCACTGCAGGAAGAAAACACATGAAGGCGACCCCTTCCCTCCCTCAAGCACACCACACACTGTTTTCTCACATCCGAAAAAACTGGACAGTGATCTATATCAAAGGCACCAGTATTCCTGTTCCCTACTGTTTCATTGACTGGGGGAACATCTCTCTCAGGGAGATCAAGGATGTTTCGAATGAGCTCCTCCCTGTAGGACGCCAATGAGTACTTGACTGGTCGCCTGAGAGCTTCATTATCAGGAAACTGACTTTGCTGTTCTCTGAAAAGGATATAACTGTTTACTACACCCATGTCAATCAAATGGAAAAATAAGGTTTTCCACCACCTCATGCACTTGCGCTGAACATTGTGGGTGGCCAGGATCTGATCTGATCGATCCACTGCATTCATGTACTGATTGTACATGTGGAAAACCTCGGGCTGCTGAACACGGGTTGTACTCCACGTACCACCAGCCTTTCTTTTCCGGTTCACCTGTGTGGTTTCATTTGCATTGCCACAGGTAGTGATCATTGATACTACCTTGTTGTCAACCCATTGCAATGCCAACACAGGTGCATCCCTCTCCCAACGCATAGTTCCCTTTGGCTTACCTTTTGCCCACACCTTGCCATTCTTCAGATTAGCTGGGAAATCCCTCCTGCTATCTATAATAGTACCAGTAACAAGGGTTCCACGTTCAAACAAGCTCTTGGCAAGGGTCACAGATGTATAAAAATTATCAATAAACAAATGATATCCCTGGTCAAAATAGTTTTGCATTAGGGTCATTACTACATCAAACCCAAGGCCATTCTTACTAACTTCCCGCCCTGCCTGCTTACCTATGTAGATATTGAAATCCAGAACATATGCATTTGAGCTATCGGCTAATACCCATAACTTTATGCCCCACTTTGTGGGCTTATCCTTGATGTATTGTCGGATGCCTGATTGGTGTCGGGACTTTACCATTCGCTCATCAATTGCGACATGTTGCCGTGGTTGGTACAAGATCCTGCATCTAGTTTTAAAATACTCAACAAGACCTTCTACCTTATGTAACTTGTTACCTGCAGGCTCATTGAGGGGGTCCACGATGTGCAAAAAAGCCATAAGGGCTAAGAACCGCACCCTGGGCATCATTGCTCGGGCCCACAGTCCGTGGAACAAGGTAGCTGTGCTCCAATATTTATCTACATCCCCTGCCACTTTTACAAGCCCAAAATAAATCAAAAGAGCTATGAGCCTATGGATCTCCTCAGATGTTGTTTCCTGCCAGCTTCCATCTGAACCTGTGTAACTTTGGAAACCCCCAGAAGCAATACAGATGTAAGCATAGGTGTTGGTATGCAAAACAATACTGTCAACCATTTCCCTAGTAAAGAATAGATGGAAAAACTCTATAGGTTTTACCATGGTATTCCTGAGGAGTGGTCCCTCAAAGTGAATGCCTGGTTGTCGAGCAGGTGTGAACTGAGGGTGGGGATATTGAGGGGGATTACCTACATCAGGATCATCGTAACTGAGGAAAGGTGCATCAGCACTTGAAACTGCCCAGGCCATAGAAGCATGAGCTGCAGGGCCTTTCCTCCGGCCCTGGTTTCCACCTCTTCCTTTCCCTTTTCCTCTCTGGGGGGCTGCGGGAGATGATGCACGGGGTACGGTGCAAGGTGCAGCACGGGTAGCATAGAATGCCCCCACAGGAACAGAAGAGGGTCCAGCAACAGAGTGCTGTACAGGGGTGACCACTGAAGAAGACAATATCTGACCAACAGAGGCCACCAACTGCTCAGCAGATGTTGCTGAAGTTGTGGAAGAAGTGGAATCCGGATCAGTTACCACTACACTTATCGCTGGAGTTGCTGGTTCCCCAATGATAACCTCTTCGTCACTGAAAAGAAGAAAACTACATGTTACGAATTTTTAACAAATGAAACCGAAATAAATCACAAAAGAATCCGTCAGTTGAAAAATTTTTTTGCAAAAATATCATCTTTCAACAACGGTAACACACGATCGATTTGGAATTTGAGGTTTTAGCAAAAATATCATTTTTCAACAACGGTAACACACGATCAATTTTGAGTTTGAGGTTTTAGCAAAAATATCATTTTTAGCTCATGGATGACGTAGTCATGCCACGAGGTTTTGTTGTGGGTCTGAATTTCGCTCACTCACTCAGGGGATCACTCATTCGTTCACTCACTCACTCGATTCTGATTAATTTATTCATTAAACTTCCCCTCGTCCCTCCCCTGGTAAGTATTGCTTTTGTCTCCATAGTCTTCTTGGTCCAACGTTTGCAAATTTCAGGGTGTAGTACAAAGGCGGAGAATTTTGCTCTGCAGATATTGTTTACGTGTTTAATGTTCATGGCGTCGATTTTTGGTTTCAATTTTCCAACTCAACAAAGGTCTGTTTTGTTTAAGGATCAGTAATCAGATAAAGTTAATAAGATGAAGAACACGAGTTGCGAGAATTGAACTTTGAAATCTTCAGAGCAGCGAAAATGAACTTCGAGATATCGCAAAAGCAACTATAAAGCTTATCACTGTGCGGTACCTGGGACAGACGTAATCGAGATTGTTTTGCCACAATATGATGGAAGAAGGAAGAATGAAGAAAATCGGCAAAAAAAGGAAACAGGAGAAAGACTTTCTAGCCAAAAAACCGAATTCTGGCAAGCAAACGCATTTGATTTATGAGCAACATATGATCGATTTAAGCAGGTACGTAATTAAGTGTTTTTGAAGACGCTCTTTTCATGGCGAACGCTCGATTGCAAATATGATCTTGTTTAGAAAGGCTATATCCCTTGGTTTAAACGATCAGTATAACACTTTGTCAACATTTGACAAAAACACAAGGACCACAAGCATGCAAATATTTTTCTCTGTGAGGATATAATTTGGTCTGACAAACAGCTATAACAGCTAATCTGTTCGAACAACAAAATATTTGGAAAGTCAAGTTAATTGTAGCACAAAGCATAAATAGATGGAGTTGAATATCTCACCTTACAAAGCAAAAGTTTTGTGCCGGACCCCGAATCGCTCAAAAACATTGACTGTAAAGCGTGACTAATTTCCCTCAGGACTTTCACAAAATATTATGATGGTATCTCGCGTTCAGAATAGTCGGAAATTTTATTACGACCAAAAACGTTTATAAAACTAACTTGAAATGAGCCGTCGACCAGTAAGAAACTTCAACTTGCCTGTTACACTTCTTAACAAAGCGATCACATATGAATATTATTTTTATGGTCCGTGTACAAATTTGCATATTTGTTTTCCATCGTCGGTTCAAATTACGTCTGTCAATTTCGTCTAATGTAATGCTTCTGGCGCCTGTCAATCAACTGCGTAATTTTACGGAAAATATTAGCGCGTAAACGGTTCTTTTACCAAGAGGTGTGTCTGAAAAGGATGTGCTTCCACAAAACACAAACGAATGTGGAGGTTTCTTGCACATATCTTTTTAGAAAATAAAGTTGTTGTAAATTCAAAGTATTGTTATGTTCCTCATCCATGAGCTGGCTCAGAGGAGCCTTTGATTCAACAACGGAAACACACAATCTATTTTGAATTTGAGGTATTTTTATCACCTTTTACTTCGCAGAAAGTGTAAATTTAAAACCATGGCTTCAAATCAAAACAAATGAAACGCAAATTCACTCATCACAGGCCGAAAGCGATGTTGCGTGCATGTGAAAGAACAAACAATCAGCTGCTTGTTTGCCGCGATGAGCGTCCCCTCGAACTACAAGACCGATAACAACATCTGTTGTACTAATGAAGGTATTTGACCAAAAATATAAGAGTTTTATGTCTAACACATAAATTGTGGGTGCAGTTCACAACAAAAAACATGATTTTTTTTACCCCTGAAGCGAATGGAAACGAAATTTCATCGCATTCAAAGGCCGACCACGTGCTCTGTCGAAGTCCTGGAGGCTACAAAAATTTCGGTAACAGCCGGTTTCGCCCCCTATCGAGTTCGCCCCGTTCGAGTTCGATCCCAATTCGAGTTCGCCCCGTTCGAAGTTCGGTTTAGCAATGTCGAGCGATCGACGACATGCGGCGTTACATAAGGAAAGATTAATTTAACTCGGTTTAGCAATGTCGAGCGATCGATGACATACGGAGTTACATAAGGTAAGATTAATTTAACTCGGTTAAACTTAGGGGGCGAACTCGATAATTGGGGGCGAACTCGAATTGAGGGGCGAACTCGAACGGGTTAACTCGATAGGGGGCGAAACCGGCATAAATCAAAATTTCACCACACAATCAAGCGATCGCTCACCTCGATTCGTCACTATAATAGCCTAATTGGCGATCCAACTCGTACTCCTCTTCTTCGGTCATCCCCATAGTAGTTTCGTCGGTCAAAACCATCTCCAAAGCATCTCCCGGGTAGATATTCTCTGTTCGCGAACGGGACGCCATTACTGCGAGAGACAACAACAGAAAGAAATGAATGCAACTTGCCGTCGTGTCGCGACTCGGCTTCGTTGCTACGTGAAACTCGGCCTGTGATTGGATAATTACAATATCTCGTTACTGACGAAATTTCGTAGCGATCAGACGAATCCCCGATGAATTAGCGAACTTCTCCGAGGTTGTACCTTCAGTAAAATACCTGAGCGCACTTGTACCTATGGTTTCCTTCTATGAAATCTTCAACTGGCTCATCTTCATGTCTGCGGACTCAAATTAACATTGTGAAAACAGTGTCCCAAGCCGATTGAATTCTATTTCAAATCAGATCAAATCAGGGTTGTCATTAAGGTTTGAGTCAATCATTGCTTTGAGCTACACTCTTTATTTTATAAGAACATCCAATTTTGGAGCAAAGGCTGAACATTCTTATTTTTTATGTGGTTTCTACCTGAAAATGTTCTTATACATGTAACATGTTCCTATCTAATACCCCATTCACACCAACTAAACATGTTTAACTAAACCAGGTTTAGAAAAATGAAAACTATTAAAGAAAAACTGGAACTCAGGCGTTTACCGGTATGCAGGATTTAGATTAACTTAAACATGTTCTTTAAATAGTACTGAATTAGAATCTAAAAAAAACATCAGTAAGCAGCTTTTATAAAGAAAACAATTTTAAACCGTGTTTAACTAAACAGCTTTTAAATATGTTCAGTTTAAGCTTTGGTGTGAACTGGGCATTACATGCTATAGTATTTCAATAAATCAATGCAGACATAACCAGGAAATCAGTTCATTGTTTGTTGTGTGTGCTATCAAATTGATTGTCACTATGCTTGTGCGGCTTACTCTGATGCCATGAACAAGATGCCATGCCAACCAACTCTTGCTAAATATGGCTTTACTACTCATTTAAAAAACAAATGAACAAAATAAAGACGTTCTTAACTGACTCTCAGCGTTGGTATGTTCTCAACACATTCTTAAAATCTCGGTTTAACTCAGCCTCAACGTTCTTATAAAAAAAAAGTTTCTTATGAAAAAAGAGTGTAATACACCAACAAGTAATTATTTTGTTCTAATGACTGAAATGGATCTACAACAGTCAAGCTCACGACAACCACCAAGGTATTGGAGTGTTTTGAAATTACAGACTGTGCATGTTTCAGGAGGAGTCCATGCATAACGAATGATTTAAGCCTACAAATTTTAAATATACTGCACCAAACATGGCCAACAGTAAAATATTCACTCATATTCAGAAGGTGGCGTCAAGCAGTATTGACCTAAAACGTTGCTTGGGAGCTTAGCTATTGTAGGTTAATTTTTTCAAAGTGTCTAAATGGCCGGCAGCCGGTCAAGGTTGTAAAAACACTAAATGGCCGGCGGTCCGATTCGGGCTCCCTTTCAAGGGCTTTGTTTTCCTTAGACTTGGTACTTCGGGGAGATTTAGTGTGAATTAGGTTAGGGATTAGGGCTAGGAGTCAAGGAATATGGGCATGTACTAAAACCCGAAACAACGAAACGAAACGACCGAAACGAAACGACCGAAACCACCGAAACGAAACCACCGAAACAATGTGATTACATGGATTTTTTGGTCTCCTATATTCTGTTCTTGTAATTCACAATCTCCTCCACTACTATACAGTTTAAACGTAGTCTCAGGGAGACAAGTAGCGATACTGACTGAGACGTTATCAGTGAATACTTCGATTCTTTCCCTAACTTTTCAATTATTTTCCTTTCTTTTCTTTTCCTATCTGCTTTGGTCGGTGCTCCGCTCTAAAAATACATAAAAAAATACGAAACAATTTTCTTTCTTGAAGTCCTAAATGTAAGATAATTCTGTCTTTTGCTGGCTCGTGGCTTCGTTTCGTTCGTTTCGGTTGTTTCGCTTGTTTCGGTGGTTTCGTTTCGGTCGTTTCGTTTCGTTGTTTCGGGTTTTAGTACATGCCAGGAATATGGACGTTTGTTATTAGGCTTGAAGATTTTGACCGGCTGACGGTCATTTAGACGATTTGTACTTTGATAGTTTATATTAATAAAACTGCATCGCTTTCTTAACGGTTACTTCGATAGTTAAGTCTGTAAATGTCGTCTTTTGTTGAAAATATCATAAATTCGTCAGTTTTTCTCACTCACGATCTTCGCCGGGTAGCAGCCGAGCTCGCGTTTCCATCGATAGCTCATTTTTCTGTTGTAATTTCCTTTTAAAAGTAACTTAACCAAAAGGAGATGGTTGCTAAGCTGAAGAAATGCGATATATAGGTAGCGGTGCATGCTCGTTCAGGAGAAAACATCCATTTGTCTTCAAGGTTGGCCGCCATGTTTTAGGCACTGTTTACACGGACGCGGTTTCATTTGTAACCGCATCGGTTTCGATGCGGTTACACCTTTCGTTTACACGGAGCCGGCCGAGTTCGTTATCAAAACCGGGTCGTTTTGAAAACGCTTTCAAAAGTGGAGCGTTTTCAAAACGATACGGTTTCGAGGTCGTGTAAACGGCGAAACCGCATCGATTTGAAAACGGTCTGGCTCGAAAATGGCTGGCTCGCGAAGTAAATATGGTAAATCTCGCACGGAGTGCAGCGCTTTGCTGCACAATCACAACTTTGATCTGTGGTTTAACTTCGCTTTTGCTGCTTTCGTGTATTTTACTATAAACCGAGAGCCATACCGCAATAACAGGCAGAGATGTCTTGAAATGTTGACTTTTTCGTCGATACGGTCCTGCAGAGTAACGAAGAGAAAAGCCAAACGACGATTCTGGATTCGGCCTCATGTCTGGTCAAATCTAGATCCAATTGACGAAGCACAAAGGCCTGAGAAAGAGATCGCCTTGACATAAACGGTTGGATTTAACGGTTGGATAGGTTCCGTGTAAACTCTTTGAAACCGTGTCGTTTTCGATGCAGTTTCTAGATCATGAAACCGTTTCGATTGGAAACCGCGTCCGTGTAAACGTAGCCTTAAATGTGCGCGCGTCAGCACCGTCATGACGTAAACCAAGGAAGCGAGGCATTCCGTTCCACCTCCATAGTAAACTTTGCTGATGGGTGGCAATGGTTTAGGGTGTCAAGAAAAATTCCGGCTGCTGCTATGTCGGGCATGATGGTGAAGGTGTCATCCACATATCGTCGATAATAGGAGGGCAATTTGTCATCTTGATCGAGTTTATCTTCAATGAAGCACATAAAAACATTGGCGAGCAGAGGACCTAGAGGGGATCCCATTGCGACGCCATCTAAAAGCCTGGTGGTTTCTAGAGGTCCCCTTGCCACACTTTCTACTTTTTTTAACCTGTAAATATATTAGGAAAAAGGCAAAATAAACAAATGAATAATAAATAAATAATAATCTGTTTGCTCATAGAGATTTCCATTGAACTGAAATAGTTGGTTCTTAGTGGCTGCGTTGAGTAGTTCAATTAGCTGGTCTCTGGATAGGTTCAGTTCATGGGTCGTGTGAAACCAGTCATCATTAATTGCGATGGATCTATTGAGTTTCTACGCCTCTGCCAAAACTTCGATCTCACACCGACCTTTGCAAGTCGACAAAGGAAGGAAAACTAAGTGGAAGAAATCGTCTGCAGCCTTTGCCTTATGCTTATGTTTATGCTTATGCTTATGCTTATGTCAAAGTGTGAACCTCCGTAAACGAATCACGCATCATGGAGTACAGAAACTGGTCAAATTTAAGCGGTGAAACGAGCGATTCCCCGTTCGTGCTGGTCGAATAATCTCGGGTAAGTTGGCGAAGAAAGAAAAGAAATTTATCTACGCGGCTGCTGCTGGTGATTTGAAGTGGATACTCCTCTTTTTTGGGAATTTAATGGCCTTCGAACGGCGACTGGTTCGATCTTGAGTCACCAGCCTTCCCTTTATTTAGAATGGACAGTGACCTCGGATTTAAAAAAGGTATTGCATTTAGACGTTCCAGAAAGTGATAAGAAACAGTAGAGTGAAGGTAGGAAGGCTTTATTTGGCTAGATTATTAATATTTCCACCGCTACTCGGTTCGTTGGAATTCTAGGTTTTTAACGGCCAATTTTTTTTATATCAACTTTTGATGACACATACCACGATTGGGCTGCCTGTGGTCAGACCTAATCATTCGGCATTCGGCATATACCATGGCAACCATATGACGCATTCAGTTGAGCCCCTAAAATCGAAATCTTTTATCTTATATAAAAAAAACAGTTCGGTGAAATCTTCTCAAACTTCTATATTATATGTTACCATGAATGGTCGTCAAAACATTTCAGTTTAAAAAAATTCTGTAGGGCAGATCAAGAATAAAACTACTTTTTGATTGTTGCTTTCTTATTTTTTTTCCTACCTACAGAATTTTTTAAAAAGTCGGACTATATACGCAGTCAATTGATCTTAGTTGTTACCGAAAAAATGAAATAAATTTACTAAGCGAAAGCGTAAATATAAGCAACTAAAGTTACGAAACTTCAAAAATTTCGAGTTCACAAGATTAGCATTTGAGCATGCGCGACACGGGGGGGAAGGGGGGGGGGGGCGGTGGGTGATTTCTGGTCAGCAAGTTTTTTTTTCTAGCAACCTGGTGGGCAGGATATTTTTTTCCCTCCTAAATGCTCTGCAGGATATTTTTTTCTCTCCTCATTTCTCTGCAGGATTTTTTTTCCCTCAAAAAAGTGTTGTGTTTATATTTACAGAATGTATTTACATTTACATTGTGGTTATTGCAGTAATAGTTTTAATATGGAGCTGCAAAGCCTTAAAATGTTATAAGCTATACAAAATCACTCTTGTATAGCTACATGTTTTCGGAATGTCATTCTTTAGAATCATTTAATATTACCTAATAACAATATTCTCATGTTATAAAGTGATGCTCCAGAGGTAGATTTGAAAATGTTTAGCTTCTTAATTAAAAAAGCTAAAAATAGCAAAAAGCAGTTCAGAAATGCTCATAGCATGGTAATTACTGCTAGAATCATTAGTTACAATTTAAGAGTGGACTGAAATCTCCAAAACAAATGTGTTATATATTGTCATATGTTATATAAGACATTGCAAAAACCTTATATGTCAATAGAAAGTAATTACATGACAATGCTTCAGTTGAAAAGATTAAAAATGAACAAATTATTTTTCTTTGTCTAATAAAATTTGCATATTTTCATGGCTAGTCTGACACGCATGTTTCGTCTCTGCCAAGAGACTCATCAGAGACCTTTCGGTGAAATCAGGCTAGCTCGTCAAACATCGCGTTTGAAGTCCCGCTAGCATTTAGGTGATGGCAATCTGGTCTTATATCACACAAGGATTCCCAATTGCGTAACAAAACGTGCAAAGTTCAATGCATAATAAAACTTGATAATAAAACTTGATTCTTCAAATAGAAAAATGGCGAGCCAGCAAGCCAGAAATCCCTGATCCCAATAACCGCAAGCTACCTAAGGAACTGTAGGCTAACTGCAGTGCTAACTAGGCTAGCCAATGTGTAATTTAGGCTAACCGTATTGGCTTGCATGACTCCTATGACTGGAGCCATGTGAACCGAGCAAGCAAGAAATCCGTTATCCCATTATAAAGGCAAACCGCAAGCTACCTAAGCTAACTGTAGGCCAACCGGTGTGACGTTTAGGCTAACCAGAGTGTTATGTAGGCCAATCAATGAGTTATTTTAATAGGCTAACCAGAGTGTGGACCAGAGTGGCTCAGGTCCACCGAGGATGACCCCTTTCTTCGGCACGTACATCCATGCGAAAGCCATTTTAGCCGCATCACAGGCAATGATTGAATTTGACCATTTGCATAAGTCCTAAACCAATAAAATATAGTAGTTTTTCCAGAAATCAAGCTCCTGTGTTCTACTCGGATACTTTCGTTAAATTCATTCAACTTTTCCCAGAAACGCTGCAATAAATTTAAGGTTTTCGCACTCTTTTCGTTTAGTCATGTGATCGACAAATGTTTCCTTTTCACGGTTTTTCTTTCTCTATGTTTCTTTCTTTCATTTGCTTTTGGTTCAGATTCTCAGTTCGTGGTCGCAGTGTTTTTAATAAAACAATTATTCTTCTCAGGCTTGCTGAAATGATAAATAACCAACGAGGCGCGTAGCGCCAAGCTGGTTATTTGGTTAAATATTCCCCGAGACGAGACCAATATTCACAGAAGGCGAGTTTCTAATTCACTCAAACAACGGCACCATGTGCGAATTTGATTAAAATGAAGACATAATTTCAGTTCATCAAACTAGAACATCAATCGTCTCACCGAATCCTGAGGGATAATCGAAAGAAATATCATGGTTACAAGAGAAATATCCTGAGCCTCTTGAAGTTTATCTGATGTGTGGCACAGAACCTGGAACCGCGGCCGAGTAGAATAACAAAATCAACGAGAGCAGCGATTCCTCTCGTCTTTATTTAACGTGACACTTGTAAAAATTGTTAACTATCTATAGGGCGTTTTCTTATATGTGAGTTTAGGTTCTTTTAATCAATCTTATCCTGGGAAATCCCGCGGAATATTGCTTGGCACTTAGCCGACGAGGGCTTAGACCGAGTTGTCTTTGTCAATGTAACAATTATTCTGTGAAATCGTGCGAATAATTGCGTTCAACGAAGTGGAACGCAAGCCTAATTTTTGCCTGTGGCTTTCAGGAGTTGGCATGCCTGTGTATAATTCACATTCCTGTAAGGACAGTAAGGACACCAAAATGGCCGCCCCGCTTGATTTTTGCAGGGGTATGTCACGGCCAGTAAACTGGTAACGCAATTAAGATATGTGAGACATGTGATGTGACAAACATGTGCTCATGAGACATGTGATGTGAGATGTGACAAACATGTGAATATGAGAGCAGGCTATGTCAACTTCGGACTTTCTTTCCATGTGCTCTCGATACCTCAGCAGCGTTGGATTTACTCAAGGATTTACTGTATGTGCCGTGGAACTTTGAGGCTGGGTAAGTATTACATTGACTAGTCCTGTCGAGTATGATGTTATTTGAACGTTCGTTCGAATTTTCTTTGATTCCTGCATACGTTGTAGCTGAGCGCGTTTAACATCCAGCGCTAGACTGACAACACAGAACACGCTGGAGTGGTAAACAATTCCGTCAGATTTCAATAAATGTTAACCTCATAGTAGCCTGCGAACAAGCTCCTGGTGAGCTCGAACGAACGTTTAAATAACATCAATCTCGAAAGGACTATTCAATATAATACTTACCCAGCCTCAAAGTTCCATGGCAAAGCATACAGTAAGTCCCTCTAACATTGAACGCACTCTATAATTTGTGATTACTGCTAGTTGTAAATGTTTTCTTTATGTAACAGTTTGTTTATTTATTTAGCTCGGTCGATGTCCAACTAGCACTCTACGTCCTCCATATATTACCGAGTTAAAAATAAAAGTACTCTCATTACCTTCTAAATTTTCCCTGACATTTCGACATCATCTGAGACCAAATGAACGGACGCGCAACTCAGATGAATGTTTTGACAAGTAGCAAGTAATTTTAATAGCTGCTTCTGAGCCTTTTACACACGGAGTTTGATTAAACGACCTTCTGTCAGTGAATTTTCAAAGCCGTGACACAACTTATTTTTTCCTTTCTCCGGTGTAATTACTCTTCAAAGTTCAGGATTCAGGTACCTTACAAAAATACTAGTTCTAACAATAAAGTAAAAAAAATAGGATGCAATGAATACAAGATGAAAAACCGACCGATTCAACATCTTGCACACCGTTTTATTCACCTGAGGTGATTGTCATTATCAATTGATGCTCACCTCGCCTTTGGGGAAGAATTGTCAAATATGATATATGCAACGGCCAAAACATAATCAAAGGCCTTTTTTGAAGCTCCAGTAAATCTAAGCTGGAAAGCTGGAAAAGCTCGACAGTTTTTCCAGAAAAACTCTTCAAAAGAGAAAAGTTAAAAATAGAAAAGTGTCAAAATTGGAATGCCGTGCGGAACCTACGCTCAAATCTGTAGGCTTGTTAATTACTGTTAAAAGATGAGTTGTTGAAAAGTAGGTACTCTAAAAGTGTGGTATGTAATAATAAAAAAAAATGAAAAAAGTTCGATGGAACTTCGTTGACAATTTAAAAAAAATAAAACGATGATGGCTGTTGCTCGTGATTATTATCATATGGTAGCAATCCATCCCTTCCTTGACACAAATTATCGGCTCTCTTTTGACCGTTAAATAAACCGAGCACTGTATTACAGTGCGACTATTTCAACCAGGGCCACCCAGGGAAATTTCCTGTAAACTAGCCAATGAGAATTCCACATCGGAACAATGGATTTTGACAAAATTAATTATGTATGACAAATTTACCCACTATCGAAGCACAACAAAATTCAAATTGCGGCTATTTTGTTGTTTCATCACTCGAACATTATTGGCCAATTTGTAAAAAAATTCTTGGGTGGCCTTGGTCGGAGTACTTGCACTGTAACATTTTTGGCAGTAGATCAAAATTTCTTCCAAGACCATTTCTGATAATCAATTTTTATGGCAGTCCACGACCCGGGAATACGAAAAGCTGGAGTAGAAGATAGTGCATTGAAATTCATTTTCACTTGATCCGGCTTTTAATTTGTTTGTAAGCTGCAGTTGTAAGTGCATGGTTTCTTCTCTGCCTCCAAAGTGAACACTAGTCATCAGTGACCGGGCATCGGTTGTAATTTAACTGATCGGGAAGCTGTATTTTATCCATGGAAATTCTACTTTCTACAGAACTTCCTAAGAGAAGCGAATTCGTAGTTTGGATAGAGACTATTTTGTTAGCTGTCATTAACGTGGCCGCTTTCTTTGGCAATCTTTCAGTTTGTTATGCCGTGTACAGAAACCAGAGGCTTCGCACGCTTCCCAACGTGTTTGTGGTAGCACTGGCTGTGAGTGACATTCTTATATCGACCTGTAGTATGCCATTTGCAGTTATAACTCTGTACCGTGGCCGGTGGATTTTCGGTGCCAGTATTTGTTTTTTCCAAGGATTCGTGATGTTTAACTTTGCTCTAGCGTCCCTGGGCACTATGGGGATAATAGCTACCAGCCGATATTTCTACGTTGTGAGACCACAAAAGTACATCGCGCTATTTACTAAACGAAGGGTTTTAATGTACATAGCTGCTGTGTGGTGTACGGCCCTTGTGGGATCTGTGCCTCCACTATTTTTTGACGAGGTCGGCTATATGTTTCAACCGGCAAAGGCTGAATGCATGTACAAATTTGAAACTAACATTGCCTACACCGTCTTCATTGAATTTGTGTTTATAGCAACGCCCTTAACTGTCATCACAGTGTGCTACTCCAAGGTGTTTTACACAGTATCACAATCAAATCAAGTTTTCTCGCAACAAAATTTGGACCCTCGTCATGATCAACTTAGAGCAAACGTGGAAGAAGCGAAAGTGACCAAGACCCTAGCGGCAGTGATGGCTGGTTTCACGTGTTGCTGGCTTCCTATCTGTGTAATGGATTTCATAGATGCCGCGCGAGGGGAACCTACTTTGCCGCGACAGGCCTACCTTACATATGCGTTTTTAGCTTACTTGAGCAGTACCATTAACCCCATCATATATGGTGCCATGAATAGGTACTTCAGGCAAGAGTACAAGGCTATCATGAAGCGGGCGTTTTGTTTGAAAATATGACATAACTCAGGACTTCTTAAAGGTGAAGGTTCAGAGATGGTACTGGTAATTAAGCTGATAATATTCAGAAAAACCCGGTTCGCTTGTTCCAATATTACTTCTTAGAATGGCATATTTACCTTGTTTAATATATTATGGGCCCACGTCCCTTACGTTTGAAGGCACAATACGAAAGTTTGCATTCCAATTCTGGCGGAACACCTGTTCATAATTTCCTTGCACCATTGGTGGGAAATTCTTCTTTGAAATTGGCCAGAATACATAAACAGTAGTAGTAGTCTCCATTTGGCTTTAAAAATATGTCCGGATATTTGTCCACGGACATTATAATCCGAAGAGCGGCCGGAGAAAAACTGTGTTCTTGGAGAAACTGATAATGTTCAAGGAAAAATATCTGAGCATAGTTTTAAAGGGAAATGGAGGCTATTATCTTTGAATTACCATCCTTCAAATATTTTTCGCAACACATATTTGGGGAATATCACCGCATATTCCCGGTTTTAGCTGGGGCGTATTCAGTCAAGTCATGAGTCTACACCAATAGTGTGCAAGTGAAAATATTTGATGAATTATAATTTAAAATTATCAAGCGAAATGGCGAGGAATTCGCGATATACTTAGCCTGCGAGGCCGTCAGAAGGCCGAGAGGAATAAGGTGATATTCCGCAAGATTGAACAGGATGATTGTTTGATTGTTCAACACACTGATAACAAATCACAATTTTGCGTTTATGGCAGAAAAACTGGAAAAGCTTGCGCCATTTTTTCTCCGCGACACAAAGATTTGTGTCTTAAACAGGATCAGGGTTTGAGCGCCCGGGCCGCACTTCCCTACCCAAGCATCTCTTGAGTACCCCTCCCACCCCCGCCCTTCCCCCTCCCAGGAGCCGATCAGAGCGCCTGAAAAACGCTTCCCATTTTTTAGTACTGCTAGTTTGCATGTGACGTCATGGCGGCCATGTTGGCTGAGAAGAACAATAGCCTGCCTCTCCACTGGGAACAAAACTCTATTTGTATGCAAATTCTGAGAAAAAAAATTGATAGACCTTTTTACCGATACGGCGGCTATCTTGAATTCTATTGTTTTGATTGAGAAATTAAGGGATGCCGAGGGGGCAATCGCTGTAAAATTTATCGTATACACAGTTTTCAGGATAAATTTTTACTGTTTGTCTCTCATATTCCATAACAAATATCACAATCGTTACATCGTACTGTCACGGTATTTGGTAGTTGTTCCTATGGTTAGCGAAAAATTATTGTTAAAATTTATCACGCCACAGTATTCTTTATAATTATTTCTCATCTGCTCCCTGGGTATCCCATAATTTCCTCAGAATTCAAGATGGCCGCCGTATCGGTAAAAAGGTCTATTGATTGTCATCCAACATGGCCGCCTTGTCACGTGGTTGAAAATCAAGAATACACTAATCCAAGATTTATCCCAGGGCATTCTGTAGAGCTCTCTGGGAAATTTAGAAGGTTGGGCTTAGTGATTCAGTTATTCACGGGTAAATGCGTTGTAACTTCTCATAAGTACGAGTTACAAAATTATAATTAGTTACTGTAATTGCTATGATAGAGTGGTCATTTGATTTTCGCAGGACCAAAACCATTGCAAAGCAATTGCACTAGACGACCGGTCCTCCGCGACAACTGAGTCGCTCCGCTTGTACTGCTTCAAAACAAGTCGCTGCGGGACGTCTTTTGATAAAAAGCCATGTGGGTATCAACACGTGAAATTAACATTAAAGACTTTGCACAGTTTTAAATAGATCAACATTGGAGAGTTTGCACAGTTAGCATAATGCATAGCATAGGATAGTTTTGTATAATGCACTCAACCGAGACGACTGTCACTTGTTTCGCCGACAAGATTCTCGTGACTATGGACAAGGGCCTGGTTACTAGCTCTGTGTTTATCGACCTGGTTAAGGCGCGTTCGACACTGTTGACCATCTTGATTAGTAAGTTACAGCATTACGGTGTTTGCGATGAAGCCTTCCCTGTTTTAAGAACTATTTTTCGGGAAGAAAGCAGTTGGTGTGCCATTATCTCTGGAGTGCTGCAGAGGTCCATCGTCGGCCCCCTGTTGTTCATTTCTATAATGAGCCTCGACTTTGTGTACTGATCACTGTTCTGTAAAAATGTAGGCTGACAACACGTTTTTAAATCTCGGAAGGCTAACTGTAGATACTGTAAATTTCAGTTTACATTAATCAAGATCTTCAGTATTTAACCGAATGGTTGGAGGACATTAAACGTTTCCAAAACCAAGTCCCTACTATTTATAACTCAAAGGCATAGAAAGGAGAAGGCCATAATTGTGAAACTACTTTCAAATACACAACTTTATGACTTGAAAGGCTAACGGGAAATATATGTAAAAAAAAAAATGGAGACATGACTTAGTATCCAAGGCCGTACTAGAAGTTTCGTGACGAAAGAGGCAGCAATACTTGTTTACATCACATTAATTTGTCCATTATTTGGGCAGTGGGGCGGACACCGACATCAATCAGATCTGGTGTATTCTTGTCGACGCCGTTTCGGGGAAATGTTTTATATTTTATACACTACCTAAACATAAATACTGTTCAACAGACAGTTCTTAATCATTCTACTACTGGCTATAAACGGACCTCAGATTTTACTCAGTTGATCCCAAACAATATAGATACAAGCTTTTAATTTTTAACGAGGTACTCTATACATGCAATATAAAGAACAAAATGTGCAGCCAAGTGTCTTTTCCCTTTGGCCTCCACAGTAACTATATATGTTCGAGCCTAGACTGTAATTTCTTTATTATTAATTTTGGAATGATATGGCAATGAGTCAGTCATTTTGCTGTTTCATTTGGTATCTGATTACTGTCAGATTTTTTGCCATCAATGACCCTATTTTTCATCATTGCCTGTAACATTTTAGACTGCTAGCAGTCCGCTTTTTCTCTAAAATCCGTCGAATTCTTATCCCAGCGCACACGTTTACAAAACACAAGAGAAAAACCGACTGGAAGCAGTCTTGTAAAATTTATAGCCCGCATACTATCACAGACTCTGGGGTATCTGTATAAAATTTTTACCTAAACGTTGACTCATGACGTGCTGCACTTAATATTTTTTAGCTTCTCAGAATATACCGCATTTTTATGCACCACTCTCCTCAGTTGTGCGCCTTAGTATAAATTACGCATTCACCGATTGTTCCATGGCACTTAACGATTGACCTAAAGTCCTATTGGGAGTAGTTCTAAATATCTCTTTCCCTTAAATACCAACAACAACCCACCCCCGGCCAATTTGACTACATGATTTACCTGAAATTACATTACTAGTTACTATTAATTTACTGCTTGTCCTTTCAAAGCCCCTACCTTGAGAAAAACAAGGCCTAGTTTACTTTTTGTCAAGTGTTCCACTGTAACAATCTACCTATCAATATTATTCATACAGAGCTGTTGATATCAGAGTTGTTTTCAATCAAGCTTTCAGGGTTCTCAGTAGTTTTTTTGTCAGACGGCCCAGAAATGCTTATAGGCGGCTAAACTTCAGCCTGGAGGCACACAAAGGCAAATTTCATAGCCAGCACAGGCGGCGACTTTCGTCTTGACAGGCGGCGGAATTCGCCGGTTGCCGGCTTCTACTGAGAACCCTGAGCTTTAGCAATGTGGGTTAATAAATCACGCTGGTTAAACTATTAACAATACTTGTATCTCAGTAATGTATACCTAGACGATTTATGGAGAAGGCCAAACTACCTGTGCTAATTGTAAGTCATAATGACTCCTTCATGTGTCGCAGCCAGCGGTAAGTCTCAACTCAAGTTTGATCGCACTGTAATCTCCCCGACTCCATTTGCTCCAGGTCACAAATGACTTCTACCATGCTTGGCCTCTCCTTAGGATCTTTTCTAATGCAACTTATCACCAAGTTCTTAAGGGTCTGATCTGTTACCATGGAAATCTGATCTTCAATCTGGTGAGGGACTGGGAGCTCTCGAATGCACATTTCACACAGCAACAGTCCAAAACTGTAGACATCAATCTATGAAGAACATTAAAATAATAATAATAATAATAATAATAATAATAATAATAATAATAATAATAATAAATGGTTGTAGGCGTACTGGGTTCAGTGTCAAAGAAGTTGGCAGGTCTCTTGGAACAACTACGAATTAAGAACCGAACAAGAACAATGCAAAAGTCGGCACTCCTCGGATCGGCACATATCCTTAGAAAAATGCTGGAAGTCTGAGGTCTCGGGATGAGACTTGACTGGATATTTCTTCCCAGGGAAAATCCCTGTGCTAAATTCTACATAATAATAATTATAAGAGTTGTCCCTTTAATACTATGTACACAGTACATAAAGATACACTTCTATAAATATTTGGCCAGGCCTGTTATTTTAGCTCATAAAGCTATGTGTACCATAGTCAGCAAGGACATTAACTACATGAGCTGAAAAAGCTTGGTAAACAAGATGCGTCAAATGGAAAGTTGATTTAATCCAAGAGCTGCCCAGAAGAAAACCAGAGTGGTCAAGAGGGCTTACTATGCATTCCTCCCAAGCAATGAAGAATGTATGAATGTGGAAAGGAAGTGTGTCACTTGCCAAGGAAAGTACCATGGGAGCTGGGGATACACAAAACCTAGACCATGAACATGCAAATACATTGTGTGGTTCCTTAAAATACCCATACTCGTCCCATGAAAGAATTGTTTGTTTTGTGCTCGTTGTGATTGGCTAGAGTTGGTTTTAAAAAACCCAATGCAATTACTGCTCCTTCAGTGATTTTATTAAAAAAACCAGGAATAGAAGACACATACCTTGGGAGACTGCTGATCAAGTGAGAGGGCCTCAGGTGCAGAATATATCACAGCTCCTGGGTTTATAGTCCTGCACTGTCTCATGAAGTTTGCAGTGCCATAATCTGACACTTTAGCTCGCCACTTGTTATCTCGTCGCCAAAGCAACACATTTGCACTGCTTACATCTCGGTGGATTATGGGAGGCTTGTTCAGGTGTAAATAGTTCAGGGCTCTCGTGACATCAAGTGCAATGGTCACAATATCCACATTAGTGAGACACTGTTTCTCAAGTAATTCCCTTAAGCTGATGTCCATTAGTTCAGTAACAAACAGTGGTATACCATCACCACTAGTGGCTCCAATAAATTGCAGCAAACATGGGTGACGGCATCTGGAGGCAATGCTCATCTCTCTTATAAACAACCGCCTGTTATGTGGTGAAAGAATTAGTTCATGAATCTGCTTCACTGCTACTTTGGAACCACGAAATTTCCCTTCCTTGACCACACCCCAACCACCAGTGCCTAATCTTCTCTCTTCTGCTATTTCGATTTCGTCACGATGCACAAGCCAGTCATGTGATTCTAATTCTGGTAGAGTGCTGGTTCCATCCATTTCACATAGGAATGAAGACATTTTCTGTTCTGTTTGCTCTTTAAAATCTTCATTTTGTTGCCTGAGTCTCTGCTGCAATGCTTGTAAGTCTTTTTGCAATTCTGTCTTTGAGTTCCTCTCCTTTTCCAGCTGTTGCAATGAGTTCCTTAACTCCCGCTCAATATTCGATTTTGCAGCACGCTCCTCTATCAAACGCTTCTCAAATTCTTCCCACTCACGCTCAAAACATTTCTGCATCTTCCGAACCTTATTTATCTCATGCTTTAACTGAACCTCCATCTCTGATCTGTGAAGTTTTAGCTCACTTAATTCTTTCTGAAGTGCATTATATTTCTCCTCAAGGTTTTCTCTTGCTGCAACTTCCTCACCCAAATGCATTTGCAGGCATGAAATCCTTGACTTGCTCTCTTTTAAATGGCATTGTGTCTCACGCAAAAGGTTATTCTCTTTTAGATACAATTGTTCAAAGTCTATAGTTCTTTCCTCACTTACATCCCTCTCCTTTAGGTCGCTTTCACAACAAAGTTCCATGTCACTGCCATTCAATTGTAAAGTTTCAGTAACATTTTCATTTAAGACTAAGGCGTTACTCTTTTCCTCAAGAAGGTCTGCCTCCGCAAGAGACTGCCCTGAGCTCTCCATTCCAGAATCTTCACCAAGCTCTGTCTTTCCTTCCTTTAATATATGTGTGTAATCATCTTGAATGGACTCTTCTAAAAGCAATGAAAATGCCACTTTACTAAATGTTACACATGAAATTGTACAAAAGTTGCTATCAAGTATGGTATGTACAGTTAAGCTTTATGACAACTATTTTGACACAGGCTACCGCCAAATTGTAAGTCTTGAGTATCAAAAGACTAAACCAAAAATCAAGGGAATAAAAAAACATTATTGTGATATTAACACTGCGATAGCAATGGATTGATAACAATCACAATAGTGAGTGAACCATCGATTGTTTCGATAGTATCGACACTTCTAACATTTTAACTTGGTTGGAAAACAAAGACACCCATTTTTGATTCCAAACTATATCGCCAGCAACACTAGCAATTCACTGAAACCAGGAGCGCTTTCCATTTAAACCTGGAAATTCTGGTTGGAAAATCAAATGGTACATACTATTCCATTTGGAACGTTTCAGAAATTATGGACCATCGGCTTAATCAATGCACTTTTTCTGTTCTTCCTTAGCTCTCCAACTGATATGAGTACATTTTGTGGCTTATCCATTTTGCATTTGGACAAGCTACAGCATTGAATAATTTATTTAAACCTAAAATTTCCACCCAGATGGATCGTGTAAATGGAAAGCGCCCCAGGTGACACAACCTGAGATAACATTTCACGCAAAACATCCATATATAACAGTGCTCTTAAAGCTTTTTGCCAACAAAACAAGACTGTTTTCATGAGGGCCGTTTTATTCAGGGAGAAAACCATGATCAACCAACCTACTGGTTTTTGACCATGGTCAACCATGATTGACCTTGTTCTTTTCCGCAGATATTTTGACTATGGTCAACCATGGTCAGCCATTTAATGTTCATGGTTCACCATGTTCACCATCCATGATTGATCATTAAAGTGAAACCATGGTTGGCCATGCATGGTCTATCCATGTTCCTCCTGCTAGGGTCAATAAGATTAAAGGTCTACTGGGGAAAATTCAAGGTCTTAATTCTCAAGGACTTCCCAGAATTTTCCAATTTTCAAGGAACTGATGCTCTTTCAAGGACTTTTCAAGACCTGTGCAAACCATGAGCGACCGCCTTGATTGTCTTTCCAGATTTTACATGCATAAAAAATGATCTCAATTACCAGTCTTGATGGTTGCATCAGTATCATCATCCAATGGAACACTGATTTTGTCCAATGATACAAACAGCCCTGCTCTTGGGGCGCACCTAAAATATCTCTGACACCTAAACACCCCATCTGTGGTACCGCGATTACAAAAACAAGGATCCTGGACTGGTGCAGATAAAAAAGGAGATTGCAAGTGTAAGCTCTTTACCCTGCAATACTAGCGTTGATTATTCAACACACTATCACTTCAAATGAGGACATGTACCCTGCCCCCAATATTTGTTGCCTGTACTTGACAGATATCCTGCGATATTTGCAGTTTTCTGTGTCAGTGATAAAAATGGCGGTTGCTCCAGAGTAAAATTTCATAACAAAAAATAACAAATAACAATAAATTCAGCAAACTGTGTTTTGTTATCAGTGCATTGATTAACAGATGAATAATGAATAATCTGGCTCAATCTCGCAGAATATCCCGATTTTAGCCAACTCCAGCTAAATATCAGGCAATATTCTACACAATTTTGTAGGATTATTTATTGTGAAAAATTATACATTGTTTAATTTTCTCTACTTTTTGTGATGGTCAACGAGGTGAGGAAAAAGTCCTTAAAGCAACAGTGTTACACTACTTGAACATCACTTTGAAAACATGCAATTAATTGTTGCTGCATCGATGGGAATTCAGAAATAATTGTCTAGTTTCATTATAAAAGGGTATGTTGCCACATACACTTTAACTATTTCCTGTTGTACAGTATGTTATGTCACAGATGAGGCTGTGAAGCATCATTCACTGCCAGAAAGCTTCAATAGATAAGTTTTGAACAAATAAAGGAGGGAGTACCTCCACCCCCCCCCCCCCCCCCGTAGGGGAGGGGGTACTCCTTTGTATAAGCTATATAGGTATGTGCTGTCCCAAAGGGTATGTTTTTGGGTTATTTTGTTCTAAAAACGGGTATCGATTTTTACCATTTTGGTCTGAAAGTGGGTATCGTTTTCAAGGGAACTGAACAAGAGCGTATAAACATATTTGCCTTTTCAACTCCAAATGAATGATAGAGAAAGAGAAGTAAGCAAAATATATCATTCCAGTTGAATTTTACCAATTCTTGGCTTTGGCAACAAAGCCAGTGGGAAAATTTGTAACCCCAACGTCAGGCCTGAAAACGGGTATGGAAAGTGGCATATTTTGATCTCAAATAGGGCCAGGATTTGGAGAACTATGTGGCAAAAACCCCAACCAACAATTCCTAGGAGTACCCTTCCCCTTGAGAGTGTTATAGTAACTCAAGCTATGAGAGACTTATACCTACCACAATCTCAACACCAAACATGATGCCATCATAGGGTGGCAGAGCTCCTTTGTAATGAAGAACAGCAGCAACATCTTTCCTCAAATCATCTATCCACACAGATACTTGACAGCCTTCATTGTCTGTCACACCCCAACTGAGGAGACTTTTTTTTGCAGTAACCATCTTACATCTCTCAGTGTAAGACTGAACAGCTAACAATATATATGCATCTTTATCGCTTACTTCCGCTAAGTCTTCTTTTGGACATTCCACTTGCAAACACTTTTGCTTTAGCCCACGTACAGCAAGCTTGTCTTCGCCAGTGGGCTGTTCATCTGAAGGAAGAGCCTCAAACAGTTCACCCTTCAGAGCTAACGGCGGCTGCATCCCATAAACGTAAGTGGACAACATACCCCATAACACGCCACTTTGAGTCGAGGGGTCCTCTAAATCGCGAAGAAGTATGTAATAAGTCTTTTTTCCCATCGCTCAGCTGAGACGTTGGCACCGAAGAGCAAATATATTACCACGCCCTGATCATATCAATATCACTTTAAACGCAGCCGGACTCCGTCACCCACAAGCCAACAAAATTGAAATACGATGATGACAAAGCTAAAACAGTAATTAACTGTACGACTGTTTCAACTTGAACCGCCGTGGTAGAGCTTGACGTAGTTTTGACGATACTTTACGGCTAAACTCAAGACAACTACTCTCACAATCTAACCGTGGTAATAAAAAATTAAAGAACTACGATGAGCTTTGCTTATTTGCTGTAATACGAACGAAACGGGAGGGGGAGTAGACCCAAAGATGACCCACCTTCGACACTCCTTCCGCCATATTTGTGAATAAATTTTTCGCTTGGACACTTTTCTTGATCCCAGTGTGTCATCGGCCGCCCAAACAGAGAAGGTCCTGGAAAGGACCTGGCGCGCGTTTCTCGAAAACTCTAATATTTTTAGACTTTTCGATAATCTTTTAAGAAATCACGCTGTCAAGTTGGAAAATACATTGGGTTATTTTGTTCAAAAAGTTACCACCACTCGGTAGAAAACTGACGTGCAAAAAAAAAAAAAGCTTCTCGGGCCTGAAATCTGTTTCCGCTGTTTTGAGAAATACTCACAGGGGCATTCTCGTATCCACAGCCCTTTTCACTTCTCTTAGTCAGCGGGGCCTTGGCACAAGAAAGGAAGGGCTCTGGAGACATCTGCTAGCCAATCAAAATCCTGTGAAATCCTGTGCAGAATCCTGTGTCTCCAGAGCCCTTCGTTTCTCGTGCCAAGGCCCTGCCGGCTAAGAGAAGCGAAAAGGGCTGTGGGGACGAGAATGGCACAGGGGCAAAGGGGTGACGATAGGTAACCGCGGTCAGGGGTTGAAAATAGCAAAAATCCGTTAAAAATAAGGTTTTTAGTTTGAAAGATCAAAGATGATTGGTTTTTGAAGTATGTGAGTTTACTACATAATTTTACGATTTGCTAAAAATAGTTCTATCCCTTTTGAAAGCGAGTATATTTAGGATTATCAACAGAGTTGATAAATGTAAATTGACCACCGTACAGGGATTCTAAAAGCTGACGTTTCGAGCGCTAGCCCTTCTTCAGAGCGAATCCGAGTATATTTAGACTGGTCGCCCATTGTGTTCGCTATGTTCAGTCTGTTTCGAGGGCATACATATAGGCCCCTGGGGCACGAATGAAATGGTTACGTGGGTAGCAAAGAAGATGCCTGGTAATCAACCAGATAACTGTCCTATGCCAGCGATCAGTTAAATAGCTTCTGAACCAGGATAGCATTTTTCCCACGCCAAACAGTTCCCTCAAAAGACAGTTAAATGAAACAGAATCGAACGCTCTACTATAGTCTAGAAATACTACATCAAGCTGTTTGTTCTCATCAAGTGCGACTGGTATTGACTGATAAGATTTAGTACAATAATGCGCGCTCGATCGAGCCTGCTGCTCACGCTATTGAGTTATCTGTTTCGAAACTTATTAATTTCTCCTTCCAATCAGCGACCTTCCTCGGCGATGGAAGTGTGCTAAAGTTACTTTTTTTTACAAGTCCGGAAGAGATCGCGGTGGTGTGAATAACTAACGCCCAATCTCGGTCTTGCCTATATTGTCTAAAGTTATCGAGATTCATGTCTTCAACAGTTTTTATGACTATCTGCCGTGTAACAGAGTCGTAACGAGGTATATTCTTTTCGTCAGCGATCCAATTGTTTGACCCAAAATTCTAATCCCTGATCCCAAAACGTGGTAAAGTCTGATTCCTGATCCCACTAACATTTGCTGATCCTGAACCCATGACTTGTGATCCCAGGTTTCGGGTCCATGATCCCAGATCCCGGGGCTGTGAACAGGCTGATCCTATACACCTTGTTACGACCAAGGTGTAAGACGAGGGTCCAAAATAGGTTTGGCGGGATGCGGGATGAGGCTTAAAATCAAGGCGGGATGCGGGATACGAAAAATTTTAGGGGCGGGATACGGGATGAAACTTCCCTGGCGACCGCGGGATGCTTGTATTTTCGCAGGCGGGATGTGGGATGTTTAAAAAATTAATGGTGGGATGCGGGATGGAACACGTGAAAAAAGACCTTCAAAAACGGCCATAAAACCTCTTTAAGCAAGATCTCTGTTGATAAAGGAAGTTTTATTTTGGTACACGGTGCTCATTGGCGATCTGTTTACACTAAGCGGGGTCAGAACCTCCCACCTCCCGCCCTTTTCTGTGCTGCTCCCGTCCCCTGTAAATTGGCCGAGTCGAAACACATCCTAGTCATTTAGCTTCACAATTCTCAAGCATTTCCTTCATTTGAGATCGCCTGCTCGCCTCACCTTTTTGCAATTTGACAGCTTAGTACAGCTTTATACGCGACACATAAGCACTCATGCCGTTTGACATTTCATGACCTATGACGTAACCACCGTAAACGGGTTTACTATTTCACCGGAAGTAAGCCTGTTTTTCAGCCCAAGCGCAAATTTTCGTTTGCTCGTTTGCTCAGAAGTCTCAGAAGTGACCGAGAAGACGTTAAATGCAAGTCCAACATATTTTGGGTTCTTGTTTTTGAAAGTATTGTAATATATTGTTGAATTTAAAAAAAATTAGCGTTTCACATTTCTCTCCCGCTTCCCGCCCTTTCCTCTCCCGCCTCCCGTACCCCTCCCGACCCCTATTCTCCCGGGCTCCCGCCCCCCTGTCCCCCCCCCCCACAAGAAGGTGATGCGAAGGTTTTGTAGGAGAGGAAAGTGGTTTGGGAAACGAGCAAGTTACTCGAGATGTCGACTTTCTAGTCGGTGTAACATCCCGATTTGGTCGTTCAGTACGGTTTAACAGTCGATTTGTTTCTTAATTTCTGTATACCTAAGTGGCCCTAGATGAACCGAAGCTCACGTAAGTAATTCTCTGAATACGTATTAAAATTAAATTAATTATTAAAATCTGAATTGCCATTGAGCTAATCAGTCACAGTTAGTTAAAATGGGTATAAAATTGACTTTCTCATTTACATGTACTATAACGATGAATACTTACGGAGTTTTATGGCGGGATCGGGATGGAGGCTGTCGATATGGCGGGATGACGGGATAAGGCCGAAAAGGGTGGCGGGATGCGGGATTGCAAAACCCTATTTTGGACCCTCTAAGACCGATCTGCAGTCAGAGTGACTTCCGAAGATTCCACAGCACCGCAGAGACAGCCCTTGTTAAAATTGGCGACAACTTTATACTCAATCTTGATAACAATCGTGTCAGTAGGTTGATAATGATTGACTAACTATTGCAACGTTTTTGACATGGTGAATCATGCCATAGGTAGAATGATCCTGGACGCTCAGTCGAAGTCATCATCAGTTGAACTTTTCAACAAACTTTCGTGGATCCCCGTTTATGAGAAGGCTAATTTTGCCAAACGTTCTTTTGCTTTCAATTGCATTTACGGTCACGTACTTCCACAGTTTAGAAAAATCAGTTTAGTTTTAAACAGTGTATCTCACTCTAGATGTTTGAGACACGCTAATTAATGTTAATTTTGTGTGTCTTGTACGGACGTCTGCGCCGTTATAGCAGCGCAAACGTTTAACAGTCTTTGAGCAAATTTGAGGAAGGAATCACCTTTACAGACTTAAATGACTTACATTTTAAAAGAACAGAAGTTATAGCTCATTTTTCTTCTTAGTTGTTGTTTTGTTGTAATTTAGTCCTCACTTTTTTTTGGTCATTTTTATATGATATCTAGCCAGTGCCTTGGGTAGTTTTTATTAGCAGTGATCTTTATGTATATTTCTTGCAGCATTTTTAACATTCTTAAATTGTATGTTTTTACCTCTCTCCGAAGGCTACAAAGTCATTAGTGTTCTCATACTATTTACAGTGCTACCCTCTTAAAACAAGGACTTTACCATCGTTTGGGCTCGTCACGCAACGATCACTCCCTCCCCCACCAGTTGATGACCTCCGCCAGGAGCTGTACCATATACAGAGGAACGGAAGAAGAAAGAGTAAAAAAGAAGTACGGTTTCCTCTTTATTCCCAACCCCTCTTCGTTCTCTTCTCTAATTTGCGTACTTTTATTCGAGCCGTTCGCGAAAATGATCTGAGTTAAAAAGTTGTCTTCTCCCTTGAATGAGAGATGTACATTGGACTTCAATGCATGCTCACATCAAGAACTTACTCAAACTTGACCCAACTACTAGCCTGTGTACAAGCCGCCCTCGCACCTCACAGAGTAGATTCAACCCAGGGTGCCATCAACCGCCCAAATAGAGAAGGCCCTGGAGCTAGAAATGGCGCCTGCGAGTTGGTAGCCTTGTTCTGATCCATCCGATCCATCTGTATTTCGTATGTAACGGTACGTATAAATTTTATTACGATATATCTGGCTTGTAAACAAATCCGATATTTAAAACAGATTTTTTGGCATAGCTGAAAGATTTGATAGCTTGCGGTGTTATCCGTGGATTGTCTTATATTTTTGTACGGAACATCATCTTCTTATAGGACCCATTTGTACCAAAGAAAACACCTGATCCTTCTTTCTCTTAGCTTTACGTGTCATTTAAGTAGTTTTGATAATGTGCACAATTTGAAATGCTTAAGTCAGTGACGACTGTGTTCGCCCACGGTGCAAGCACACAAAAATTTGGGCAAAAAACAAACACGAGCAATGTCATATATACACAAGTCGGGGGGAGAGGTCGGGTGACGTGGGAGGTTTGTGATCCCGAAAACATTTCATCCACTCAAGAAACACTGCAGAAATAAGAACCTCGTGTAAACGACATTTCAAATCACGGACCACAAATTATGGATCACAATTGGCCATTCCGAAATTCAAAAGGGAACTGGGACGAGTTTCAAATTTTGAAGTAATCGATAAATTGACACCATCATATGAAAGATGACATTGAGTTTAGTCGTTTGACCAAGTTTGATTCTTTTAGGTTGAACAGAGACCAAGTTATAGACCTTGAAACATAGCTCAAAATCCATACAAACGTCTCTAATTTTGTGACAGCGTCCCCCAAAACCATGGTTTTCCAAAAATGAATGTGTGCTGTACTTTAATTGTGTTGGTGGGGGCGGTTGATTTGACATTCAACTAAAATGACAGTCATTGTACCATAAAAGCTCTATCAAGCCCCCCTCTCCAATAATCCCCCTATTTTGGAAGTCCATTGAGGATCACATTCCTGTAAAAACAAAAGAACAGACATGATGGGCTGAAAAAGATCAAAGTACTGACAATGAACAAATAAAAATGTAAATTATGTTCCCCTTGTACTGGGAACTCAACATCATTCCTTTGCTATCTTAATTTTGCTGTGAGTTCTGTGTAATAAATTATGTCAGTCATGGTAGCAGTAACAGAAGCATCAAATGTAGAAAAATTGTCCCAGAGATGTGTCTTTTGATGTAAAGAGTGGCTATTTTTATCCTTTTGACCTACCTTATCCTTTCCCATTTTTGTGAAGGTATGAAAGCAGCTCTTCTGAAGTTCTGAAAGTGCTGGCAACTCAGCAACAATGCCAAGAGGTTCACGACACCCAGAATCAGCTAATACAACAAATTCTCAGAGAGGGCGACGGAGGATCCCCCCATGGAGAAATATAGGATGGGATGAGGAATCCAGACTGTCATCTATTTCTTCTTGTGGTAGTGCCACACAGCAGGCAAGAGGTGATGAACCAACATGTATGACAACAGAAGACTTAACACCAAAATTCTATGAAGGTTTAGGTGCTAACTCAAAAAGTGAAACTGTTGGTAGCAGAGAGAGCACACATCATTCACTCACGGGAAATAAACAACCTGAGGCTTCAGCAGATTATTCATCAGTTGCTTCAAACGGCTTGTCAAATGCATACACTAAAGTACCAGCAAACTCAAGTAACACCAAGCCAATGTCTCTGCTTCCATTCCTTGGAATGCCCAGTGCAGCTGGTATTGTAGGTAAAATCACATCACCTACATCTGCCCCACAGTGGATGCAGTTATTAAGCAAACAGGATGCTGATGAAATGATGCAAGACTTGAGCCATGGTTTGTATGAAATTGTTTTGTTATATTGCTGGTGCTTATTGTTATTCCTGTGATGTAATTTGTCAATCACAGACTGGCATATTATTGTAGCTCTCCACTGCAATTAGGTCCTGCTGTTTGTGGGTGGAGCTGCACTATAATTTTGTATATATTGTAGTTAATTTTTGTTTTTAGTGAATTTTATTATTTAGTGATGTTATGACTTGGATTTGGCAAATTAGCATGTGACTTTTGCCTGACACTGTACCAGCAGAAGTGGTACATGAATGATTTCTTAACAAAAGAAATCACCCACTTACGTTTTTTGACAGACATCATAAGCTAATCTGACCTTAAACCTCTAGCCTTCTGTGGCTGCCCCCGAACGTTGCACTTGCTCGGTCTGAAGCAGTTTCGACGATAAAAAATACTACCGTTGTTATTCGCCAGATCAACACTTTAATCTTCAGTTAACAACTTAAGTTCTCCTTTACAAATGTGGATGGCCAGAGGATTGCATGGGTGGAAAACTTCGGATCACACTTGTGATGAGACGAAAACATGGCCGCCCTGATGGTTGTGCGGTCACCCGGCAAATTGGTGACAACCGCTGACCTTACTAATGACTTACTACAGTACCGCTGTAGTAACACCTTCAAATCATAAAGAGCCGAACTTCATTTTTGACGCCATTCCCAGTCTGTATACCAAAGTAGAGTGAGTTAGAGAGATTTTGGATTTCAAGACCAAAAAAGCAATATATGGCCCTTTTGCAGGAAGCCCTTCAATAATGAGGTGCTGTTCTTGAAGATGTTGATGATTTCAAACTTTAAGGGTCATTAAGAATTTGATTCAGGAGCAAGCTGAACTTGTGTTAGCTGTTTAAGCAAGGTACAACAGTCACATTTGGACTCTTCAAAGCAGACACCCTTTGTCTGTGGTCTGTCTCTTGATTTCAAATAAATGCCCATCCTAGGAAGGTTTCTACTTCAGAAACAACTGAAATTCAGTTGGAAATGGCTTATCACATGTTTGTCTCACAGGGGTGTCTACCGTGACTTAGAACACAAAAATATAAGCCAAGTTTCTGTTAAAGATATGCAAAAGGTTTATGGCAGCCAAAGTTCCAAATGTATCCTAAAAGAAATAATTTACTAATAAAAGTGGGCCACTTAAAGCCAAGATTTTTTAATGTCACTGAGTTCTCACTGGTACAGATGCCCCTAGCTCTTTCACATTATTAACAATAATACAATCAGGAAACATTAAATTGCTTGTTACTTACACCAAAAACATTTCTGTCAATCAGTTGCTACCTAATAATGTAAAGTGTTTCATTGCTCGACTTGATTACAGGTATGACTCAATTCAAGCCCTTGATATTAGACATTAACTTAAGGGTTGCTTTGACACAAATAATCTATTGTCATAATTTATTAAAGTCACTTCTTTCCTGTGGTTCTGTTTCTAGTATAAATAGGGCTCTAATAAGATGTAAGTGAAAGACTTGAAAATGAAACATAGAAGTGAGGCCATGCAAACAAAAGCCTAAGCCAGAATATTATTATTTCTTTACAGGTGCAATGTCAGATGTGCAGGAGATGAGAAATGAAATTAAGGCTTTAAAACTTGAGCAGTTTAAATGGGAGAAAGAGAGAAATGATTTATTTTCTCAGCACGAATATCTCAATGAAGAACTGGAACATGTCAAGCAAGCTAAGGAAGAAGTTGAACAACAAATGGCCAACTTGCAAATTGAGTTGAGAGCTGAGAAGGAGCACGTTCATGAACTGGAAACAACTCTGTCTTCAGCTCAGCAAGCACTGGAGGAGTATCGACGGAAAGAACCTTGTGACTGGGTCATCTTCCGAGATGAAATTCAAATGACTGATAAATGCCTAGGGGTGGGAGGGTGGGGTACAGTTATCCTCGGAAGATTCAGAGGTTGTAAAGTTGCTGTGAAACAAATCCATGAACTGATTCTATCGCCTCATAATAAGCGCTTATTTGAGAGAGAAATGAACATTGCCTCAAGATGCCGCCATCCTTGCCTGTTACAATTTATTGGAGCAACAAATGATGAAGGAAGTCCTTTGTTTGTGACTGAGCTCATGGAAACAAGTTTACGAGCATTGCTAGGGCAGCGTCAACTCTCTGAAACTGAAGTTTCTCAAATTTCCCTGGATGTAGCTCAAGCACTCAATTACTTGCATCAAAATAAACCTCCCATCATTCACCGCGACATCAGCAGTGCTAATGTGTTGCTATGGCAACAGGGTGACCAATGGAGAGGCAAAGTTTCAGATTATGGCACTGCCAATTTCGTGCAACAGACCATGACAATCGGTCCAGGAGCCATGATCTACAGCGCACCTGAAGCACTGACATCAAATCAAACCGTCAAGGTTAGTTGATTTTCACCCCCTCCATATCCAAGCAAACTGCAAGTTTCATCCCAGCTGATAACATCTGCGGATCTTTTTTATTACCCCACCTATCTAACACTACCAGAGTTTCTTATGAGCTATTTCCTCATTTCCATTTAAAACGGAAGGTGTTTGCTTAAGTGAGAGTCACCAGTGTCGTTTGGAATGAACTTGTAAGGATCGTTCTTTGATTGCTCGCGTTTTATTGCCTTACCCTGCACTAAATTTACACGTGTCAGACTAAAAATATATACAAGTAATTGGAGATCAAACGTAAACCGGTAAATCAAGTTAAAATCAAAATGGCTCTGTGCAAACAAAACGATGATGTAAGCAAAGACGTACAAACGAAACCGTACGCGTGACTGTTTGTGACATCGATATCTTATTGGAGGGCGTAGTTTAATATTTTTATAAAAACTGCAGAGTATAAATTTCAATTTATTATTATTATTATTATTATTATTATCATTAAAATATCAGT
>OX419339.1:2395488-2475488 GCA_948470475.1 Galaxea fascicularis
GTTCTTGTTCTGTTCTTGCTGGGATTGTGGAACAGATAAAAATTTCCCAGCAGGTAGAGAAATTGCTCCAGTAAGGCTAATTTGCAAACATTTAAGGTGGCTCTGAATCCGCTCCTACAAATTTTTTTAAACTGTGCAAAACGTTACATCTTAGCACACTGATTGCATTTCAATAATAAAAAATGAGGGTCACTGGGCTCGTTTTTTAGTTATAGGCACTTAAAGCTAAAATTAGGGGCGTTTTTGACAGGTTATACTGTTGCTGTGGTAACCTGCTATGTCAAGAAAATGATCACAACTTGCTCAACAATGTTTGGGCATTCATTTAGTACCGTAACCATTTTTATAGTATCAACCAGGGTGTCAAGTTCCTATTTTTTCCTATCTTGTGGCCTGCCTCCTATTTTCTCCTATTTTTTCATGAAATTCCTAGTTTTTCCTATTTTTTGTAGGCTCTTACTAGGTACACAGAAACATTTTGAAATATTTGAAATAAAATTGCCAGTAAAATTGATAAATTCTACAAAAAACTGAAACTTCATGTCAAAAAAAGACCAGTTTGAAGCCTTTAGAGTGATTTCTTCTGAAACTCGTGTCCAGACTTTCTCAGTGCTTTTGATTATTGATGTTCAAAAGCCATGGTTGGCTTTTATTGTAAGGAAATCATACATTTGGTGACAGTGAACTTTGATATTGTTTCAGTTTGTCAAAAAAATTATTGTTGCTTATCATTCTCACAGTTTTAAAGGACTAATAAATCATCGTCTTGTGAAGTATTTAATGAAATTTGGAATCTGGTAATTGTTGTAGGATGAGTTTTGCTCGGTAACACAGGTGGTAACACTTGTTTTGGTTTATACGGCAATGAATTGTGGATGTATGTCATGGTGCCTGTTAAATATTTAAGCATTGGGTTGTGGAACAGAGTTGCTGTTGAGAGTGTTAAGAGGATAGAACTCAAGGAAATCCTCCTATTTTTTTCCTATTTTGGGGTGAGAATTCCTATTTATTTCCTATTTTTTGGCCACTGTCATTCCCATTTTCCTATTTCCTAAGTGTCATTTGTCACTTGACACCCTGTATCAACTGATAAAAAATCAAAAAATGCTGCAAAACAGGCTGGAGCCACCTTAAGTCATATCTGCCAGTCACCAGCACGTATTGTTACCCTCCAAGGACAGGTGTCAAGTCAAGCTCTTTTGGAGCCGTCAAAAAATCAGAGGCATATACCCGCAACTGGTTTATAATTCATTTTCTGAGTCCTCCAGTGGCTCATAGCCACTTTGATGGGCACTAATTGATCATGTGCACAATGGTGACAGAAAAGGCAAATGTTCCATAAGTTAGAGTGGAAAAATCTAATGATTGCTTGATGAATTGTGAGCTCTACATAAAAGAATATTAAGAGCTGGTAGTGCTTTGTGTTGTAAACCCTACAATGTGCAATTTCTGCAATGTTTGTGTTTTGGATGGGTAGTACCACTATTTTGCCCCATGTAAGGTAATCTGAGACAGTCTTGGCTTCTGGATTCCATGCTGTGGATTTCAGATTCCAGGTACTGGATTCCAGATTCCAATCAGCCCGATTTGGAGTGAATTTTGAGCAACTTGGATTCCGGATTCCAATCTTTGGCGGGATTCTGGATTCCAAGGGTTGGATTCCAGATTCCAGAGCCTAGGATTCTAGATTCCACAAGCAAAAATTTCTTGGATTCCGGAATCCGGATTACCTTTCATGGGGCGAACTATTTCTACATGCTCAACAAAAGTGGAAAGATCAGCAGCTTGGAAGTTCAAATGTGCTACTTCAGAAAAACTTGAGACGGGAGAATGTTGCACCTTGAGGAAAATAATAATTGTAATCATTTTCAATCTCTTCACAGAAACATCAAGGCCAAGGGACATCAGATGGAATGTTCCGAGGTCATCAATATTTTATTTGTGCTCCAGATTCTGGTGTGTTTGTGGGACTTGATAAGTTAACACGGCAAATTGATTATTACCTTAAATGCCAAAAGAAGGGAGTAAGTGTTAATATTGCATCACAAATAAAACGTACTTTAACACCAGCATTCATGAAAAGGAAAAATGAGCCAAATTTGTCTCGGGATGGTATGAAGGATCGATTTAGTATTGGTGATAGAGTTGTGACATTTGTGAAGGGCAACTGCCCTGTGAGAGGAACTGTACGTTATATTGGCAATCGTAAAGATCAGAATGGGAAAGTCCAGACAACTCTTGGCTTAGAACTGGTAAGTAAATTAATTTGTAAAGAATGTTCACAGCGAGTGCTAGAAAATACATGTACCGTCAGTAAAAATCACGTCTCAAAACACAGGTGATTCTGAGGGCAAATTTCTTACAGAATGAGAAAGCCATGAGATTACTATTCCATCACAAATCTAGAAGAGCATTCAAGGCCTTTGACTTTGACAGAAAAAAATTAATCAGATTTGTCCCAAGGGGATATAGAGAATCTGCTTAAAGTTGATGAACGAGTTGTGACATTCTTGGGAGGTGATCATTCCAGGGAACTGTACGTGTTATACAGCTGTATAGGCAAGGACAAAGACCAGTATGGGGAAATGCTGACAATTGTTGGCTTGGGACTGGTGAGTTAATTGGTATGTAAGAAATAAATTTATTGTAAATTACAAAAAAACAGCAAGAGCCTAGATAAACAACCTAGCTCTCCAGAGGTTCCTGTAGCTCAGTGGTTAGAGCATCTGATCAGTGTTACGGAGGTTGTAGGTTCAATTCCTGCCGGGGACTCTGATTTCTTTTCAGTTGTCCTTTTGTCCGTTGCCAAGCAACTAGCATATCATCATTCTCACTGGCATTATTACACCATTTACCATCATTAACAATCAAAAAAACAATTTGTTGTGAAGCCTACTTGCTATACCCTAAATACTACCACAGAACACCTTGGGCACTATGGCCACGTGGTAGTGGGCATTTTCCCTTAAATCTCCCAAACAAAGTTTGAGCCCGCGCTTACCTGAACACTTTAATTTGGGTGGTATTCATTTTTTTGAAAAGCTCAATTTAAAGGAGAATAGGGAGAGAACTGAGAGCCAAAAAGGTAAAGAAACCAGGGATGCATACTACGGCATACAAAACTTACTCGGCAATATATAAGCTTTACACCCGCCTGTGTTGACAAAGTTACACTCTCGATCACTTATTTTTATCTGCAAGTTTAATCGATGTAACTGAGGATTGCATTGACTGCATGATGTCTTATGACAGAGCATTTCTTGTTTTTGTTTTGCCCAGCTTAACAATCAGTACTATGGTGTCATCGACACTGAAAGTTCATTTGTTTTTATTTTTACATTCTCGTCCTAAAGCTAAAATAGTCATTTACTCTTCATTAAAATATGGCATTACCTATTGATGTAAGTGTTCTGTTCAGATGATGAATTATCGTCATGAACGGAATTTATAAGTTGCGGAGCGTTGAAAATGCAGAGAACATGATGAAACAAAAATGAACAAAAATGATGATAATCTTATTTTTTCAGTGATTGTTCAGAAATTTAGCAGGCTTAAAGTCCCTTACTTTTTTCCGGGGAACATTTCCTAAATACTGACAGCAAGTTAAATTTTGTTATGCAGGACACAGCCGATGGAGAGGGCACTGGCAAACTACGCCATAGACAACGTTTTGTTTGCAAAAGAAATTTTGCAATTTTTGTGCCCATTGCAAGTGTTATTCGAGAGGAAGAATTTGTTGGTAACTCTGTCAAGGCCTCAACCAGACGGATACAAAAGCGATGTGATAACGGCAAGGAGGTGTCTTCAAAATCAAGGAGTCGTGCTGTGGAATTATCATCAGGTGAATTCCTCATCAACAATTTAATATTAGAAATGTGAAATTCTTGTTGGGTGCTATTCCGCCAGTTATCTATGCCTCGGATTCTACCATTTGCTACCATTTTTCACTGATATTTTAACTGTTAAATGTGACTTTTTGGTCAACCAGTCGATCGTTGATCCTCACCATGGCGATTACTGCAAAGCCTTTTTTTGTCGTTTATCTGTTCTCACTATACAAGACCCACATTGTTGATTTCTCCGTCATATTGCCTCACAAATTATTTTAAAAATGTGAAAAGTTATTAAAATTTGTTGCTGCTGTTTTCATTTGCACAGTAAACTTTAATTGCAAGATGAAGAGGATTTTTTTATATTTCTTGTGACCGTAGTTTTATTTTTTGTTTGCGTAGACCAGTGAAAAATTAGTCGTGATAAATTTATGTGATGATCAATTGATGTGGGCCAATTTTGCCAACCGTGTTCAAACCAGTTATACAGGAAAACAAGGGCACAACTTAATTTTGAATATTTCATTCAAATTTTTTATCAGGTGCGGGAACCACATCAAGCCGTTTTGGAGAAAGGCGACAAACGCTGCCTTCCTTACAAGAGCAATCACTAAAGGAGAGAGAACGTGAAGCTAACGTGATTGGACAGGCTGAAGAACAAGAGGATAGCTTACAAAGAAAATTGATGAGATCGAAAGTAGAGTTGGAAAATTGCCAGCAACAATTACGAAATAAAGAAGAGCAACTGAGAAGAAAAGAACGGGAGCAAGAAAACTTACAAAGGCAGCTGTCTGAGATGGTGCAGCGATTAGCAAATTCCCAAGAACAGGTGCAAGACTCACAAAGACAAATGAGGGAGATGGAGCAGCGATTAACAAATTGCCAAGAACAGTTCCACGAGAGAGAAGCCGGATTACTTGAGCAGCTGAGAGAAAACGAACAACAGAAAGAAAACTCACAAAGACGGGCGAGGAAGATAGAGCAGCGATTAACAAATTGCCAAGAACAGTTACAAGAAAGAGAAGCCAGATTACAAAACTCACAAAGACAGGTGAGGGTGATGGAGCAACGGTTAGTAAATTTTGAGCGACATGTTACAGAAAATGAAGCAGAAAGGGTAAACCTAGAAAGACAGTTGGTTGTGAAAGATCAGGAAATTAATGAACTAGAGACAAGCCTTTCGGCAGCTCAACAAACAATCAGTGAACTGCGTCGCCGAGAAACTTGCGACTGGGTCATTGCTCGCGATGAAATTCAAATGAAAGAGAAATGCCTCGGTAAGGGTGGCTGGGGAAGCGTCAACGAAGGAACATACTGCGGCTGCGTTGTTGCCGTCAAACAGATCCACGAGTTGATTCTTTCACCTCATAACAGACGTCTGTTTGAGAGAGAAATGAACATTGCTTCAAGATGCCGCCATCCTTGCTTACTGCAGTTCATTGGAGCAACAAATGATGAAGGAAGTCCTTTGTTTGTGACTGAGCTCATGGAAACGAGTTTACGAGCATTGTTAGAACAGCGTGAACTCTCTGAAGCGGAAATATGTGTCATTTCTGTGGATGTAGCTCGAGCACTTAATTACCTTCACCATAGGAGACCTTCTCCTATCCTTCATCGGGACGTCAGTAGTGCCAATGTGTTGCTATGGCGACAGAGTGACCAATGGAGAGGCAAAGTATCAGACTACGGCACTGCTAAGTTTGTGCAACAGACCATGACGGTAGCGCCTGGCGCTTTGATTTATAGCTCACCGGAGGCGCTCTCTTCCAATCAAACAGCCATGGTTAGTATTACTTGATGTTTAGTTACTGACCCAGAACGTTATCTGCCCCATAACACCTGTACATGTAAATAGTCGGGAGTTGTAAAACGCAGTACACAAGGAGTGGGGTTCCCTTAGAAATAAAGAATTTTCATGAGACAGATTTCTCCAAGACTCTGTACAATGAAAAATAAAGTTAAGGTGAAATCACCAATGCATATCCTGGTTATACGGGGAGATTTCTCAGGGCCACTTTACGATATGTAAATAGTCGGAAGTTGTGAAACGTAGTACACAACTGTAATGTTAAAACGGGTGGGATTCCCTTAGAAATAAAGAATTGTCATGAGACAGATTTCTACAGGACTCCGTACAATGGAAAATAACACTAAGGTGAAAATCACCAATGCATATCCTGGCTTTACGGAGAGGTTTCTCAGGGCCACTTTACGATATGTCAGCAAAAGAGTATGATGGCACGAGTCATGCGTACATTTTGGCGCACTTGATTTGCGATCTGTCAGTGAAAATAAAAGTCTGAAGCCTGATTAGAAAAAAAACAAATGTAGACCGACCTTTTTAGCTGATTATGATTCACGATAAAGGTGCAAGTAACAACCATAATAATACACTTGAAAAAATTACTCGATTGTGATTGGCTGAGAGCAGTGCAGTTCAAGTGTAACAGAGTGCAGAAAGTGTAACACCAGTGCAAAAAAGTGTAACACGAGTGCAAATTACAACGAAGATTTCCGAAGTTAAAACGAAGAGACTCGAAGACTTCCGAAGACCAACTGATGTATTTCGAAGACCGCGGAATATCGTGCGAAACCTTCCAAAAACCACACGAAGATTTCCGAAGATCGCTGAACACTTCCGAAGATCACCCGAATGCGTCCGACGATTTTCGACAATCACCCGAATGCTTCCGGAGATCAACCGAACACTTCCGACGATTTCTGAAGATTGCCCGAATACTTCCGAAGATTACCCGAACACGGCTGAATATTTCCGAAGATTAGCCGAACACTTCCGGTGATCTCCGGATATTTTCGAAGCTTCTCCAAGTTTCGGAAGATCGAGGGCAATGCCTTCTGCGTACCTCAGTGGTCAATTTATGGGCTGAAGCTTTATAAGTAGTCTATTTTTTCAAGTGTATTATTAATAAGTAATCACATGATTTTTCTCGTGCAATTTGGAATAAATAGGCACTTGTAAAATTTTTCAAAGACCACAAATTGCACTCGCCCTACGGGCTCGTGCAATTTTGTTGGTCTTTGAAAAAATTTACTCGTGCTTATTTATTCCAAATTGCACTCGGAATCATGTGATTACCTATACTAATAGTGTTGATGACGCTGACGATGATAAAGAGTATTTTATGAAATGAAGTTGTTGTAATACATTATACTACTGTGACCATGGCGTTTGTGGTGAAGATGATGCCGATGACGGCGTCGACAACTAGCGTTAACAATAGTGAATGAAACAGCTGAGTAATTTTGAAGGGATACGCATGGGATGGAACTTTTGCTAAATAGGTGCAATGTTACACTTAGAATTAGTGAGTACTTTGCTGATTCTTCGAACGTTCATGTGAGTGCGCGTTATATTTCTTCAAGGTTGATGTTTACAGCTTTGGTGTTCTCCTTTGCGAAATGTGCGTCCGTGAACTGCCGGATCCTGAAAGACGTGATGAACAAGTCGTGCTTGTGTCAAACCGTGTGTTTCGAGGCCTGGTCCGGCGTTGCCTGGAGACAGATCCCGCAATGAGACCAGACATGGCACAGATTATCCAGGAACTGGAACAGTTTAACGACACAAGGTCATAAATTTCCACATACTGTGTGCACTACGGCCGTCAACATTTTCCTCTTTTAGGCGAGAGCTTGTTATGAACACATCATGACATTCTTCATATGGGATAAGAACTGACTGAAAAGATGCCAATTTTATTGCTTTATTGGGACGTTCTCCGTGAAAACGTCGTAATTGAGCTTCGGTCGTTTACGGTGAAGTGGCTGCACAGTTAAAACCTAGTAAGCTTGCTTTGAAAATTTGTTATTCCCAGTATTTGATGTTGCAATAAAACAATTACAAGTTAAGTGTAGATTAGATTAGATTAGATTAGATTAGAATTGGAATAGAATAGAATACAATACAATATGTTATGGTCGTAAAGAAGAAAGTAAAACAAAATAGAGAAGAATGCGATTATAGTGATAAAGGACAAAGCTAAACAGAATAGATTAGGATAGAATAAGATGCGGTCCTAAAAAAGAAAGTTAAACAAAATCGAATAGAATAGAATGGGAATATGGTCGTAAAAGACCAACATACAGAACAGTTTAGAAAGCGATTTTCAATATCTGTGAATAAATTACTATTTTTTTACTATCATTGTAAACTTTTTGTGCGGGCACTTCAGAAGAAGATTCTTAGCAAAAAGAGGGCAATCAACCGCCGCCTGGTCAGCTCACCTGGTAGGGCGCCAGTCTGCTGTGCGGGAGGTCGAGGGTTCGAGCCCCAGACCGGACCAACACTCAGGGTCTTAAAATAACTGAGGAGAATGTGCTGCCTTTGTAATTATACCTTCAAATGGTTCAAGTCTTCTCGGATAAAGACTATAAACCGTAGGCCCCGTCTCCTGCATCTTCAGTGTTACATGGTCAGCAGGGGACGTTAAAGAACCCACACACTTGTCGAAAAAGAGTAGGGGACGTAGTTCCCGGTGTGGTGGCCTATCTTCTTATGCATGGGTTGGGTGGGTGGGTGAGATCAAATATGGACTGATAGCGGCAGCCATAGGCGCCTTTACAAGCTGACGTCCGATCTCACCCAATTGGTCCTGAAAAGCCCCGAGGGGAGTGGCCAATTACAATTACAATCGGCTAAACAAAAGAGAAATACGACGTGTGGGATTAGCCGTTAATCCTCTTAGAACTATTGAACCAGGCTTGCAAAATGTAAGACCAGGGATTTCGTTTTTGTATTTCAGTAGACATCAGTCGGCACCTTGTAACCATCTATTCACATTAAAAGTCTGTATATATACCTCCGCTTTAGTGTACTCATTGTCGGCTCTATAGCAACACAACAGTTACCGACAGAGTTTCCATATCGTGTCGTTATGAGTCAACATAGTACATTTCGCCCACCGTACCCCACATCCTTAATTAGCCGGCGTTGAGCCCACCATACCACGAACTCCCCCCCCCCACCCCCCGGGCATTGATCACAGCATAACGAGAGTGAGACTGTACGGAAATCAATTTGGTCGGAATGACTGTTGGTCGGCTAAAGAAGCGGACAAAAGACGTTTTTTAGGAACACGCGTGCTCTTCCGGAGTCGTAATCGTTTGAAACGCTAGCGTGTTCCTATTCTTGCGTGGCTGATAGTTTTTGTTCGCGCTTCGCGCTCGCGCAATTGTGTTCCTGGACTTTTCCCAAACAAATAACCTACTATCATGTGCTGTTTTTTTAGCCACACTGCAAAAGAGAGGGAATTAAAGCAAGAAGAGAGAGGAAAAAAAACCTTCTCTCCGTCTTTCCTCTCTCTTTTGCCGGGGAGGGGAGGGGGTAGTAGTATGAAGCTTTATTCACGGTATCACTTCACTAAGAATGCTCTTCCAATGATCCATTTACATAACAATTTTTAAGAAACTACACTAATACTGAATATATCTATATTATTAAGAAAACTATCCTATATTTAATTACACAAAAATCAACCTAAAATGTATATTATATAACTAAAACTAAATTCTACCGTAACTCCCTCAAGGCAATCCTCGGTTCGAAGACAGGGCAGACTTGAAAGAGTTGAGATTTATCTCGTCTTTGAGCGCATTTTCTAGGCGATCCCACATGACTGCCCCCCTATAGCTAAAAGCTTGCTTAGTAGCTTCAGTACGGGGCCTAGGTACAAAAACATTGTTCGAAGCACCTCATACGTTATAGGAATATGAACCCTGGAGGTTTGTTTGAAAACTTAAACTCTCAGGGTAAAGGTTATTCCGAGATTTAAAAACACTTATTGCGAGCTGCTTAAAGCGTCTTTGCTCAAAGGTATCCCATCCTAAGTCTTGGAGAATATCCGCAGATCTTGTATTGTAATCACTAAAAGTTATAATTCTCCCAGCCCTGTTTTGCAATCTCTGAAGTCTGTCCACACAGTTCTATCCCTTTTGAAAGCGAGTATATTTAGACTAGTCGCCCATTGTGTTCGCTTTGTTCAGTCTGTTTCGAGGGCATACACCAAGGGCCCTGGGCCACGGATGAAATGGGTACGTGGGTAGCAAAGAAGGTGCCTGGCAATCAACCAGATAACTGTCCTATGCCAGCGATCAGTTAAATAGCTTCTGAACCAGGATAGCATGTTCCCCACACCAAACAGTTCCCTCAAAAGACAGTTAAATGAAACAGAATCGAACGCTCTACTGTAGTCTAGAAATACTACATCAAGCTGTTTCCTCTCATCAAGTGGGACTGGTATTGACTGATAAGATTTAGTGCAATAATGCGCGCTCGATCGAACCCGCTGCTCACGCAATTGCGTTATCTGTTTCCAAACTTATTAATTTCTCCTTCCAATCAGCGACCTTCCTCGGCAATGGAAGTGTGTTAAAGTTACTTTTTTTTACAAGTCCGGAAGAGATCGCGGTGGTGTGAATAACTAACGCTCAATCTCGGTCTTGTCTATATTGCCTAAAGTTATCGAGATTCATGTCTTCAACAGTTTTTTTGACTATCTGCCGTGTAACAGAGTCGTAACGAGATATATTCTTTTCGTCAACGATCCAATTGTTTGACCCAAAATTCTAATTCCTGATCCCAAAAAGTGGTAAAGTCTGATTCCTGATCCCACTAACATTTGCTGATCCTGAAGCCATGACTTGTGATCCCAGGTTTCGGGTCCATGATCCCTGATTCTGGGGTTGTGATCCCAGATCCCGGGGCTGTGAACAAGCTGATCCTATATACCTTGTTACGACCAAGGTGTAAGAACGACCTGCAGTCAGAGTGACTTCCGAAGATTCCACAGCACCGCAGAAACAGCCCTTGTTAAAATTGGCGACAACTTTATACTCAATCTTGATAACAATCGTGTCAGTAGGCTGATAATGATTGACTATTGCAACATTTTTGACATGGTGGATCATGCCATATAGGTAGAATGATCCTGGACGCCCAGTCGAAGTCATCATCGGTTGAACTTTTTAACGAACTTTCGTGGATCCCCGTTTATGAGAAGGCTAATTTGGCTAAACGTTCTTTTGCTTTCAATTGCATTTACGGTCACGTACTTCCATAGTTTAGAAAAATCTTTAGTTTTAAACAGTGTATCTCACTCTAGATGTTTGAGACACGCTAATTAATGTTAATTTTGTGTGTCTTGTACGGACGTCTGCGCCGTTATAGCTGCGCAAACTTTTAACAGTCTTTGAGCAAATTCGAGGAAGGAATCACCTTTACAGACTTAAATGACTTACATTTTAAAAGAACAGAAGTTATAGCTCATTTTTCTTCTTAGTTGTTGTTTTGTTGTAATTTAGTCCTCACTTTTTTTTGTCATTTTTATATAATATCTAGCCAGTGCCTTGGGTAGTTTTTATTAGCAGTGATCTTTATGTATATTTCTTGCAGCATTTTTAACATTCTTAAATTGTATGTTTTTACCGCTCTCCGAAGGCCACAAAGTCATTAGTGTTCTCATACTATTTACAGCGCTACCCTCTTAAAACAAGGACTTTACCATCGTTTGGGCTCGTCACGCAACGATCGCTCCCTCCCCCACCCACCAGTTGATGGCCTCTGCCAGGAGCTGTACCATATACAGAGGAACGGAAGAAGAAAGAGTAAAAAAGAAGTACGGTTTCCTCTTTATTTCCAACCCCTCTTCGTTCTCTTTTCTAATTTGCGTAGTTTTATTCGAGCCGTTCGCGAAAATGATCTGAGTTAAAAAGTTGTCTTCTCCCTTGAATGAGAGATGTACAGGATGAATTGGACCAGTGTATTGGACGTTGGACTTCAATGCATGCTCACATCAAGAACTTACTCAAACTTGACCCAACTACTAGCCTGTGTACAAGCCGCCCTCACACCTCACAGAGTAGATTCAACCCAGGGTGCCATCAACCGCCCAAATAGAGAAGGCCCTGGAGCTAGAAATGCGCCTGTAAGTTGGGAAAAATGTAATCTGGAGTTAGCACAGGCGGCCCAGACGTTGTTTGTGATTTACATACGTGACAGTATTGCGCCATTTAAGAGAATGTATGAAAATGGTTTAAAAGCGCTCTAAATTCAACTTGTAGTCAAGGATTTAAATAAAAGAAGCTTACCTTAGTCTGCATTTGTGTTATTTTGAAGTCTTTGTGGCAGCTGAGTCGTTCTAAAGTCGTTCTAAAGCCATTTTGACGATTTAAACTTTTCCAAGTTTGCTTTCCAGTAAAGAGAAACGAAAGGCTGGCGACATGGTCGGCCGACGGTTCGCACTCAAAGCTCCATAAATTCCACTAAAATGCTCGGAGCCCGCCAAAATTGCCTCACGGCAGCCGTCGATAATTCTTCTTTCTAGTTGTTTCGCCTCGGATTCCAGGGTTTATGTTATCCGCCCGAAAAACGCTCCTTTTCGAGCGCTGGCTGCCCATTTTTGCTTTGTCGAGATCCGTAACGAGTTATCTTGGCCACGGATTTCAAAATCGTTGGCTTAGCGATCCCTCCGCAATGACAAAGTCGCCCTCAACCGTAGGGAGGCACAGGTCAATTTGCTGTATGCAAATTGCACCGTATTAGGGTCCCTGGGGAAATTACACCGGAAACGGCGGGAAACTCACCGCTTGCAGAGAAGTAATACTAGTGAAATATATTGGCCGTTTTATTTTTATAATTGTTCAGCGCTAATTTTTACCGTGCTAACAAGACAGTTGCACGTTGTTGTTGTTCGTTGGTCAGTTCTACTCGAGAGCACTTTCTAGTGGAATTAATTTTCAGACATTTTGGCATTCCCATTTCTGCCCAGCAAAACAGTGCTTTTCAGCGCTAAAATCGCTCAGTTGGTCTCAGCAAAACTGTTTTTAAGCGCTAAAATCGCTCAATAAAACAGTGCTTTTAAGCGCTCAAATCGCTCAGAAACAGTGCTTTTCTTTAGGGCAAAAAGTGCTCAATATAACATTTCTTCTGAGCGCTAAAATCGCTCAATGAAACAGTGCTTTTATAAGCGCTAAAGTCACGTAACGTAGTTCAATCGTGCAGCCAACTTTGCCTTTACTATTGGTGGAGCCGTTTAGGCGATGTTGTCTAAATTTGGAAGACGCGAGGGACCCTAATACGGTGCAATTTGCATAGAGCAAATTGACCTGTGCCTCCCTACGGTTGAGGGCGACTTTGTCGTTACTGAGGGATCGCTAAGCCAACGATTTTGAAATCCGTGGCCAAGATAACTCGTTACGGATCTCGACAAAGCAAAAATGGGCAGCCAGCGCTCGAAAAGGAGCGTTTTTCGGGCGGATAACATAAACCCTGGAATCCGAGGCGAAACAACTAGAAAGAAGAATTATCGACGGCTGCCGTGAGGCAATTTTGGCGGGCTCCGAGCATTTTAGTGGAATTTATGGAGCTTTGAGTGCGAACCGTCGGCCGACCATGTCGCCAGCCTTTCGTTTCTCTTTACTGGAAAGCAAACTTGGAAAAGTTTAAATCGTCAAAATGGCTTTAGAACGACTTTAGAACGACTCAGCTGCCACAAAGACTTCAAAATAACACAAATGCGGACTAAGGTAAGCTTCTTTTATTTAAATCCTTGACTGGAAGTTGAATTTAGAGCGATTTTTGAACCATTTTCATACATTCTCTTAAATGGCTCAAAACCTAATGCAATACTGTGACGTATGTAAATCATAAACAACGTCTGGGCCGCCTGTGGTGATGGTAGCCTTGTTCTGATCCATCCGATCCATCTGTATTTCGTATGTAACGGTACGTATAAATTTTATTACGATATATCTGGCTTGTAAACATATCCGATATTTAAAACAGATTTTTTGGCATAGCTGAAAGATTTGATAGCTTGCGTTGTTATCCGTGGATTGCCTTATATTTTGGTACGGAACATCATCTTCTGATAGGACCCATTTGTACCAAAGAAAACACCTGATCCTTCTTTCTCTTAGCTTTACGTGTCATTTAAGTAGTTTTGATAATGTGCACAATTTGAAATGCTTAAGTCAGTGACGACTGTGTTCGCCCACGGTGCAAGCACACAAAAATTTGGGCAAAAAACAAGCACGAGCAATGTCATATACACAAGTCGGGGGAAGGGGTCGGGTGACGTGGGAGGTTTATGATCCCGAAAACATTTCATCCACTCAAGAAACACTGCAGAAATAAGAACCTCGTGTAAACGACATTTCAAATCACAGACCACAAATTATGGATCACAATTGGCCATTCCGAAATTCAAAAGGGAACTGGGGCGAGTTTCACATTTTGAAGTAATCGATAAATTGACATCATCATATGAAAGATGACATTGAGTTTAGTCGTTTGACCAAGTTTGATTCTTTTAGGTTGAAAAGAGACCAAGTTATAGACCTTGAAACATAGCTCAAAATCCATACAAACGTCTCTAATTTTGTGACAGTGTCCCCCAAAACCATGGTTTTCCAAAAATGAATGTGTGCTGTACTTTAATTGTGTTGGTGGGGGAGGTTGATTTCATGTGGGTTTAGAACTTAAAACATTCAACTAAAATGACAGTCATTGTACCATAAAAGTTCTATCAAGCCCCCCTCTCCAATAATCCCCCTATTTGGAAGTCCGTTGAGGATCACATTCCTGTAAAAACAAAAGAACAGACATGATGGGCTGAAAAAGATCAAAGTACTGACAATGAACAAATAAAAATATAAATTATGTTCCCATTGTACAGGGAACTCAACATTAGTCCTTTGCTATCTTAATTTTGCTGTGTGTTCTATGTAATAAATTATGTCAGTCTTGGCAGCAGTAACAGAAGCATCAAATGTAGAAAAATTGTCCCAGAGATGTGTCTTTTGATGTAAAGAGTGGCTATTTTTATCCTTTTGACCTACCTTATCCTTTCCCATTTTTGTGAAGGTATGAAAGCAGCTCTTCTGATGTTCTGAAAGTGCTGGCAACTCAGCAACAATGCCAAGAGGTTCACGACACCCAGAATCAGCTAATACAACAGATTCTCAGAGAAGGCGACGGAGGATCCCCCCATGGAGAAATATAGGATGTGATGAGGAATCCAGACTGTCATCTATTTCTTCTTGTGGTAGTGCCACACAGCAGGCAAGAGGTGATGAACCAACATGTATGACAACAGAAGACTTAACACCAAAATTCTATGAAGGTTTAGGTGCTAACTCAAAAAGTGAAACTGTTGGTAGCAGAGAGAGCACACATCATTCACTCACGGGAAATAAACAACCTGTGGCTCCAGCAGATTATTCATCAGTTGCTTCAAATGGCTTGTTCGAAATTACGGCCGAAAAATCCTAGAATACCGGTGGAATCAGCCGGCAATAATTCCGGCGGATTCAACCGGAATTCCAGATGAGGTTCCCGGAATACCGGCGGAATTCCAATCTGGCATTCCACCGGAAATCCAGATGGCTCAGGTTCCCGGAATACCGGCAGAATTGCAATCTGGCATTCTACCAGAATTCCAGATGAGGTTCCCGGAATACCGGAGGAATACCGGCAATAATTCCGGCGGAATGCCAGATTGGAATTCCGCCGGAATTCCGGTGGATTCCGATCCGGCATTCCACTAGAATTCCTGGGGAATACCAGCGGAATGCCGGCAATAATTCCGGCGGATTCCGGTGGAATTCACCCGGAAACCGCCTGGAATTTAACCGGAATTCCGGACAAGTCCGGGCTGGAATTCCGGTGGGATTCCACCGGAATTCCAGGTCTATTTTAACTAGGGTTGTAGCTCTGTCCACTGCAATTAGGTCCTGCTGTTTGTGGGTGGAGCCACACTATAATTTTGTATATATTGTAGTTAATTTTTCTTTTTAGTGAATTTTATTATTTAGTGATGTTATGACTTGGATTTGGCAAATTAGCATGTGACTTTTGCCTGACACTGTACCAGCAGAAGTGGTACATGAATGATTTCTTAACAAAAGAAATCACCCACTTGAGTTTTTTGACAGACATCATATTAAAGCTAATATGACCTTAAACCCCTAGCCTTCTGTGGCTGGCCCCGAACGTTGCACTTGCTCGGTCTGAAGCAGTTTCGACGATAAAAAATACTACCGTTGTTATTCGCAAGATCAATACTTTAATCTTCAGTTAACAACTTAAGTTCTCCTTTACAAATGTGGATGGCCAGAGGATTGCATGGGTGGAAAACTACGCATCACACTTATGATGAGACGAAAACATGGCCGCCCTCGTGGTTGCGCGGTCACCCGGCAAATTGGTGACAACCGCTGACCTTACTAATGACTTACTGCAGTACCGCTGTAGTAACACCTTCAAATCATGAAGAGACGAACTTCATTTTTGACGCCATTCCCAGTCTGTATGCCAAAATAGAGTGAGTTAGAGAGATTTTGGATTTCAAGACCAAAAAAACAATATATGGCCCTTTTGCAGGAAGCCCTTCAATAAGGAGGTGCTGTTCTTGAAGATGTTGATGATTTCAAACTTTAAGGGTCATTAAGAATTTGATTCAGGAGCAAGCTGAACTTGTGTTAGCTGTTTAAGCAAGGTACAACAGTCACATTTTGACTCTTCAAAGCAGACACCCTTTGTCTGTGGTCTGTCTCTTGATTTCAAATAAATGCCCATCCTAGGAAGGTTTCTACTTCAGAAACAACTGAAATTCAGTTGGAAATGGCTTATCACATGTTTGTCTCACAGGGGTGTCTACCGTTACTTAGAACACAAAAATATAAGCCAAGTTTCTGTTAAAGATATGCAAAAGGTTTATGACAGCCAAAGTTCCAAATGTATCCTAAAAGAAATTACTAATAAAAGTGGGCCACTTAAAGCCAAGATTTTTTAATGTCACTGAGTTCTCAATAGTACAGATGCCCCTAGCTCTTTCACATTATTAACAATAATACAATCAGGAAACATTAAATTGCTTGTTACTTACACCAAAAACATTTCTGTCAATCAGTTGCTACCTAATAATGTAAAGTGTTTCATTAAGAGGAGTGGAACAGAGAATTAACTCTGAAGTGTAAATTAAAGTGCTATGAGAAACCCATGAAAAACCCACTGGGTGTTAGCCCTAGTAAAGGGTATCAGGGAACCACACGAGGCAAAGGAAAAATTCTTATGACCTTGGTGGGAATCAAACCCACGACCTCCGGATTAGATCTACCATTGCTATATATATACACATATATAAAGTGTTTCATTGCTTGACTTGCTTACAGGTATGACTCAATTCAAGCCCTTGATATTAGACATTTTAAGGGTTGCTTTGACACAATTAATCTGTCGTCATAATTTATTAAAGTCCCTTCTTTCCCATGGGTCTGTTTCTAGATAAATAGGGCTCTAATAAGATGTAAGTGAAAGACTTGAAAATGAAACATAGAAGTGAGGCCATGCAAACAAAAGCCTAAGCCAGTATAATATTATTTCTTTACAGGTGCAATGTCAGATGTGCAGGTGATGAGAAATGAAATTCAGGCTTTAAAACTTGAGCAGTTTAAATGGGAGAAAGAGAGAAATGATTTATTATCTCAGCACGAATATCTCAATGAAGAACTGGAACATGTCAAGCAAGCTAAGGAAGAAGTTGAACAACAAATGGCCAACTTGCAAATTGAGTTGAGAGCTGAGAAGGAGCACCTTCATGAACTGGAAACAACTCTGTCTTCAGCTCAGCAAGCACTGGAGGAGTATCGACGGAAAGAACCTTGTGACTGGGTCATCTTCCGAGATGAAATTCAAATGACTGATAAATGCCTAGGGGTGGGAGGGTGGGGTACAGTTATGCTCGGAAGATTCAGAGGTTGTAAAGTAGCTGTGAAACAAATCCATGAACTTATTCTATCGCCTCATAACAAGCGCTTATTTGAGAGAGAAATGAACATTGCCTCAAGATGCCGCCATCCTTGCCTGTTACAATTTATTGGAGCAACAAACGATGAAGGAAGTCCTTTGTTTGTGACTGAGCTCATGGAAACAAGTTTACGAGCATTGCTAGGGCAGCGTCAACTCTCTGAAACTGAAGTTTCTCAAATTTCCCTGGATGTAGCTCAAGCACTCAATTACTTGCACAAAAACAAACCTCCCATCATTCACCGTGACATCAGCAGTGCTAATGTGTTGCTATGGCAACAGGGTGACCAATGGAGAGGCAAAGTTTCAGATTATGGCACTGCCAATCTCGTGCAACAGACCATGACAATCGGTCCAGGAGCCATGATGTACAGCGCTCCTGAAGCACTGACATCAAATCAAACCGTCAAGGTTAGTTGATTTTCACCCCCACCATATCCAAGCAAACTGCAAGTTTCATCCCAGCTGATAACATCTACGGTTCTTTTTTATTACCCCACCTATGTAACACTACCAGAGTTTCTTATGAGCTATTTCCTCATTTTCATTTAAAACGGAAGGTGTTTGCTTAAGTGAGAGTCACCAGTGTCGATTGGAATGAACTTGTAAGGATCGTTCTTTGATTGCTCGCGTTTTATTGCCTTACCCTGCACTAAATTTACACGTGTCAGACTAAAAATATATACAAGTAATTGGAGATCAAACGTAAACCGGTAAATCAAGTTAAAATCAAAATGGCTCTGTGCAAACAAAACGATGATGTAAGCAAAGACGTACAAACGAAACCGTACGCGTGACTGTTTGTGACATCGATATCTTATTGCAGGGCGTAGTTTAATATTGTTATAAAAACTGCAGAGTATAAATTTCAATTTATTATTATTATTATTATTATTATTATTATTATTATTATTAAAATATCAGTCAGGGAAGTTGTAAGTTCTTGCAGAAGTTACCTGTTTCAAACTAGACTGAGCAAGAAGGTGCATTTTAATTACACAACATAAAATAAAAAGAGCATTTATACAAATGAATTTCAATGCACATCACAAGATCCACCCTGCTAGCAGTGGCCCTATGACCCAAATGCAGATGAATAATTGTCAGGATGAATACTTGCTTCAAAAATGTAACAATCAGTAATGGCAACAGCAAGATGAGTAGTCCCTCTGGAGTGATATTATGTTTTGTAGTCTTGTTTGAAATAGACTAGAGTTGGAAAGCCCTGATCAGCAAAAAAATTCTGTCTTTCAAGATTAATTGCATTATGAAATGCCACCTCTTTCTTTTATTTCTATGGAAATTGTCTTTAAATTGACAATGCAAATGTAATGATGAAACAAAAGTTATATACTTTTGTGTTTTCCATAACATATTCACTGCTCTTTAATTTTGTTTATAGATTGATGTTTACAGTTTTGGTGTTCTTCTCTGTGAGATGTGCATCCGGGAACTTCCAGACCCTAAACAACGCGAGGAACAAATTGCCTTGGTAACAGGTCAAGTGTTTCGGGCCCTCATACGACACTGTCTTCAGTCAGATTCTTTGACGAGGCCAAGCATGGAGGACATCGTTAATCACTTTGATTCTGACAACTAATTATTATTTGTCTGTTCTCAAGTGGCATGAAAAGTCGGTAATTCCATTGTTTAGTATCGTTTGTTCTTAAACAACTAGCATTGTTGTAACCTACTAATAAGTAATTGTATTACCACCACTGTTTTATCATGGAAGTACAGTAAGTGAAGTGTGATCATCGCAGTAAATTTTCCAATTTAAGCAACTGGAAAGAAGAAGCCTGAAAAAATCAGGGCTTCAACGGGATTCGAACCCGTGACCTCCGCGATACCGGTGCGATGCTCTACCAACTGAGCTATGAAGCCACACATTGGGAGCGAGGTCAATTTATTGAGTGAAGTACAGTAAGACAATCCCTGTATTTGTATTGTTTTGTAATTTATGTCAAGTCGATAAATAAAGGTGTTACACACACAAAAACAAAATTATTTTGAAGTCTGTATTGCTCACTCCTAGGTCTTTTTTCTATCTGTTCTTTCAACATAGAGTCAAATTGTCGCGAGAGAAAAGTGTGATATTGTCGCAAAAAGAAGAAAATATGAAATACCCGTAGGAAAAAGCCGATGCAGACGTGTGGTTAGAATGCAGTGTGATGCTGTCGGCAATGTTGCTGAATAGCCTTGAGTAGTTTCTTTGGCAAAAACGTAAGAGTATTAAATTCTTTGCTTTCCTCGTTCAAGCTATTACAGATAGAGACAATTTCGGGTTACAACGACAATTGTTGAACACAATGGTAATTTCCAAGCTGTGCAGTGACCACTATTTGAATAATTCGTTGAAAGCGGCCACAAAAGATCATTAGGAATCAACACGAATTCTGATGCCCGTAATAAACACTGAGTCTATTGCTCTTTTACCAGATAAAGGTCAGAGAGGTTTTGTATAAGGGCAAAATCAAGGGCTATTTTTCAGAGTGTGTTTAAAATGTTTCGTGAAAGAGTTGCCTCCCTTGTCAATTTTATATAAATTTGTTGAGCGACAAACGTTGAAGCTGCTGTCCAACTAATGTTGAACAGTGTCTCATGTGATGTTGATCGTTGAAATATGACGTTCAAAATGTTGAACGTTGTTGAACGAAAATAGAGTTTGGCTCTATTCCGTTTAGCCTGCGTAGCTTGGCGGTTTTGTTGGGGTAAAACCGCGCGTAAACACAAGCAGATATTGTACGCAAGGTTGGAAATCAAATTCAGGTCTTACAGAGACACTAAAATTTAATTGATGTCAATGCTAAAATTAGATTGTACAATGCCTATCTTTTGCCTCATTTAACTTATTGTTCTATTATCTGGCATTATTGTGGTCAGCGGAATTCAGAGAAACTGGAAAAAACTGAACCAGCGTGCCTTACGTTTTATTTATAATGATCGTGAAAGCACCTATGAAGAGCTATTAAGTTATATTAATCACCCTACATTGTTTAATAGAAGGATACATAATATTCTGATTCTTATATATAAGGCTTTGCATGGTTTAAGTCCTTAATACACTTCAAAGTTATTCACTTTTCGAAACTGTAATAAGGATCTGTGGGTACAGATATCTTATCCATACCAAGAGTCAACACCACTAGCTATGGACTTCATTCTCTCTCTCTTATCATGGTTGTAAGCTATGGAATTCCCTTCCTAACAACATTAGAGCTATTCCAGAGCTAAGCAGTAAATTTAAATTGGCTATTTCTGATCTTAAATTTGATGCTGACTGCTGTACCTTTTGCGGTTAATTTTATTAAATCTATTTCATATCATTAGTTAGTTGATCAATATTACTATTTTCATATTTGATATCAATACTATTAATATCATTTACTTTTTTTAATTTTAATCTATTAATTTTAGCTATTTATCCTCGGAGATATTAGCATGTTATTGCTATCTTCAATTCGAGTATAAATAAAGGTTATTGTATTGTTGTATTGTATTGTTCACTAAATCAGGACGTTTCGGAGGATGGCCACAAATACGAGAAGAAACATTTTGCTTACATCCCCTCACACAAGCAACCTTGCTCGAGTACTGTTGTTACATCCGTACACTGCACAAAAATGCCAAGTCATTCTCTTTATCGTCCCAAGGCAGCTACATGCTACAATAAGCTGTTTTGCCCGCGTTAGCCTCACTTCCGTGCTTGCGCCCGTTGGCGTGCAAAAATGCGGTTTCATTTCGAAAAAGAGCTGGTCCTGATCCCTCACGCATGTCAAAATGGATCGCGACCTCTGGGGACGAGATTGTTGAACCACGTGTCAACCACGTGCAAATCGCGCCAATACCAGCTAATACCTGTCTTTACATCGTTAAGCTTAAGGATTGATGAATTACTTTTGAAGAAAGCATGGAAAGGCTTTCTCGTAAGTATTTACTCATTCAGGATTGTGTTAAAGCTAATGTAGAACGAAACCTACTTTCTCTTGGTCTCTTAACAAAACAAGTACCAACACAAGTGTTACGAGGCGAGTTACTGGAGGCTCTTCCCGAAGCTGAACAGCCACTAGATTCTTCGAAAATAGCTCTTTTTGGTATTGAACGTAAGTCCTTACAGCTCGAATGTGCCTTGGATTGTATAATGCGACTTACAGAAGAAGACGCCGACTTGCTTTTGGCCATCCCTTCACTTGAGGAGAGGTATCGAACATACATGGATAAAATTTGCTTCAATTTTGGGAAAAGAATTAGACAGGGAAGTAGAGTTTTTGTAAAGCGTACTGTTGAAGGCGTTTCCAAGAAATTGCCTGGCGTCGTGCGATACAAGGGAAAGTTACCACCAGGCAGTGACCATGGCACAATGTTTGGAGTTGAACTGACCAAAGTAAGGCGATTTTTAAAGCGTTTATCTTTCATACTGTAGCTCCCTTCTCCCAACCCAGTCCCACCCCAACCGCTGTAGGGTCTGTCGGATTATAGAGGGTTTTCACATGACGTCACAGCGGCCATGTTGGTGTTCCAAAACAAAGGAACGGTGGCCATATTGGTGTACCAGGCTACCCCTCTGGGAATTGAACTCTATTTTTATACAAAAACTTTCTTTTCAGTAAACCAATATGGCCACTGGTCACGTGAGTGAAAACGCTCTATAATGGCATAATTTGAGCATAAATTAATACTATAGCTGGAGCATCAGGTACAATGCAGGCATGTACTACTTTCTCATTGAATGTTTACCTGAATGAAAGTAAATTGGTAATTGTGTCTAACTATATGCTTTCTTTTGTTTCAGAAGTATTATAATTATTTAACATTATTTTAATTCAAATCAAACAGATACAAGAGGGGAAAGTGCCATTTTAGTTTGGCATAATTAGTACAGGAAATCACACAACCTCTAGACTAGTACAATTTATGTTTCATAGATACAAGTGATTTATTGCACCAGGCTTTTGCCAAACTATCTTTAGCTGAATTACGAATTGTGAGATAATGTCGTACAACTTGTTTGATTTACTTAATAGTATAGTCATCAAAATCACACAATAACTGAGGCGAAATTCAGTTTGATGATGAAAATTACGGGTAGAATCATATTTATATTAGACAACGTTTCAGTGTCCTCATGACACCATCATCAGGTCAAAATATGATATTCAACAGATAACAAGAATATTAATGTTCAAGTTCAAGTTCAAGTTCTTAGTCCCTAGAGGCTAACAGACCAACACTCCATCAATATATGCATATGCCAATAAATGTTGCTGGTTCTCTGACTGTTGGCAGGGGTTTCAAAAAGAAAAAAAGTAGCAGGAGGATATTAAGAAGTGTTATGGTGGTCACTTAGTTTTTCCTTATATGGTTAGATTTCAGTTTTTTGTCCTACACAACCTTTGGACCCTTAGGGGCTCAAATTACTGGCCATCCCTTTTGGTTTACTTATAGTCAGATCAAAGTTCGGTTTTTTTGTTGATTGTCGTCGAAGAAAGACCAGTTTCCCAAGCAAGTTTCATCCTAACCTTAGCCTTACTGTGTGAGACAGATATGTGAGTTACTTTCTTTGTTTTATGCCTGCTCCCTATGAAATTGGTCCTCTGAGGAGTAATCATATTAAGTATTGTTTTCATTTTATTGTCTTGAGTGCATGTCTTTATGTTTATGTTGGAAATTTGCATATAAGTACTTCTAAGCCGTTTATGGTAATGTTTTGCCCAATAGTGGCTTTGTATAGTAATTAAGCTTAAGTGGAGTTTGTCAGTGTTCTAAGGTTATATTTTGTTGCATTCAGTTTATGCCTTTGTGTGTGGAACACTTGGTTTTTTATTGTACATTCCTTGCAATGTTTGGGGTTCTGCCTTTAAGATGTAAGGATCATGTTTTGATCCTTTAGTTGTTTGCTTTGTTTCTTTTATTTGGTTGTTGATTTAGTTCTATTGTAACCCTTCATTTTCAGTTTATGAGAATCATCGATCGTTGTTTTTGTTGGTGAGAAATAAACGGCTTTGACAGAACTTTCATTGGCTTCATTAATCCGAATTGTAATCTCCGTAAAGTATTCCCATAAATTCCGCGACACATCTTGATTTGGCTGCTTCTTGATAGTCACCAAAGCCATAAGAAGTACCCGGAGGACTATTGTGCTGTGATAGCAGCACAGTGCAGTGGAGCCAAGGTTTATGCCGAAATATCTGGCAGGGACTGGGGGTAGCAGGGAGAGGGAGAGCCTGTAAAACTTTCTTTAACGACCCATTTCCGCCCACTTTTACCTAATTACACAAAATGTCAACTTGTCAATTAACGACTGAAATAGTTCTTGGATTTCTGATATTGAAATTCATTCTTCAAAGTGCTAGTTGTGGAGGCAGGATGGCCGAGTGATTTAGGGCACTGGTTTTCAATGCAGTGACCCAGGTTCAAATCCCGCTCTAGCCACTAGCTGAAGTTGTTCTGGGTTAGTGCGTGGTTCAACTCCTCAGTAATCCATGTAAATAGCCAACTGGTCTGCCTCCCTCCAGTTGAGATTTGTGAGACTGTTATTTTCATTTGTATTATTTGTTTTATTGGCCCTGAAAAGCCCCTCTAGGGGAGTGGTCAATTAAGTATTTACTTAATTATTATTTATGTGGTTGTTAGAAGAAAACTCTTACTGGAACATTAAGTTGTTTGCTGAGAGCGAAAACAAGTTTTCAGGGCCTGATAATGTCGGCTCGTTTGGCCACAAGCTCCCAAAGTTTGAAGCACTCCCAATTATAAACATACACTGTATGCTCAAAATAAATACTTCAATTGAGAACTGGTAATTTTCAATACAGTAGACAACCAGAAAGAAAAACATAGCTTGCATGAAGCAAACTATTATTAGTGATCATACTGTAGGTTGCTATCGCTAAATTTAATGTGGCCTTCGTGTACGGAAACATTAAAAACATTCTGTCACCGAATTGATTTTGTTCAGCATGGTCGCAACCATCTGCCATTAAAATATGCCGTATACCAAGGACAACTTCACAGTTTCCTAGTCACACATGTTTTTCATCTTGTTCAAATCTTTTCTGATGCCAATTGCTAAACCTGGGAATCAGCCATTTTACTTGCCCCACTTGAATCTTGGATCGATCACCGAAACCAAAGGAGAGCGTCAAGGCGGCTATATGATCCCACTGAGTTATTCATAAGAGCTGAAATGAAGCTCTTTCTGGAACCCTGAGAGGATTGTAAAAACATCTCTCTGTGACAAGATTCTTCAAGCAAACTAGCTTCTCTTCACAAAGCAAAACAATATGCAGAGAGTTCAGTAAGCTCTGTTTACTGCTGTTTGGAACTTTGCGTAACGCGCTTGACCTAACTTGCTCCGATTGCATTCCTCGTTGTGCTAGAAACAACAAAATCGAACAGTAATAGAATTTATAGCTCCCAAACAGGCTAATTCCTGCAGGACACAACATGTGTAGGCTACAACGAACTACAATGGACTAACAAGGCTTAATGGAAAACCTGGGATGGAAAACTGGACTTTGCATGAAGCGAGGTCACATGTCCAGTAAAACAAACTGTCACGAGTCTAAAGGTCATGTGGCCGAAAGAAAGGAAATGAAATAAAAGAAAAGGAAACTAAATGACGATCTTAACAGCCAGTACTATCATGCTCCATTTACCATCTGAATGCCTGGAACAGGCTACCCCCCACTGAGCTGTTGACAAGATAATCCAGCAGCAGGCTCTGTTGGCCATGCCAAGTGACCCTGATCCTTGTGACTCCAAATAAGTGGTCTTTTAGTTATAATTATGGAATAACTTAAAATGAATATCCAGTGTTTTCTTGGTCAAGTACGCAATCCTTGTCCCTGGGCAGCTGAACCAGCATTCAAACCAAACCTCTGGTACTTTTCATAAGTTGCTGCACAATGTGAGCAATCTCAACAACTCCTGAAAGCACAAGTGATATTTATCCTTAATTTTATGAGGACACATTGCAAGTATGACTGTTTGTGACATAAGGACAAAATTAACACCATCAAGGCATGTCGAAAAACAGTCAGCTAAGCAGAGTGAAAAATTTACTTGTTTGCTAGCAAGGAAAATCAAAAAGAGTATAGATTATTACTTTTGTTTACATCCAGTTGAGAGAACAATACAAGTTTCATTCCTGAACAAATGTTTAGGATCTACCACTTGAAAATGTGCATCCATTTAAGTGTCCATGATGATGCAAATGGTGGACCAAAATGGTTGCAAATTTGAAAGTTTGTGAAAAAGTATTTAAAATGAAATTGAAACATTTTTGGCAGAAATTTGTTCGGTGATGTTTAGATTCACATGAAAAAATAATTTTTTTTACGTCAATTAGTACCATAATACACACATTTTATATTGCTTTGTCCAAAGAAAGAATTTGTGGACTGATGTCTTCCACCATGTTTGAGCTACCCTTTTGTCCCATTAATAGTATACTGTTCTTTGTTCCCTTTTGTTGAGCTACAAGGTCTCATAGTAAAGTGAAAGCCCTTGACAATTTAATTTTTTTTCAACCACACAAGACTGCCAGGTGCCATGCAATTCAATGTAAGATATAAGCATTTCACAAAAAAAGCTTTTCTTACTTTTATCACTCAAACATTTTCGTTCTGGAGAATATTTGTATTAGCTAGCACTAGATCTTTATGCCTATTTTTCATGAGTGCAACCTGAGTTGTAAGAAAAAACTTCAAAGAAGATTAAGATGTTGTTGTGCCCAAAATGAAAACCCAACTGAATGTAAAAGCATTGCACTCACCCAATTAGGAGTGAGTATTTCTGGCTGTCAGCCAACATTGGTAGCAAGTAATTTTGCCTTCTTCAGAACCAAAAGTTGAGAAGAACTGCCCTCTTCGACAAATCAGCATTCAGTGATTTTCCCCTAGCTCAGTGTTATAGTTATAAACTGAAAAATTCTGTTTGAATGATCATCAAGATGCAGTTGCATGGGCATGCAACTTCTTCCCTCTATATATTAGAATGTAGCATCCTTAAAATGTCAGTAAAACTAAATTAAAATATAAGAACATTCTCTGGTAAAAAGGTTTAAAACATAAGCTTTCGGCTATCAGTCTATAGCCTTAACAAATGAAGAAATGTAAGCGCGTGGACGGAATATACTAAGAGAGGGGTGTAAAAAAATTATTTTAAAAGTATAATAGTTGCAAACCATGCGTGGCAAAACAACCACTCTATTGACTTCGATAATGCTTGTGTTATTGACAAATGCAATTACCGCGTTTGAAAAACACTAGAATCCTGGCATACAGCGAAAACTTTCGAGGCGGAAAATAACTCTAAGCCGTTGCCTGGGCAATACTCCATTTTATTGTAATTAGACCTTTTTTACATTTTATTTTTCTCTCCTTTTTCACACTTCTTTTTTTATTATACTTTTAAAATAATTTTTTCGCACCCCTTTCTGTATATATTCCGTCGGCGCCCTTACATTTCTTCATTTGTTAAAGGCTATAGACTGATAGCCGGAAGCTTATGTTTTAAACCTTTTACCAGAGAACATTCTTATATTTTAATATGTCTCATCCTGGTTACAGTTATATTTTTACTAGTAAAACTAAAATTCAAACACCACATGATCGATGAAAGCCAATTTCCATCATTATGGACGAAGGGCTTGGGGGTAGCAAAATTACTTTACAAAAGATTGCAAGGTTGAATAATTTTATCAAAATTTCTGTCTTTCATAGGAACATCAAGGCCTAGGGACAACAGATGGAACATTTTGCAACAAAAGATATTTTTCTTGTCCACTTGACTCTGGTGTGTTTGTTGGATTGGATAAACTGTTGCCAAGAGATGGTTCTGAGGCTGACTTTCTTCAAAAAGGAAAAAGTCGTAAGAGTACTTTTGCATGGTTTGGTCCTAACCAATTTCAAGTGGCAGTTTTGAGGGACTTCTGTTTTGGAAAACAGTTTAATATAATTGCCCAGATTATTTGTTCTTGAGGGATGGAAATATCCACCTAAACTTATCCCTTAGAATTAAGCCTCAAATCCAGAAACAGTCTTTTATATCATGTTTAAGACAACTCCAAGGGTGGGTTGTTATCAAACCTAGCTTCTATCAGGGTTTTTCACTAGTGAAATCAGTACGAATTATCTCTGAGTAAATGGACAATATTTTTGAAAAAAGTATTACTTTAGAAGCAGTCAAGAGTGCCAACACTCAAACCACCAGCCTTCAAATACCCACATTGCCAAGGCTGAAGGAAGTTGTAGTAGTTTCTGAGAGATGAAAACATTACCTAGCTGTCTTGATTGTTAATGTTGCAGTCCAATAGATTGGTGTTCACCTGGCATATAGGGTTTTTTTTCCAGATAATAACTGTAGTGCAAGTAAGGTGTTAGAGACATTTGTTAATTTTATTTTGAACAGAAACACTGCTAGGAAATATTGTTCGACATTTACATGTAGGACTTATAAGTGGTAAGCTGCCCATAAAAAGAGTGATGAAAGCAAATTCAGTTGAGGAACCAGCCAGTATTATCTTAGCTGCTGGAGAAAGCAGTAAAACTGATCCTTCAGAATTCATAGAACAACAATGGCAACTCCTGCTTGATGAACAGAGATCACAACCTTGTGTTGACAAAAGTGAAGGTGTGTACAAGATGGCCTGACATGATAACATAAGAAATATCCAAACTCATTTATGGATGCACACCGAAGGCACCTTGATGCAGTGGCAGGGTTGTAACAAGGTACTTTTTTGGCCCAAAATTCATATCCCTGTTCACAAAAGCTCCGTGGCAGAGTCTGATCAATCCCTGATCCCCCTAAAATTTGCTGATCCCAGATCCCAGATCCCAGGGCTGTGATTCCGGATCCTGGGGATGTGATCCTAGATCTCAGGCTGTGATCTGTGCATGATCCCATATACCTTGTTATGACCGTGCAAGGTCATTTGAGGAGGAGGAAAAATAAAAATATGGAGAATGAGGAGAAATAAAATTGAGAAGGAGGACTCGGGAAAATAAAAATGAGGAGAAGGAATAGGATGTAAGACAAAAATGAGGAGAGGGAGGGAAAATAAAAATGAACATAATTTGACCAATAAACGAGTATGATATCCCTTTGAAAAGGACAAAATACGTGAAAGAAAACATTGCTTGATGCCATGATTGCAGAGATTAGGTCACACAAAAAAATGGCAAAACATTGAAATGGGCTTTTTATTCTCCTCAACAGTAAGTTCAAGAAGGTGACTGACTTTTTATTGATTTCAAATCTCTGTGTATTTTAATCTGTTTTGTATTCACTGATTAAGCCAATAAAGTCCACTCTCTCTCAAAAAACACGATCCAGTGCTTGTTCAATAGCAAGCATTCATTGGTTGCGAGTTTAAATTTTTATTGTTGAATAGTAGAGGTTTAAAGGGTGTCCCATGGGCGTTTTTTCTCTGGAGATTGTATGTAGATATAGGGTTTGGATCAGTTTTGCATAATGCATGCATGACTAACAAAGTGAAAAACATGAAAAGTTAGCTAAGAACTTATTCTGTCTTATGGTTCAAAATTCCTGGCTCTCAATGATGGGGATGTTGACATGCACGATCGAGAAAGAAAAGACAGTGCAACTAACTTGAACTTCAATGAGGTGCACCACAGGGGAAAAGGTTAAAAAAGATCATTCACAGTTCTTTTTTACATTCTTTGTTTGTTCAAGTTGTCATTTTGCTGTGGATGTATGAACGTTTTTCCTTCAAAATGCATCTAGTGGGCTCAGGTGTCTAACAAATATGTTTCTACTTGATAATACAAATTAAAGTTTGTTTACAGGTTGTTCACTTTTTATTTTGTCCAGGTGCTGATGCAGCAGGCCAGTCAGGTGTTGATAATCCACATGGCTTTGAAGTGGGTTCCATGGTAGAGGTGCCAATGGCAGGTGTTCCGAGGTATGGCGTCATCAGGTGGATTGGGCTAATTTCATGTACACTGGGGAAGGATAAGCTTGTAGTAGGGCTGGAATTGGTAAGATGGTGATATTCTGAACTGATAGGAATGGATGTTAAGGGGCATTTCAATCACTAGTGTAGAACTAATCTCTCTGTAATCCAGCCCCTCATGTCCTTAAAAAGCACATACCTGAAGCACTGTGCAAATCCTGAGATTTTCCCAGCTCCCACACTTTGGAGATAACAGCAAATTTTCTGGTGTGCAGTTAAAAGCAAAATGAATACACGGCCAGAATGATGTTTAGTGGGTATATCATGGCTGTCATCAAGGGATGGTCACCAGAAAAATTTGTTAGATATTTTGAGTCTGACAAACTGATGACGTTACTCACTGTATAGGAGAATGAGCTGTCTTCAGATGGGACATTTAACGGTGAGAGATACTTCACATGCCCTTCAGGAACAGGCTTCTTTACATTACTGATTCACTGCAGACCAGATGGGCGATTCACACACAACTCAACTGGCAGTGACAATGCTGTTTATTCTGACAAAGGTAGAATCTGATGCGTTAAACTGTATTACAAGTGCATGGAGGCTGTATTTGATCGATCATAATTATTCCAATGATTATGAGAGAAAATGAATTAGCCTCAGTCTATGTTTCTTGATTTCTAGGTACCCTTGGGAAGACGTTTACTTACCATAGTACTGCAGACCGTGTTGTATCCACTTATTTCCACCCTTGATGCAAAGCAGTCGTTTGTTTTTGTTTGAAATCATGCTACTGTTAAATGATGCCTCTGATTGGTCAATTATTTTTATCGGGCTTTTGATCTGGTTCATCACTCTGAGTGAGCCTGTGCGGTTTTATGAAGCAAAAGACTACAAATTTCTTCTTTGAAACCGGGAACAATCCATTGACAGTAAGTATTCGGGCGATCTTCGGAAATCTTTGGAAGCATTTGAGCGATCTTCGGAAATCTTCGGAAGGTTTTGTACAATCTTTTTTCAAAGCTTCCGCACAAAATGTTCGTCATCATTTTATGTTATATCATTGGCTTAGAAAATTTTCTACACAAAAATCTGGTTTTGTCAACGGAGTTGATAATGTAAATTGACCACCGTACAGGGATTCTAAAAGCTGACATTTCGAGCGTTAGCCCCTCGTCAGAGCGAATCGAGGAATTGTGGGTTGTGTGTAGTTGTTATGGTGGAGTAAGAGCTACACTATTGGTGGTAACATAGCAGCGTAAAAAATAGAAATACATTAGTTAAATGAAAAGCGTTCGTTAATACCGTGGGGATTAAGGGTGCCGATTTGGAAGATGAATTTTTGTTCCAGATTTTTGCGGCTTTCCGTCGTACCGTACCTTGATGTAGGGAAAGGCCGCGGATAGCCATGCGTTGTTTGGAGTGGTTAGGGAGATTAAAATGGCGAGCGACTGGCTTAGATGCATCCTTGTCATTCTTCTCAACATCGCAAAGGTGTTCGCGGAATCGGTGGCCTGGTCGTCTTCGTTTTCAGCGTTTCTAACGACTACAAGCATTATATCAGTTGATGTTTACAAATGATTAGCCCATACAATTTGAAATGCTTTGTCCTTTGTGGCTGCGAATAAATGAATCTGTCGATGGTCACAGTATCTTTGAACCCTGATGGCGGAGTTGTATTTGCAACTCTGTCGATGGTGACATTATCTTTGAACCCCGATGGTGGGGTTGTATTTATAACTTTGCTTTTGAATATGTCGATAGTTGACAGCATTTATAGAGGGGCCGTAAGGGGGTTTCTCGTGAAACGTGATCGTGTGTTTTTATTCTCCGTGATCCGTTATTATAAAAAAATATTATCCGTGAACTGTGAATGGTATGCTTGTCGTGACACGTGAAAGCAAAAAGTCATTTTTCGTAAATCGTGAAACTTGACCAGAAATCTGCACTTTTTTCCGTGAAAATGGACCTGCCGTGCAAAAGAGTCTGCAAAAAAGATTTTTTTTGGATGTTCTCAAATTGCGTGAGGTTAAATACGTGACGGACTTGACAGGAGATAATAAAACAAATACAACCTTCAGTGAGACCTTTGATGACAGAAGGCGACTCAACAATGATTGATGGCCTTTCTAGGACTTCTAGAGTGAAAAGAGTCAATATAGAGTCTTCTTTCTTCCTCGTTCAGTTAACGATGTTATTTTCCGTGAACTGTGAAACTCGAAAAGTAATTATCGTGATTCGTGATTTGCCATCTTTAATAGCCGTGAACTGTGCGCATGACCCCCCCCCCCCCCCCTTACGGCCCCTCTTTATAAGCCCCGATGGTAGGGTTGTATTTGCAACTTTGTTTTGCGGCAAAAACGTGTTGTACGACATGTACTTTCCGTTTGTGAGAGATTTTTCAAAGCTGTGGTAAACAATAGATAAATATTGTTCTGAACAACGCAATTGGAAGCAGAAATCGCGAGCCTTCAAGGGTAGAAATAAAGAGTTATATATGGGCGGCCTTCACAGCCAAAAATACAACAATATCAAACGGCAAAGACCAAACATAGATGTTTTAGTGATGGTTTACGAAGTGGAATAAATGATTTAGAAATGATACTGTCTCAATACTAATAGTTTGGTGTTCATGTGTAAAATGGTTTACTCAAACAATGAATGATTTAGACAGTTTAGAAATGGTTTACTCGCCGATGTAAAAACGGTTCAGACTAATCAGAATCGGTTTATTTAACTGAGAATCCATCTGTCTACGATATGTCGATTGATCAGGTCTGCCGACATACGATGGAGTCTGTTTCAAAATAGTTTAATAAAGGTGGAATGGTTGAAGTAAATGACAAACGATTTAACTCACAGATAAATTATTTAGCCCCTCCCCCTGCGCGGTCCCTGAAGACAACTGTCGACTGTTTCATAACAGGGTTACCAGATACCGAAGTAAGGCCAGCAAATAAACTAAAATTCCTCGTTTCCGGTCAACAAGAGTAGCCTTTTCTAGTTTTTGGAAAGACGACCGTAAGCACTTTCCTATCCCGTACACTTCCACGCGACTTAACCTTCGCTGACCTTTTTAGAAGTATTGTCATATTTTCTAGTTCTCCACTGTCATTCGGAAAGAAAACCTCTGAACAGAGAAACAATTTGGACAGAAACGCATTACGAAATGGAATAAAAAGAGGTAAAACTGCTTGAGTTCACAGAGTACAAAAGCTTGCCGAGTCAGGCGGTGTGGCCTGTGTTATTATTTGGCGCCAAATTTGTTCGTAATACGTTAGATCTTGACGTCAGACCCCACATAGACTGTTCCATTTCAATTTTGACTAGCCTGCACGCAGGCGGTTGGATAGTCGAAAAAACCGGAGTTCGTAATGAGGTCGCCATCTTGGATTCGCGCGGGTAGGTCTGGCCCGGGTTGAGGGTCGACAAAGCGAGCGAGGGGAGGGGGGCCGGGGAGAGGAGAGAGAAAAACCCCACTCCTCTCCCCGGCCCCCTCCCCTCGCTCGCTTTGTCGACCCTCAACCCGGGCCAGACCTACCCGCGCGAATCCAAGATGGCAACCTCATTACGAACTCCGGTTTTTTCGACTATCCAACCGCCTGCGTGCAGGCTAAATTTTGACTTGTCCATTTCACTGTTGTATTTTTGACAGTTTGTCGCGCAAGGTACACTGTATCGCTTTGTGTCACGCTAAATCACTCCTGATTTCGTGAGATCTGGCAAGAGTGGAAAGAGTAATGCTTCCAGTAGAAATAGTGTTCAACAAAGGACGAGAGTAGTAGAAGAGGCAAAATTACAAATGCACGTTCTTTATGATAGACAGGAGCTGCAACGTGAATTAGATGAGGTTGAGAAGGGCACAGCTGAACTGAGTAAAAAATTGGAGTTGTTAGATGCCAGAACCAAAGTGAAACAAGCTGAAATTGAGTTGTTAGTGGAACAAAACGTAGAAGAAGGGATAAAAGACGGGATGAATGAATATTTAAAGAACATTACACCCAAAATCGTGTTAGCGTTGAGTCTTCCAGTGTGAATGGCACCACGCCCACCGCAAAGCCACAGCCAATTATTAGCGAGAAGGGACTAATGCCATTGACAAAACCCAATTAAGGCTGACGCGTCTTCCTTATGGAGTTCGTGAGGAGATTGGGAGATGCTTGAAGGTTTCTGGCAAGTATGGGCTGTAACTACACAAACCGCCTGGACAACGAGGACGTGTTAGTCATGCTGATGAGGAAGCTACCCGCGGAAGGTTTGAAAAAGAAGTGGGTTGACAAAGCAGGAGATCTTATCGATTGCAAAGGCTGTGCTGAGTATGCGGATTTTGTCGAATTTGTCTAAAGAGTAGCCGAACGTATCAACAACAGATATGGACATGAGCTGAAGATGTTTTCCTCTAATGAAAGAGACAGAAGGGAGTCAAGGAAAGGAAAGTCAGATTGTGGGCCCTGAGTGACAACACTAGCCACTGGAAGTGATCCAGTGACGCAGGGCTGATCCAAAGTGCGTTCAATGCTCCGGTCTTCATGGCATTTGTAGGTGTCGAGTCTTCAGTGTCAGTGTCAGTGTCCCGCTGAGTGACCGCCTTAGGACCGTGAGACAACACAAGCTTTGTAGAGTGTGTTTTGGAGAAGGCCATAGCACGAAGCAATGTAACAAAGGTTTCACCTGCAGAATATCAGGATGTGGGAAGGATCACCACTATCTGATAAATCCATCCAGTGAGAATGTCGATGAAACCAGTCGAGAAGCTACAAGACATAACACACTAGAGAGTGGTGTGAGTACCAGTAATGCGTGACAGTCTGTCACTGACCATAACAGTAACCAAGGACGGACAATGGTAGATACGGTAAATCAAAGCACCTCACCGGAAAACAGCGAGCCCAGAAACGAGATCCTTCTCCACAGCTTTTTTCTTTTGCGGCGTCATTGCCTGAACGAGATTGTAAAGTTGCACCTCTTGCGGGCCGAACCCTTTTCCGAAGATCTTTTTCAGCGCTCTCTCAGCAGCGGCACTGAGCCCCCCGGTTGCCAAAGCCTTGACTGCCGGTTTTATCAAAGGCTTTGCCAGTCCAAGCAAAGGTGAGAAAATGCTACCGCTGCTTTGCGCGGTCTTTTCAATCGGAGTCTTGCTCATTTTGAGATTGGACCCTTTTCGCTCGCGAGAGGGCGTCTCCGCGGCTGATTTGTTCGGGTTTGACGCGCAGCATTACAACCGATCTTCCGGTGAAAACTTTTCGTAGCTTCTGCTTCTGCTTCTGCTTCTGCCCATCTTTCAGCACAATGTTATACGGGTGATATATCGTCCCCATCTTATATCAGAACAAAGAAAAAATCGCCGGGTTCTTAAACCGCTACCAACTCGTTTCCGATCTCTTTTATCATGAGCTCCTCCTCATTCAGGATGGTGGCATAGATTGTGTAGTCAATAGCTTATTGCAATGCACTGCACACTAAAGGAGAGTTTAAATATTCTACTGTTTTCTCGCAGCAATCTCTTTTTCGCATCAGGTTTCATACTATTTTTTGGCGCCATGTTTTGAACTCTGGCACACTCGGGCGCCCTCGACCCAGGCTCTCTGCGCATCACACATCGCTCAAGAGCCGAATGGGCGTTTCACCGCCCATTCTGTTCTGCGCCTTGATCAGGTTTATCCTGGGCGCGTTTGCTTCTTTTTTGCTCAGCCTGTGTACTGTCACACAATCGTTTTCCCAGCCGAAGACATTTATTGCAAGGTTTTTGTTTTGCGCCTCAAGCTTGTCCAACTTATTTGCATTTTTGAACGCAGGAATGTCTCTATTGTTTTCATTTTCTGGATACATCCATTCTCCAAACACGAAGCCATTCCTGGACATTTTTTTGGGATATCGGGAAAGATCGCGATTCACAACCAACTCGGGCTTTAGCGGTCGAGGGAAGTTCCTGGTTACCTCCTGTGGGATGGGGCCGTAAAACCTCTGAAGGACCTCTCTCGTAACTCTTGCTACTGCCATTTTGGCGTATATACCTGTGCGAAATATTTGTTTAATAGGAAATAATTCTGACATACGTCCGTGCATATACCAGTGCGCGTTTTTCTTCAATAGGAAGTAACTTCGGCCGCTGCGTTGTTTTCTGGCACACAGGGAAGATGAGGGTCCTGGACACTGCACAGCCGTACGCTTTTGACCTGATCGTGAGCAACGCGTTTCCCCTTAAAAGAAGACGAGTGGTGAGTTGAGTTTTAAGGGCAAACGCGTTGCTTACGTTCAGATCAAAAGCGTGCAGCTACTTTGCCAAAACCCTCCTGTTCCCTGTGTGTCCCACGATGTTGATTGTTCTGTCATCGAGCACTTTTCAACTGAGTGTTCAATTTACGATTTAAATTGAGTGTTGTAAACCAAAACCAAAGTAATAACTCTGACCAATCAGAACTGATGCAATCGGCGCAATCAACCAATCAGAATGCGAAGCAATTAAGTGTACCTGCTGGGCAAGCTCAAAGCGAAGCAGTGTAAAATCAAAGCAAGCGAAGAAGCTAACTGACTTGTTCAAACCAGTTCTGCAGGAGAAGAAGGAAAAAACTTAATTTGAATATTTCATTCAATTTTTTCATGTGCAGAACCGTCACCAAGTCATTTCAGGGAAAGACAGCAACTGCCTTCCTTACCAGAGCAATTCCAAGAGGGAAGAGAACCTGAAGCTAACGTTATTCGACAGCTAAGACAGGCTGACGAACAAATAGGTCGCTTACGAAGGCAATTGATGAGGTCGGAAGAAGAGTTGAAAAATTGCCAGCGACAATTACGGAATAAAGAAGAGCAGCTGAGAGAAAAAGAGCAACAGCAAGAAAATTCACAAAGACAACTAAATGAACTGGAGCAACAGTTAGCAAACTTTGAGCGACAAATTTCAGAAAATGAAGCAGGAAGGGCAAACTTAGAAAGACAGTTGGGTGTAAAATATGAACAATTGACCGAACTAGAGACAAGCCTTTCAGCAGCTCAACAAACAATCAGTGAACTACGTCGCCAAGAAACTTGCGACTGGGTCATTGCTCGCGAAGAAATTCAAATAAAAGAGAAATGCCTCGGTAAGGGTGGCTGGGGAAGCGTCAACGAAGGAACATACTGCGACTGCGTTGTTGCCGTCAAACAGATCCACGAGTTGATTCTTTCACCTCATAACAGACGTCTGTTTGAGAGAGAAATGAACATTGCTTCAAGGTGCCGCCATCCTTGCTTACTGCAGTTCATTGGAGCAACAAACGATGAAGGAAGTCCTTTGTTTGTGACTGAGCTCATGAAAACGAGTTTACGAGCATTGTTAGAACAGCGTGAACTCTCTGAAGCGGAAATATGTGTCATTTCTCTGGATGTAGCTCGAGCACTTAATTACCTTCATCAAAGGAGACCTTCTCCTATTCTTCACCGGGACGTCAGTAGTGCCAATGTGTTGCTATGGCGACAGGGCGACCAATGGAGAGGCAAAGTATCAGACTACGGCACTGCTAAGTTTGTGCAACAGACCATGACGGTAGCGCCTGGCGCTTTGATTTATAGCTCACCGGAGGCGCTTTCTTCCAATCAGACAGCCATGGTTAGTGTTTATTGATGTTTAGTTACTGACCTAGAACGTTATCTGCCCCATGACACTTGTAAATGTTAATAGTCGGGAGTTGTGAAACGCAGTACACAAGGAGTGGGATTCCCTTAGAAATAAAGGATTGTCATGAGACAGATTTCTCCAGGATTCTGTACGATGGAAAATAACATTAAGATGAAATCACCAATGCATATCCTGGTTTTACGAAGCGGTTCTCAGGGCCACTTTACGATATGTCAACACAACAGTATGATAGCACGAGTCACGGGTGCATTTTGGCGCACTTGATTTGCGATCTATCAGTAAAAATAAAAGTCAGAAGCCTGATTCAGAAAAACAAATGTAGACCGACCTTTTATCCTACTATGTATTCTCTGGTGGTTATTATGAACTGATTACGATTCACGATAAAGATGCAAGTGACAGCCGTGATAGCGTTGATGACGCTGACGATGATAAAGAGTATAAAATGAACATGAAATGAAGTTGTTGTAATACATTGTTCTACTGTGACCATGGCGTTTGTGATGAAGATGATGCCGCACGGGGTCGACAACTAGCGTTAACAATAGTGAATTAAATAATTAAGTAATTTTGATGGGATACGCATGGGATGGAACTGTTGCTAAACAGGTGCAGTGTTAGACTTACAGCTTGTGGGTAATTAGAAAACCGATCACGTGACCGCGTTATATTCCTCTTTGTTTTTAAGGTTGATGTTTACAGCTTTGGTGTTCTCCTTTGCGAAATGTGCATCCGTGAACTGCCGGATCCTGAAAGACGTGATGAACAAGTCGTGCTTGTGTCAAACCGTATGTTTCGAGGCCTGGTCCGGCGTTGCCTGGAGACAGATCCCTTAATGAGGCCAGACATGGCGCAAATTATCCAGGAGCTGGAACAGTTGAACGACACAAGGTCATAAATTTCCGTATACTATGTGACAGTACAGCCGTAAACATTTTCCTCTTTTAGGCGAGAACTTGTTATGAACACATCATGACATTCTTCATATGTGATTACAGAAAAGATGCCAATTTTATTGCTTTATTGGGACGTTCGCCGTGAAAACGTCGTAATTGAGCTTCAGTCGTTTACGGTGAAGTGGCTGCACAGTAAGAACCTAGTAAGCTTGCTTTTAAAATTTGTTATTCCCAGTATTTGAAGTTGTATTAGAATACGAGGAGATCGTTTTCAACAAAATAGAATAAAACGATTCAAGTGTAGATTAGATTAGATTAGATTAGATTAGTTTAGATTAGATTTGGAATAGAATAGAATAGAATATGTTATGGTCGTAAAGAAGAAAGGAAAACAAAATAGAGAAGAATACGATTATGGTGATAAAGAACAAATTGAAACAGAATAGAATAGGATAGACTAAGATATAGTCGTAAAAAAGAAAGTACAACAAAATCGAATAGAATAGAATGGAATATGGTCGTAAAGACCAACATATAGAAGAATTTAGAAAGCGATTTTCGTTATTTGTGAATAAATTATCTCTTTTGTTCGCTATCATTGTAAACTTTTTTTGACTAAACAATGAACGTCAATTGAACATAATTCATGAAAACCAACTAGGCTTGTTTGTCACTTCGGCGTAAATTTCAGGCGAAAGTCAAGATCATACCTTCGCCCCCAACAGAGATCACAATCATGTGTGCTGAGTGTTTCGTTTACCTCGGTCTGGGAAGTTCCAGGCCACTGTATCGATTGCGTATGTGTTTTTCTCAAGTTATCTGAATAGATTGTTTTGTCATAGTTAGAGTGGATAGGCCGATCATTGGTAGAAGCTTCAGACCATTACAAGGAAGCACAAGCCCACTTGTACGAGCTACGAGGTTAACGGCAACACCATCAAGTCCTGTGAGGAAGTGCGTGATCTCGGCGTCTCCTTGGAACGTGACTTGACTTGGCACGCCCAAGTCTCTTACCAAGCTGCACGCGCAAACAAGCTATTAGGTTTCGTTAGGAGAAATTCTAGGTTTATCCACAGTATTCCCGTAAGGCGCACACTATACCTCGGCCTAGTGCGTGCTTATCTTGGCTACGCAACCCAGGTCTGAGCGCCCCAAGGCATCGAATTAATTTCTAAACTCGAAAGTATTCAAAGACGTTGTGACGCGGGTCACCAAACCAAAACAAAAGAGAAACAACGAACGCTACACAAACACTCCTTCCCACAAACACACAACACACGACCATGAAACTTCTAAGATAAACAAATGAATGATTTAATTTAAAAATAGAAGACAAGAAAAATCCTAGTATTACAGAGAACTAATAACTTATAATTTAGATATTAAACTAACGTAACTTAAAGGATAAGACTAAATTTATTACTTAACTCTAATATTTACAATCGGACAGTTCAGTTCAGTTTCTTTCTGTTCTCCACCAACGTGCTCCACCAACCTTACTGTCGTTCACCACCAAAATTCCTCCCTTATCACGCTTTCACTTTCCAACTTTTTCCTTTGCTCCAGACAATGCGACTCTCCGTTTTTCTCTCCGTCAAACTTTTGTACTCTTCTTCCTCTTCCTCTTTCTCTTCCTCGATCACCGCCAATGACAAATGGGTTTTGCCTTTGATATCTTTGGTCGGCGTCTGCTAATGTATTTTAGCAAGGTAAGCTCCTCTTCTCAATTCTTCAACCTTTCAACTTTTCAACAATCGGCACTTCAACCTCTCACAATTGACAACTGACTGACTGACCACTACGAAACTTACAGTTATATATATGCATAATTAGTTCTTAGCAATTAACACTTTACATACATACGCGGTACCTTACAATCCCATGTAACTAACACCCATGTCTTAAACACGATACCTTTACACTCTTATGATAACGCTTTACTAACTTTACAAGATTTTAATTACAGACTAAGTTACAATACATCTCTAATTACAAACAACACTACAACGTTGAATTAACACTAGATAATTAACACTGGGACGATACGAAATACTGAGATTGAAAAACTAAAACAAAAAGCTAAATTAAAACATGACAAAATAAGAAATTTCGTGACAGACGTGCCACCAAATTCATTCTTTGCTTGCCTTTTTTAACAAATATTCCTTACAAAGAAAGACTAATATATTTAAATGTACTTCCTGTGCGTTACTGGCACGAGTTACTAGATCTAATATACTTTTACAAGGCTACGCATAATATGATACACTTAGATCCTTCTGTTGTTCCCTTCGTGCGCGATTGCGCGCGAAGGACCCGTATATCTGTAATGAGCTCTCAATCTTTCGTTCCTAAAAGATGCAGGACTTCTACCTTTCAGAAATATTTTTTCATTAGAACCACAAGAATTTGGAATCTGCTTATTGCTAGATTTGACCTGGATAATGTTACCCTTGGGAACTTTAAATCTGTTCTTTACGGCTATTACTCGCAGGCTCTAGCAATAAATTATAATCCGGACTCTCCAAGGAGCTTCAAAAGTATTTGTTTAAAATGTAACACAGCCAGGTTTTTAGACCAAGAAATTAGCTGCTGCATGTGATTTTAACTGCTTTTTGTATCTTTTTTATTTTGTGGGTCCGCAGTAATTGGCTCCAGCTGTTGCGGTGTCCCTGCCCAATTTAAGTTGTTACTGGTGTATTGTTATTTTGTATTCTCAGTATTTGTATATCTTCAGTTTATTTTTTTCGTTATTTCTTTAGGGCAAAACTAATAAAAGAGATAGTTCAGAGAAGTGATTAATGTTACGTACACTAGCTTATTTTACAACTTAAAATAAATTGCTGGGATTTGTTGATGTTTTTATGCTTGCATTATTCTCAGTATAGTCTCTTGTAAATGTGCCCGTTACTACTGATTTCTTAAGTTCCCTTTTTAACATGCGGTTGGTTTCTGAGAAAACGAAATATGCTAAATGTCTTTACACTCGTGTTCGATGTTGTCCATAATTGGGACGATTTTTTCTAATAGGTCCTAATATGATTTCAGGAATTATTTTTGTAAGTTTAAAGAGTGCGTTATTGTGGTCTGATTTTTATGCCGGTTTGGAAATAAGGAAATACTCGGTGTACTGAATTAGAAAACCCGAAGCAAACAGGCAGAATAGTGTGGATCGAGTGCCTGAACCTGACCTCCTGTGTACGTCACGGACTTGGCGGCCACGCATGATTTTCCCGCCAAAACTATTTAGTCCAAAGAACGCATATTCTGTCGGCATGTACTAAAACCCGAAACAACGAAACGAAATCACCGAGACAAGCGAAACGACCGAAACGAACGAAACGAAACCACGAGCCTGCAAAAGACAGAATTATCTTACATTTAGGACTTTAAGAAAGAAAATGGTTTCGTATTTTTTTAATGTATTTTTAGAGCGTTTTTTATGTATTTTTAGAGCGGAGCACCGACCAAAGCAGATGGGAAAAGAAAAGAAAGGAAAATAATTGAAAAGTTAGGGAAAGAAGTATTCACTGATAACGTCTCAGTCAGTATCGCTACTTGTCTCCCTGAGACTACGTTTAAACTGTATAGCAGGGGAGGAGATTGTGAATTACAAGGACAGAATATAGGAGACCAAAAATCCATGTAATCACATTCTTTCGGTGGTTTCGTTTCGGTCGTTTCGTTTCGTTGTTTCGGGTTTTAGTACATGCCTATTCTGTCAATTCCGAGTAAACCGTCTTCTCTTCATTCTGTTCATTCTGTCGATCATTGGGATAAGAATGAATAAAATATTATTGCCTTCATTCCGAGGACAGAATGGGTCCAAAAAAAAAACACGAATACCGTATGTTCCGAGCCATTCTATTCAGGGCGTAGTTACTAAAACCCGGAACGACCCACAACGACCCACAACGACCCACAACGATCCACAACGATCCACAACGATCTTCACACGACCAAGGACGACCTCAAAACGACCCACAACGATCCCAAAACAAAAGAAACCACCCAACAAAAAATTTCAGAAACTTAACTTTTGAACTTTTTTCAAAAATTGAAAAGCAAAGTGAATAGCAAATACAACGACTCACAACTACCCAGAATACCTTTGATAGTCCGATAACACATTCATAAGGTCTTCATAAGGTTGGCAAAAACAGGACAAAATAAATGAACAAATGCAGCTTTTCACGAGAAAGAATCTCCATTCAGAAACACATTTGTAAGTCCGATCGATGTCTCTCCGGTCGGCGCGCCATCGAATAAAGATATGTATAAGCTTTGTTCTCCGTAAACATCCATCTACATTCGCGCCGCGACGCGCTATACTTTCTTGTCGATTTCTGCGCTAGCAAAGCGAACTGGGATTGCAGTGTTAAGACAATGACCATCAAGGCAGAGATCTAGAGATCTCATGTATATCATGATCTACTACGAGTTCCATTGTGCGTAATTGTTTCGCTTTACAAGCAGAGACCTCATGTATATACCACCACGAGTCCCCTGTGCGAAATTGAATGGTACGTTGACGTTATTTAATAGTGCATTGAATAATTTTCAATCGAGCGCACGGCACTTGGCAAAGGAGATGTGAAGTTTTTAATTTTTTTATTTAAGGTCTTGCTCGTCAAGTTTGTTTAAGCCGTCATTTTAAGAGATATGCTGATCGGAACATTTTTTCCTAGTTTTGTACAGAGTATGTGCTCAGAATTTTTCTCTTAGTTCTGCGCAGAGTTTGTTTCATATTGCACTCATGCCGAGTGACGCGACGTTTCCCCTTCATTCATGACAGATGACCTTGTTTGTCACTCGATAAGCTATTGTACCATATTTTCTCTTTTGATGTAACTATACTTGACAAATAACACTTCGTTGAGGCCTTGCTTCCGGAATAAGGTCTATTAATGATTCACTTTGTTTTGAGATCGTCCTCGGTCGTTTGAAGATCGTTGTGGGATCGTTGTGGATCGTTGTGGGTCGTTGTGGATCGTTGTGGGCCGTTGTGGGTCGTTGTGGGTCGTTCCGGGTTTTAGTAACTACGCTATTCAGGGATAGTCCTATATCATGAGAACGCACCCGAAAATTAAGGTGAACGTTAATATCAGTCGTAAAACGGCTCTACGCCGTTTCGGGCACTTCAGTAGAAGATTCTTAGCAAAGAGAGGGCAATCGGCTAAACAAAAGAGAAAGAGGACGTGTGGGATTAGCCGTTAATCCTCTTAGAGCTATGTAACCAGGCTTGTATAATGTAAGACCAGGGATTTTGATTTTGTATTTCAGTAGATATCAGTCGGCACCTTGTAACTATCTATTCACATTAAAAGTCTGTATACATACCTCCGCTTTAGTCTACTCACTGTCGGCTCTATAGCAACACAACAGTTACTGACAGAGTTTCCATAGCGTGTCCTTATGAGTCAACATCGTACATTTCTCCCACCGTACCCCACATCCCTAATTAGCCGGGGTTGATCCCACCGTACCGCGATTTCCTGAAGGTCCCCCCCCCCTCCCCACCCCATCGGCATTGATCACAGCATGACGAGAGTGGGAAAGTAGAGAAATAAATTTGGTCGGAATGACTGTTGGTCGGCTACAGAAGCGGTCAAAAAAAATTTTTTTTATGAAAACGTGTGCTCTTCCGGAGTCGTGATCGTTTAAGACACTAGCGTATCCCCATTTTGCGTGGCTGATAGTTTTAGTTCGCGCTTCGCGCTCGCGCAATTGTGTTCCTGGGCCCGGTTGTTCGAAAGCAGGTTAAATCCTAACCCCGGGTTAAATCACCTTAACCCGAAGTTAAATTTTAATCGTGGGTTATTTCTACTGTTCAAACGTCGCCTAGTGCTAACCTTGGGTTAAACAGAGGGTTAAATCTAACTCTGCTAGCGAGGTGGGTTAAATCGCTAACCTTGGGTTAAATGATTAATAAAAGTAGGCAAAAAAAATGGCCGATTTGTTGTTTGGTGACTTTATACGACGACCGCAAAGACCCAGGAAGTTCAGAGGACTCGTAGACATTGCCAATTTCAGTGACAACGAATTAAGAGCTCGGTATAGGTTTGGACGGCAGGCAATTCAGTACATTGCCAATCTCCTTGCTGATGATCTTCGTCGTAACACTCGCAGAAATAATGCGCTTCCGCCCCTGCAGCAGGTTCTTATTGCTTTGTGATTTTTTGCCAGTGGAAGCTTTCTGCAAGTGATTGGAGACACTGCTGGTGTGGACAAGTCCACCGTTTCTCGTGTTGTGATGAACGTGTCAAATACCTTGTCAAGGAAGCAGGGCCATTTTATTAAATGGCCAACAGCAGCCGAACGAAAAATTAAATCACTTTATACAAGACAAAAAACTTTGGAAAAAAATCCCCTCACTGATGTATCACTCACTGTAAAAAAAATTCACAGAACAAAAGACTTTCAAGAAAACCAGGTGTATCCTGAAGCCATAGAACATGGTATAAAAGAAGAAGATAGTGCAAGATTTTACTACTCAAAAGTCAGTGAAAAACAGCACTGTTCATTTGAGTTTGAAGAGCCAGGTCTCCTTATAAGTAGAGACTATTCCTGGATAGGCACTAGTCTAGATGGTGTTAGGAAATGTCACTGTTGTGACCCTGCAGCAGTAGAGATAAAAAGCCCATTTAAAGGGAAAGACCTTGACCCTAAAATTGCTTTCTTGCTGCCCAGTGTTGGTGGAAAAAAAGAAAAAGATGGGAATTTTTTTCTTTATGAAAATCACCTACATTATCTCCAGGTTCAGACTGGCATGGCAGTTTCAGGTTTGAAGACCTGTGATTTTGTTACCTATACAAGTAAAGGCATATTTATCGTTACAATTGATTTTAATGCTAACTTTTGGGAAACTCTTGTACCAACAGTTTACAAGTTTTATTGTAAGCAAATAGTTCCTTCTGTTCTTCTGGAAGCTTTCCATAGTTTCAATGATCACACAAAACAGTTGTCCTAAAGTAAAGAAGATCAAGAAAATCAATAAAAGTTTTTTGCTACTGCAGTGTGTACCTTACTTTATACTTCTTCTACATAAATTAGTTAAAGCAGCACAAACAAAAATAATTCTGTCCAACATGGGTTTCAACAAAAGAGGAATGACTCCTGAAAGAATTCTAAATTGTTTCAATTTTAAAATGTTTCTTAATTTCAACATGAGTACGTAGAGATGCCACGCGACGAGTGTGAGTTGTTCCTTTAACTGACAGGCGTGGTCTTCTACAGTAGGCTGGAGAGACAAGGTGGACTTTCTTGAATGCAAGTAGATCCCGAATGAGAAAACCCTTGTCAGCCATAACTGCATCCCCCTCCTCAAGCAAGTTTAGCAGTCCACTTTGCTTTACAATTTCTTTGTTGCTAATGGATCCTGTCCATAGTGGTGGAATTAAGGAAACTACACCAGTTGGGGTTATTCCAACCAATAACTTTGCAGTATTCCAGTGTTTGTAACTGCTCCATGTGATCTTTTGGTTTTTGTATGAATAGTTCAAGACAGTCAATTATTATTCTCACATTCTTAAATTGTTTAAATCTTTTTGGGAGTGATTTTCTCAATTCTGATCTAGAAGGCCAAGGAACTAAAAAGGAAAGCTCTTGAGAAAGAAATGTTAGCCAGGTATTGTAAATTCTAGATACTTGAGAAGGGTTAATGCCAAAAGTATCAGCTAGGAATTTCACTTGAAAACCTTTTCTTGTTCTCACTAAGGTAAGAACAAATTGTTCCCATTTTGTCAAGACTCCATCATTATTAATCTTTTTTGGAGTTGCTCATTTTTTTGATGACTTTTTGGTGTTCTTACTACCCCTCCAGAGACGTATGTCATTAGCCTTTGGTTCTAAAAATTCAAACAGCAAATCGAGCTTAGACCTAGTTACACCTATGTAACGATAACAGTTTTTGGGACAAGTTGCTTGGTCAATGAAATATTCTCTCTTCTCTTTCTCTGGACTTTTATACTCTGTCTGTGTAGCTACTTCAATTTTAGAGATAGCATCAGTATCTGCAGAGGATGATGAGGCTGGATATTCAAAGTCAATAGTTTCTCCTAATTGTGACTCGTCTTCCACAAGGGGCACATTCTTGGTTGGAATTTCATCTACACTACCACTATGCTTTCTCTTTCTAGACTTTTTCTCTTTGCTCGCTGTTGATCTGATCTTTGAGGCAGGTCTTTGCGGTTTATCCTTATATCGTACCCTCTCATGTACAAAGTTGGTGTGGGCACAGGCGGCCCAGTGTTTGTGTCACATACGTGACAGTATTGCGCCATTTAAGAGAATGTATGAAAATGAGTAGTATTATGGGCCCGTTTACGGCAAGCAATGAAATCAGTAGGGAAAAAAAGAGACTGCGTTTGCCGCTACGTTCAATTCGATACGAATTTCCCAATACGGCCATTTTGAACGTACCAGCCGCCCCTGGAGCTTGCAAGAGGTCACGTGACCTGTTTATGCATACATTAAAAAATTAGCATATATGCAAATGAGGCAAGACACACAAGAATGAAAATGGCAAACATTTTAATGACACAGCAGCTCCTTGATTATTTTTTTTCACTGAAAAAGAAAGTGGCGGAAAAAAACAAGGACGACAGCAGGAACAAAAAAACCGCCACGGTTCACAACGATTTTGAAAAGAAGAAAAGTGACCCCACCAGGATTCGAACCTGGAACCTTCCGATCCGCGGTCGGATGCCTTATCCATTGGGCCACGGGGCCTTGACAACATGAAAAAAATCAAATGGTTAACGTCTGCGCCTCCTTCGCCTCCTTCTGCCTCCGGTGTGTGGGTGGTTGGCGGCTTGCATGTTGGCCATGAAGTTGACCAAATTGGGGATACTGGCTGTAGGGGGAACCAAGTCTCTGAGGGGTGGTGGAAAATGCTGGGTATGGTCCATCACGTTGCAGTACGGGAAGAGCATGCATACGATGAGGGACGAGGAGGTGATGTGCGGCAACTTCCGTTTGGGGGTCATCATCGGCTGCAGAGAAGAGGGGGAAGGCGTCAATCCATCAGGGTACATATCGTGGGCTGTGGAGAAGGGGGAGGAGGAGGTGAAACGCTTTGTCCACGGGGAAGGCTTCACGGAGAATGGGTACCGCTAATCGCTGGGAAAAAAGGAAAAAAGCTTGATTAGCACTTACTGATGTTGGCACATGCATGTGTGGTGTTCGGGGTAGCAGCACGTCAAGGCATGCCCGGGAATCTGAAAAAACATGTGCAGTTGCGGTAAAATGGGCACCATGTAACCCCGAAGATTTTGAAAGCCAAGGTGCCGTACGTGAGATCTATCTGGAAAGAGAAAAAAAGACTTACGCGGCGGTGGCGGGGGGAATCATGCGAACGCATGCACTTTGGATGGTGTGCGGCCGAAACCAAAAGGGCCAAAATGACGACACGTGCACTTGTATTGGTGCGGCCAAAGGTGAGGTGATTTGACCCTGCACGTCAATACGTGACCGGGGATCTGAAAAGAACCAGAGAAAAGACTTACTAATGGTGGCACATGCACGTTCGATGGATACCGAAGAGACCGAATTCACAAATCAATGCGTGCCCGGGGATCTGAAAAAACAGGAAAAAAAAAAAAGACTCACGCGTATGCACGTCCAGTGTACGAACACATGCACGTGGTGTGGTGTTGGGGGAAGCGGCAAACGAGTGCGTGCCCGGGAATCTGAAAAAAAAACTTACTGGGTCAGACCCCACCATCCGTCGTCCGTGTAACACATGCACACGGTGTGTTCCCACGGATTGACGACGCACGTCAAAATGTGCCCGGGGATCTGAAAAAAGGAATGAAAGGACATGAAAGGACGTACGGTGGTGATGGTGGTTCGCACATGCACGCGACGTGTGTCCAAGGATCGACGATGCACGTTAGAATGTGACCTGGAATCTGCAATGATGGGAAAAAACACTTACACTCATCAGCTGGTGCATGCGTTCGCATGGCAAATGATGCAGAGGTGGATGGTGCCGCAGAGGGCGCACAACATGACTCTGTGGGGATTTAACTGAAAAAAGAGAATACCTTTGGTACAATCGAATTAAACCCCATTTGTAAGTGAACCCGTAGGCGCTGGGGCAGGTGCATTTGTATATGAATCCCTGTAGGGTAGCGATCTGTCCGCGTTAAAACTAGAGATCTGAAAAAAGAAAAAACAAAGGAAAAGCAAACAAGCGAAACGAGAAAACAAAGGGAATCGCTTCTCTCGGCTAGCAAAACATGTTATTTTCGCAACGGAGCCAATTTGGTCGAGCGAGCACACCGCTCTGAATTTTTTTTTTTGAAGAGCACACACATAAGATGGACATCGACTTACAACGAAAAAAAAAAATAACAGAAGAAAAAATAATCACGATGGTTTAAGCTCGTTGTCGCCGGAGAAATCCATCATTGAACTACAAACGAAAACGTGAGCACTGCGAACGGTAAAACGGTACGTCAAAAGAAAGCTAACATAAATCTTCAACTGTCGTTTGAGCGAGTCCGTTTTGAGGATTATTGCAAAGGAAAAAAAAAATATATATGGCAGAGCTCGGAGGCCTTTTCTTTTTTATCGAGGTTTAGTAAGTCGTGGTCATGAAAGCAAAGGATTTGAACCACTCACCAATTTCTGTGTTTTCCTGGAAACATCCGCGAGAGCGGTCAGTGTTTTCTCGGAAAAAGTATCGGTCTTTGAATGTGCTTTGTTCGCACCACCGACTCGTTTGAATCTTCTGGAAAAAAAAAAAAAAACAAACAAAAATAAGAATGGGGGTTGTTTCCTCGGATGACCAAACGTAAGCTTTTAAAGGGAAAAAAAAAATTGTGGCCGCCAACGCTTCCCGCATTGCGAGCGAGTGTTTTTGCAAAGAAAAACAAAAAAAATTATGTTAGCTTGAAAAACCGCTTCAAACCCAACCTATGCAACGCTTAGGTAAGAGTCATGGTGATTTTAAGGAAGGTTTTGGAGTTCGACAAACGTTGGAACGAAGAAGAAGAGAACTTACCTCGAGCTTGCGTTTCTTTTCGAAGGTCGTTTGAAATGAGAAAATCGTTTGTAAAGATCCTCTTTCGATTGTACACAAAAAACAGAGCTTGCAGAGAGGTCTTGTCACGTTACCGGTGGATCAAATCGAGCTGTGAAAAGTCTTTTTTTAACGCTGGGGATCAAATCAAGCTGTGACACCATCGTTTCACGCCGCAAAAAAACTAAATGCACCTCGCATCTCAAGTGCTTAAGTAATATTTCGATGGCGTGGATGTGACACAGTCGGATGACTCCTTTTTGTGACCTTATTTGGTGTCTTGCACACGTGTATTTGGTGTCTCGCACACGTGGGTGGCCCAAAGGCTAAATCACGGCGACAAATGGAAAATAGGCCTCTGAAAAAAGGCCTAAATTCGAGTACACCCGAGTGGTGTACGGTGTGAGCAAAGAGCCCTCGTTACGCCTGGGTCACGGGCCTGGCGGCGATTGAGTGGGTAGGTGGCTTTGTCACGACTACGTTGGGTCAGTGGTATCCCACCCCAGCCAAGGGGTGATTTCGATACGTCAGGTAAGACGTCACGAAGGGTTCCCTCTCTGAGAAATAGGGGCCTGCGAGGTTATTTCCACTTGGAGTCAGTGGCATCCCACCTCCACCCAGGGGGGTGGTTTCGATGCATCATGTAGGAGGTCACGAAGGGTCCCCCTCTAAGAAATAGGGGCCTGCGAGGTTATTTCGACATGGAGTCAGTGGTATCCCACCCCCACCCAGGGGGGGTGGTTTCGATGCATCATGTAGGAGGTCACGAAGTGTCCCTCTCTGGAAAACAAGGGCCTGCAAGGTTATTTCCACACGGAGTCAGTGGTATCCCACCCCCACCCAGGGGGTGGTTTCGGTGCATCATGTAGGAGGTCACGAAGTGTCCCTCTCTGGAAAACAAGGGCCTGGAAGGTTATTTCCACTTGGAGTCAGTGGTATCCCACCCCCACCCAGGGGGGGTGGTTTCGATGCATCATGTAGGAGGTCACAAAGTGTCCCTCTCTAAAATAGTAATATCCCGACCTCTATGTGAATCACACGCATTGCAAATCGTTTTTTTTTTAAAGAACCTTTTATTGTCAATTGCTTTTTCAAAAAAGAACCACTTATGGTCAACTAGTTTTTAACCTGGTTTTGAAAAAAAAAACACAGGTTTTTTTTTTTAAACGTTCAACTTGACTTTGGTTTGCATGATTTTCTTGACGATCCTTTCCGTGAGGGTCCGCTTGCCCGGCAATCCCTCGATGGCTTTGATCATGCGACGATCGGCGGCGTGCTTGTCCCTCAAAGTCTTGGCCTTGTCGTAGTCGATGTCGTGTTGTTTGGCAATCTTGTCCAACCGGTTGATGCCCGGGTCCCCGCGTTTCAAACGTTTCTTCAAATGCGTGCCGGGCCCCATGTACTGATAGCCTGGCCAGTGAAATTCCAGGCCCGTTTTGCCCAGCCATTTTTGCACGTCCACCCCGCGGCCGCCCTGAGACGGCTTCTGGCATCGTCGCTTACTCTTCATCGTAGTCCTCTTCATCGAGTCGGCGTCGCGTGCGCTTCCCTCGCTCCCAATCTTCCCACCCTGGTTGGGTTCTCAACCGTCTCACTGCCAAGGGTGTTTTCGACGTTTCCTCCATGGCCCGTCGCCTTTTATCCATGGCCCTGGCGACAGCCCCCCATAAATCGTCCTCACCCCTTGGACGCTCGATCTGGGGCGTCTTTTTCAATCGGCGTTTACCCTGTTCGAGGTCCCACGCATCAAAGGGGGTCTTTCGTGTAGGCTCTTCCTCCTCCCCCTCCTCCTTTTTCACTTTCACGTCCTGAGGGGGTGGGAAGAACCAGTCGTCTTCCTCTTCCTTTTTGACTTCCACCCAAGGAGGGGGTGGGCGGGGCCAGTCGTCTTCCTCTTCCTTTTTGACTTCCACCCAAGGAGGGGGTGGGAGGGGCCAGTCCTCGTCCTCTTCTTCTTCTTTTGCCTTTTTGAACAACCGTTTGGGTTTTTTTGGCACTCTGGGTTTCACGTCCGTCCCTATGGCTTTGCTCACCGTTGTCTTGGCAGGGGTCCTACCTGTGGGGGTTCCCCCCTCCGTTTTTTGGGCCACTCTCACCATGCGTCGCATCCATTTGTCGAACGCACTGCTCACCAAATCCGTTTCGGGGGCGTCGTCATCGTCGGCTGTCCCCGCCGTGCCTGCTGCGGGAACGTCCAAGGTTCGCAGTTTTTTCGTGGCTCGATGCAGGGCGCGCGATACGGGCTTCAACTTCATGCGTTTGGCTGCAGGCGACAGGTGGGGATCCTTCAACAACCGTTCCTCTTTGGCCGCCAAGGTGGCCGCATGGGTTAACAGATGGTTCTGCAACAAACCGGCCTTGTGTTTAGCCACCCAAGGGGCGAATTCGCGTTTGGGTACGATCAACATTTCTTCCATGACGAGACGGTGATGCGACCGGTCACGCGTGCTTCACCGACAGGGGTCGCACAGTAGGCGTCGTCTGAGTTCACAACACTCACGTTGCCACCTCTTATAGGTTCTTGTCGGCTGGACATTCAACAAGGCCACAAGAGCTCTCATCGTTGGAGACATCGACACACCGCTTGCAGTCCCCGCCATAAGCCACTGCCCGTCTGTCGGAGCAAGAGAGCGCGTCGTCGGGTCACCGAATTTTTCCGCTTGGCCAACTCGCGCAAGACCTTTTTATGCCTTTTCAATCGGGCCACGACGTCCGGGGTGACCCTGGCATGCCCTTTCAACGTGTTCAACACCAATTCGCTGATGGCATTGATCTGATCGGCGTTGGCGTGCCGTAGGAGGTCGTGACGGTATTGCCCGCGGGCATCTCGAAACAGACTTTCCAAAAACGGCAACTGACGTCTGAGACGTTTCATCTCGAGGGGAACCGTCTGCGTCGACCAGGGTCCACGTTGTCTTTTATACCCTCTTTTCTTGTGGCAACTTCCAGGGCTTTTTTGGTCACATGAGGCAACAAGGGCTGGCTTTCTTGGCGATGAAACCTTGCGATCGAGCGTATTGGAGCCACGATTGTTTGCCCCCTCTTGCTTTGTGAGCCTGCCAGGCCGCTCTCATGCTGTCGTATTGCCGTTTGGCCTTCGTCATATCCGTGTTTTTGACGGCGCGAATCATGTCGCGCGTGACCTCATAGGCTTTTTTGGGATCCACCACCCAAGGCATCTTGCCCCCTTGCTGAGTGGAGGGTCGTCTCCGCCGACGTGTCGAGGAGGTTGTCTTCTTCTTTGTCGTCGCACGTTTGGCCATGGTCTGAGGTTGCGAGGACAGCGTCCCTTCCCTTTTATCGCGTCCACGAAAAGGTGGAACCATCGGGATGACGCACCAACCCAGACCTCCGTCGTTTCATGGCAGCACGTTCAACACTGCTTGCATTGTACCGCTTTTTGGTGGCGGCCTCTAGGGCTTTTTTGGCACCGTACCCCGCGGCACCACTGACGGCTCCTACAGCAGCCGCTTTGCCCGCCGCGATGGCTGCAGGCAGGAGGGCTAGTAGAGGAAACAGGCCTCCCTTGTGACGTCGCCGTCGAGTCGTCCGTCGTCGCGACACTCTTTGCTTGGGCATGCTCGCTTGTTGAGTGACCTCTCGTAGGCCGTGCGTTCCCTTTTTATGTCGGACGGTGGGGCTTGGCAAAGGCACGGGTGTACCCTTCGTCCTCCAAGAGGTCCGAAAAGACCCGGTACGTATCGTCGGAGGCCGGATGCAGATCCAAGAAGACGTACCCAAAAGGTCGGGCCGTCACGGTGTCGTAGACGTCTAACACGTCGGGCCAATGTTTGGGAAAGGCTTGCCTGATGAGGTTGGTGAACCCCAACTGATCGCGAGGACTCTTGAAGGCCACGATGTAATGCGCATTACGCGAAATCGTCTTGGCGTACTTGCCAGGGGGAAACATGTCTTGACAGAGATAGAGCACGGTGATGTTGCGATGGTGCGAGTCTTTGGTGAACAGATCCAACACGCGTTTGTCGTTGCCCCCTTCCTCCATCAGATCGTCGAGGACCAAGACCCCTCCTTTCGTGCGACCGAACCAACGTTGTAATTGATCGCTCTCGGGTATGCCTTTGTGCATGTGTACCCCCAGTCGAGCCAACGGGTGAAAGCCCTCTTGCCACACCCCGTAACAATAGTGGACGTTGGGCACCACGTCGCAAAAGTACCGGTGAGGCGCTTTCAAGAGTTTGGTGACAAATACCGTCTTGCCACACCCCGAGGGTCCCACCACCAACAGGCTACTCGGTGTCCGAATCATCTTTGTTCAACTCCACAGCAAGGCGTCGATTTTTATACTGCCCGCTTTCAGACGTCTGAGCATGGAATTCAACGTCAGACGCCCCGTGAGAGGCACCTTTTGCGTCTTCAAGGGCTTGGGGAGTTTCCGAAAGACCTCGGCCAACGTCACGGTGTCTTTGACCATCTTGATCTTTTTCTTTTTGCTCCGCACGCGTTTAGGTGGGTCGGGGTCGGGACCGTATTGTTCCTGCAACCGTTGCATCATACCCATCCACGTGGCTTGACTGGGTAAGGGAACCGCCGAGGTCAGTCGCGGAGGGACGAGCCCCGTCACAGGTTGCAAGTCGAGGCGTCGTTGGGCCATACTGATACGGTTACCCAAAGAGTGCGCCCCCCTTTTATATGGACAAAGGACCACACAGTCACCGCTTTTTAAAAAATGTTTTATTAAGAACGACCTCGTTGTTGTTGTTAATACACGGTATCGTAGTTTTGGCCTTCCGGGTTCCCCGTCATCGTCATGAGCATGTCCATCAGACGCACGGGCACGTGGTTACTCTGGCGAATGGGGCCCGTCAAACGATGCCACGCCAAATCGCGTCGCACCAACCGCTTGAACCAGGCAGCCGCGCGAGCGTCGTTCTTCACGAAATCGTAGCGACTAAAATACTGTTGAAACGTCTGTAACGTGCCTCCCAGACTGCAATGCACCAAAAACAGGAGGGCATAGGCACCGCACGTGTTGCTGTCGATGGCTTGCAAACTGCGCTCGTTGAAACGAAGGGTGGACCAATGCTTTTCCAACCAGTCTTCCAGGGCAGGCGCCCCGTAACGCCACAACGGTAACCCAAAACTGTCCATCACCAAGCAGGTGTCCTCCTCTTCGTCGTCGTCGTCAGGGCCCGGCGTCCAAAGGGCCATCCAATGACTGCCAGGACGATCGTGAGGGTCCACGTTGACGATATACCCTTGCGCACGGTCTCGGATGGGTCGAGGGGGCAGTCGGTCGCTGGGAAAGACCCCGGCAAAATGAGGACCAAGGTGGGGGTCGTCTTCGGCCAAATGCCGCAACTGTTCGTCCGTGGTGGGCACCAACTCCATGGTGGGACTGACCTTGGTCTATCTTCTAATGGCTCTTTTATGTGCCATAGGCATTGTACAACACGCCTCCGTCATGGGTGATTTGCATGACGTTCTCAAATTCGCCGTAAATGACCACCGTGGCGACGTGAGCCAACCCGGCATTCAAGTGAAATTGCACGCGCACGTTGCCCTCTTTTTGCGGGTTGAGAATTTTGCCGTCGGCATCCCCACTGGCCACGTTGTCGAAGACGTACAAGGTGCAATTCTTGCCGTACCCCCACTCTTGGGGCCGTACCAGGTTGGGTCGCCTTTCTTTCCAAGCCGAGGTGGCCTGCACGAAGCGGAAATATCCCACCAGATCTTTGTTGCCATTGCCCGCATTCAATTCGAGGGTCGTGCCATAGGGATACTCTTCCCCGTCCACAAACTGTTTGATCCACTGTAACCCAAACTGTTGAAAGGCAAACGGCGAGTACGTGTAGTCGCCGTTGTAACTGCTCTGGTGCAACAACCCCACGATCATCCGATCGGGCACGCGGTGGAGAAAGATGCGATCTTCGTCAAAATCCGTCTGACCCGCAGGGAGGGCATACGTGCGAATCTCCGAACGCACCAAGGGGTACTTGGCATAATACCCCTCGTTTCTTTGTAATTGCAAGGTATTGGCAAGGGGGTCGGACAATTGCACTTGACACACGTGAAACTTGATTTTGATGTCGGCGTCCGTCAAACGGCCTTGCTCTGCCACCCCGTTGAGGAAGAAGGCCGGTTCGTGAAAGAAGAAACGCACCACCACTTCTACAAAGGGTACCAAGGGTTTACCCATGTAAAAGGCTTCCGAGTGCGGCTTGAAGTACAGCGTGCGTCGTTTGCCAGCCGTGTAGTGCCCTTGTTCTCTCTTCATGGCCTTCACGGCAGCTTTTTGCGTGGCACTGAGAGCCGTGTAGTCGGCGTGGGGGGTCGCGTCGTCCACGTTGTTGGCCGTCAAAGGGGTGGCCACATCCAACCCATCTTGTTGGAACCCCTGCAAGGGCAAGAGGGTCTCTCCATCCAGGCGGTCGTTGTTGATGAGGGTCTCAAAGTAAGCCTTGTACGGGTAGGTGTCCGTCTGGGAACTGATCAACGTGCCATTGAAGGTGACGCTGCATTGTTTGATCATGGTGTGGCATAAATTCTGTGCGGGGAACAGATTGTCCGCGGCTGCGACGTTGTTGCCATTGTGTTGTTTCATTTGAAATTCCATTTCGAAGTAACTCCGATTCAAGTCCACGTACTCGTTGACGCCCGACATGACAAATTGCATGGGTTGAATGCCCCCACTGTCCGCTTTCACCAACACCATGCGATACTTCTCGTAGGAAGTATCCGTCGGGGGGACGTCGAAGATTTGCATGGTGGGATGCCAGGTGGTGGCGGCAGGTGTCCTTCCCTCACTCATCGTGCTCACCGGTGTCCTCGTCGCCTTTGCCGTGGTCGCTTGTGCATCTCTTTTATATACGCGCGTGTCCAGGAAGGCACCATGTCAGGAGCCCCCGGCCAAATCCGTCCCCCGACTTGAGGCGCCACGCCTTTCAGACCGTGCCGTTGAAGCCCCCTCGAGGGCATGGGTGTCATGACGATGCGCCGCTTCACCATCTTCAGGGTCCCAAGATATCGTGCACACTGTGTTTGACGCGTTTACTCACTCTGTCGAGGACTTCGTCCGCTTTGCGTTTCAAGGCCCTCTTCACGTGCTTTTGTACCTTTCTGGCGACGACTTGACCCCCCCTTTCGAGCACGGGTCCGACAAACCGACTGAAAAGCCCCGAACCGTCTTGCGACGTGGGGGTGTACCGTGTCAGACTGCCTCCTCGCATGACTCGCAAATGCTTGGGGTGTTCGGGAGTGTCCTTTTATACACGTCGACGGGATTGTCTGCACGGACCACGACAGGGTTGTCTTCTCTTTATACACGCTGGCGAAAATGCAAAGTCAAGTTGGAGGGTCCCTCCCCCAGATGCGCCAAGGCACCGGCCATCTCGGCGATTTGCACTTCCATCACCTCGAACGAGGGTTGACGCACCGGCAGGTATTGTACGTGGGTGGGTTCGAAGTAGGCGTATCCATTTCGGTCCGTGGTGGAAAGGTGGACTTCTCTGAGGAGATCCGTGATGCGTTCGCCCACGATGGTGCTCTGACCCGCATTGCAGTAGACACGCAGACTGCGCGAGGGGGGGAAGAAGCTCTTTTCGAACCAACCCCAATTCAAGTTGGTAAACTCCCAGGTCTGTTGTTGCGTGAAAAGGACCCACTCTCCCTGGATGGTGGCCGCATCGATGGGTTGAGTGTTGATCTTCTCGCTGGCGGGAGGGGACTTGTAATGAATCTGACGGATCTGGGGTCCCGGAAAACTGTGGCTTGGGCCAATGCCTCCTAACAACACCATCAAGTCGTACGCAAAGCCCACTGTGATGTTCTGGGAAGCGCGCTCGCATCCGCTTCCGTCGATTTGCAAGGTGGTGGGACCCGTCCAACGCAGGGTTTGAAAGTACTCCGCATCGGTTTCCGGATGCTTCCATTCTTCGAGGTCCGTGCTGTCTTTTTCCGTGTACTTGAAATAGTAGGCGATTCCCTTTTGCAACTCGAACACGAGGGACCGCATGAAAGAGACCCCGTCGTGCACCGACTCGTCCTGCAACAGGTCGTCCACGGTGACCACGGCCCTCACGTTGTTGTTGGCCACACTGCGTGTCCCGCGCGCATCCACCTTGGTCGTGTACCCCCGTTGATAGGCAAGTTGGGTGCCCGAAGGAAACTTTTGCAACAGGGCGGACCGAAATTCGTTCCGAAGGGGTAGCGACAGGCTCGCCAACCCCACTTGCCAGTCTTTGCCTCCGAACTTCAAGGGGGTGGGCAATTGCACCTTGTAACTGTTGTTGCGATTGGCCCTCGCGAATTGAGCTCCTCCGCCATCGCTGGGCAACGTCACGTAGAGCTCTTCCATGCCTTGAGGTCCGAGGTGGGGATCCAACTATCGTATTTGGCCGGCCACCCTTTCCATCTCACCAACGCTCGCTTGCCACGCCGTTTAAGTACTTTTTCGATGCGCCACAAGGTGTCGTCGTCCACGGTGACTTTTTGTAGATCCTCTTCGTAAAACGTCCCCTCCACGGGTGTGCCATCCATTTCTTCGATTTTGTAGGTGATGGGAACCCCCGACACCACGCGTTGCACCACAAACACTTCCTCCGTCCATTGGGGCAAATACCCTTTCTTGAAGAGTCTCGTGCGCTTGCTCAAGCGCACGCGATCCCCTCTGGCCAATCGAGGTCGCCTCCGATCAGGTTTCAACCGTAAACCGTACAATCGCTGCCACACAAACTCTTCGTTCTCCGGCGTCACTTTTCTCGGTGCCAAACCAATGCTACGGTGCTTGGAGGCATTATACCCAGCCACCAAGTCGGGGAGGATGTCGATGTACTTCAAGGTGTTGGCGGCAGTGAAATAGCGGTACATGCGGCCCTTGAGCGTGCGATTGAACCGTTCCACCACGGCGGCTTTGGCATCCCCTTTCGTGGAAAAATGATGAATGCCTTCTCGCTTCAACCAGGCCTGCACGGTAGCGTTGTAAAATTCTTTGCCTTTGTCCGTCTGCAAGGTTTGTGGCTGGCGTCCCCCGTCCTTGAGAATGCTTCGAAAGGCTCGCACGACCTCGGCGCCCGTCTTATTTTTTAACGGACGCACCCAGGCGTATTTCGACAAGACGTCCACCACGGTGAGGAGGTAACGTATGCCGCGGTTGTGGCGGGCCACGCGCTGCATTTCCACCAGATCGGCCACCCATTGCTGGTCGCGATAAAACACCAAGACGGGCAGCGTCGAAAACCGCCGACGCGGGGGTTTGTGCAACGTGTAGGCCAAATTCTTTTGCAACAAAGTGCGTGCCTTCTTCAGGGACCACCCGTGAGCGCGTGCAAACCGGGCCACCCCGCCCAAGGCACCGGGTGCTGCAGGGTCCTCGTAGGAGGCTGCCGTTGTGGTCTTTTTCTTCATGGTCGTCGAAGTCTGTCCGTCACCCACAGGCAAACTCGACGCCACGCCAACTCTCGAATGGTGGGCAGGCATAGCCCGTACGTTTTATGTATCTTGCGGTACCATTGCCAACTTTCTGGCCAAGGGTACCCCTCGTCCAACCACACCACAAAGGCCGCGAACGTCCCCCAGTGCAACTCGTCGAGAAGGTATTCGAAGACGTCGAGGGGCGTGCCATCGGCGGCCGCGTCCATGGCGAACACATCCTGACTGGGTGCCCCTATGACGGCCACGAGCGATCGACATACCGTGCGCAACATGACCCAACGGCATCGACTCCACACGTCTGCGCACGTCGTCATGGTTTTCGCACACTGACGAGTCAAGGTGGCGGACGGCCCGGTTTTATGACTTCCTGCGTCTGAAATGCAAGGTGACCGTCGTGTGCGTGCGACCCACTTGTGCCGTGGGCAACGCATGCCCCAACCCATCCCTCAAACTCACGCTGGCCACCTCCAGTCCGTAATAGCGCACAGACCGAAATCGTTCTGGCGAGGGTTCGTAATACACACCCCCCTCCCCTCGCTGCAAGTGCGGCACCTCTTGCAAGAGATCGGTCGTCCGATCCCCCACCATGACGGCACGTCCCACGTTGGAATAGATGTGCAGACCCTGCGTGTGGTGCGTCTTGCCCACCACGCTGTCGAAGGCGTCATTCAGACGCACGAAGCGCCATTTCACTTTAGACGAAAACATGACCGTGTCACGCGTGGAATCGTATTTCAACAGCACGTCACCGTGAGCAATGATGGAGTCCACCGTGTGACCCCACCTTGGGGCCGGGCCCGTGACCACTTGACGCAATTCGGGAATGGCATTGTGGCCTAGAAGAAATGACAAATTTTGCGATGGGTCGGGCATCAACCAACCCATCTTGAAACACAAACTCTTGTTCAATTCAAAGGTCGTTTCATCGAGTCCATCGACAATCATCTCTGTGGCGCCATTGGAGGTGTCCCAACTCACGCGGGGGCGGATCTGCAGGGTTCCGTCTTCGTAGTCAAACAGATTGACTTTCAACAACCATTGTTCGATCAAGGCTTTCATGAACGCTTCGCCCGATGGCAAGGGATGTCGAGCATTCGAGGCCACCATGTCACTGACAAGGACTTGGTTCTTGATCGTCCAGGGAAAGTCCGAATCCCCCTCTTTCAGTAATCGGGTGGTCGTGACCAACAACGCCTTGGTAGGTTGGTCGTGCAAGAGGGTGACGTCCATCCCACGATCGCGCATGACCAGACTGCTCAAGGCCACTTCCCACCCAGGCTCTCCAAACGTCAGGGGAGTGGCTAATCGCACTTGAAAGGACGCTGCCGTGTTCTGGGGAAATTCGGGCGTCGTGTCGCTCGACAGGGTCACGTACATGTCCCTGAGTCCCCTCATCTCGACTGACCCCCGTGCCACGGCGTCCCGTCTTTTTATGCCATTTGTCTAGGGTCGTGGGTGAGGCATACATGCACACACTACAACAACCACACACCTCGGAATGAGGTCCTTCATGGTTTAATCTTTAAAAATGGACCGCACGCGATTACAAGGCCAACTACAATTACAGGGTTTCCAGCACAACACTTCTTCGGGGGTCCCACGTTGGTACACCTGGTTTTTCTCGTCCTCACAGTACTCACACAACACCAGGTCTAACAGGTCGTCACACCGTGCACGCCACAGATCGCGTTCTCGCAAGGCTTTTTCGTAAAGGGGCTCGAAGACCGAGGCGGGGGTGGCCACACCCTCCTCCACCTCTGCTTTGGGTTCGGGTTTCGGGGTGTAGTCTTCGCCCATCGTTCCCCTGACCCATCGCGTCACGTACTTCACAATGGATTTTTCCAAATGGTACTGGGTGCGGCCGATCGATTGCACGTTTTCCCACAATCCCTCTTTTTCTCGCAACTCTTTAATCGCTTGGCACTCGTCCATCTCTCTGACCTTGTCCTTCAACGTGTGCAGCAGATGAAACGACATGGGCTCGAACTGGGGAGGAGCCTCCTTTCGCGCAAGGGGTGCCAGGGCTGCCGGATCTACCTTGGCCCACGCCTTCACGCCGTTCACAATCTCTTTCTCCAAGTCGTACCGAGCCTTATCGAAAGCATGCGCGACCTCCCATCGTCCTTTCCTCGCCCACCCTTCGTACGTTTCGTCTACACGAAGCATGTCCAAGACTGTGTCGTGCAACCCCCATTGCAGTGGGTCTGGCATCTCGGGATGTCCGACCATGGCGAAGAACAAAACAAAAGTGATCAACAATGGCAAACAACGCGCTCTTTATAAGGTCCGTGGTGCCTGCAATGCGCGCAAAGCCACTCAATCGCAGCTAGGCCCATGACCCAGGCGGTGCGAGGGCTCTTTTCTTGGCCATGGATAAAAGGCGACGGGCCATGGAGGAAACGTCGAAAACACCCTTGGCAGTGAGACGGTTGAGAACCCAACCAGGGTGGGAAGATTGGGAGCGAGGGAAGCGCACGCGACGCCGACTCGATGAAGAGGACTACGATGAAGAGTAAGCGACGATGCCAGAAGCCGTCTCAGGGCGGCCGCGGGGTGGACGTGCAAAAATGGCTGGGCAAAACGGGCCTGGAATTTCACTGGCCAGGCTATCAGTACATGGGGCCCGGCACGCATTTGAAGAAACGTTTGAAACGCGGGGACCCGGGCATCAACCGGTTGGACAAGATTGCCAAACAACACGACATCGACTACGACAAGGCCAAGACTTTGAGGGACAAGCACGCCGCCGATCGTCGCATGATCAAAGCCATCGAGGGATTGCCGGGCAAGCGGACCCTCACGGAAAGGATCGTCAAGAAAATCATGCAAACCAAAGTCAAGTTGAACGTTTAAAAAAAAAAACCTGTGTTTTTTTTTTCAAAACCAGGTTAAAAACTAGTTGACCATAAGTGGTTCTTTTTTGAAAAAGCAATTGACAATAAAAGGTTCTTTAAAAAAAAAACGATTTGCAATGCGTGTGATTCACATAGAGGTCGGGATATTACTATTTTAGAGAGGGACACTTTGTGACCTCCTACATGATGCATCGAAACCACCCCCCCTGGGTGGGGGTGGGATACCACTGACTCCAAGTGGAAATAACCTTCCAGGCCCTTGTTTTCCAGAGAGGGACACTTCGTGACCTCCTACATGATGCACCGAAACCACCCCCTGGGTGGGGGTGGGATACCACTGACTCCGTGTGGAAATAACCTTGCAGGCCCTTGTTTTCCAGAGAGGGACACTTCGTGACCTCCTACATGATGCATCGAAACCACCCCCCCTGGGTGGGGGTGGGATACCACTGACTCCATGTCGAAATAACCTCGCAGGCCCCTATTTCTTAGAGGGGGACCCTTCGTGACCTCCTACATGATGCATCGAAACCACCCCCCTGGGTGGAGGTGGGATGCCACTGACTCCAAGTGGAAATAACCTCGCAGGCCCCTATTTCTCAGAGAGGGAACCCTTCGTGACGTCTTACCTGACGTATCGAAATCACCCCTTGGCTGGGGTGGGATACCACTGACCCAACGTAGTCGTGACAAAGCCACCTACCCACTCAATCGCCGCCAGGCCCGTGACCCAGGCGTAACGAGGGCTCTTTGCTCACACCGTACACCACTCGGGTGTACTCGAATTTAGGCCTTTTTTCAGAGGCCTATTTTCCATTTGTCGCCGTGATTTAGCCTTTGGGCCACCCACGTGTGCGAGACACCAAATACACGTGTGCAAGACACCAAATAAGGTCACAAAAAGGAGTCATCCGACTGTGTCACATCCACGCCATCGAAATATTACTTAAGCACTTGAGATGCGAGGTGCATTTAGTTTTTTTGCGGCGTGAAACGATGGTGTCACAGCTTGATTTGATCCCCAGCGTTAAAAAAAGACTTTTCACAGCTCGATTTGATCCACCGGTAACGTGACAAGACCTCTCTGCAAGCTCTGTTTTTTGTGTACAATCGAAAGAGGATCTTTACAAACGATTTTCTCATTTCAAACGACCTTCGAAAAGAAACGCAAGCTCGAGGTAAGTTCTCTTCTTCTTCGTTCCAACGTTTGTCGAACTCCAAAACCTTCCTTAAAATCACCATGACTCTTACCTAAGCGTTGCATAGGTTGGGTTTGAAGCGGTTTTTCAAGCTAACATAATTTTTTTTGTTTTTCTTTGCAAAAACACTCGCTCGCAATGCGGGAAGCGTTGGCGGCCACAATTTTTTTTTTCCCTTTAAAAGCTTACGTTTGGTCATCCGAGGAAACAACCCCCATTCTTATTTTTGTTTGTTTTTTTTTTTTTTTCCAGAAGATTCAAACGAGTCGGTGGTGCGAACAAAGCACATTCAAAGACCGATACTTTTTCCGAGAAAACACTGACCGCTCTCGCGGATGTTTCCAGGAAAACACAGAAATTGGTGAGTGGTTCAAATCCTTTGCTTTCATGACCACGACTTACTAAACCTCGATAAAAAAGAAAAGGCCTCCGAGCTCTGCCATATATATTTTTTTTTTCCTTTGCAATAATCCTCAAAACGGACTCGCTCAAACGACAGTTGAAGATTTATGTTAGCTTTCTTTTGACGTACCGTTTTACCGTTCGCAGTGCTCACGTTTTCGTTTGTAGTTCAATGATGGATTTCTCCGGCGACAACGAGCTTAAACCATCGTGATTATTTTTTCTTCTGTTATTTTTTTTTTTCGTTGTAAGTCGATGTCCATCTTATGTGTGTGCTCTTCAAAAAAAAAAATTCAGAGCGGTGTGCTCGCTCGACCAAATTGGCTCCGTTGCGAAAATAACATGTTTTGCTAGCCGAGAGAAGCGATTCCCTTTGTTTTCTCGTTTCGCTTGTTTGCTTTTCCTTTGTTTTTTCTTTTTTCAGATCTCTAGTTTTAACGCGGACAGATCGCTACCCTACAGGGATTCATATACAAATGCACCTGCCCCAGCGCCTACGGGTTCACTTACAAATGGGGTTTAATTCGATTGTACCAAAGGTATTCTCTTTTTTCAGTTAAATCCCCACAGAGTCATGTTGTGCGCCCTCTGCGGCACCATCCACCTCTGCATCATTTGCCATGCGAACGCATGCACCAGCTGATGAGTGTAAGTGTTTTTTCCCATCATTGCAGATTCCAGGTCACATTCTAACGTGCATCGTCGATCCTTGGACACACGTCGCGTGCATGTGCGAACCACCATCACCACCGTACGTCCTTTCATGTCCTTTCATTCCTTTTTTCAGATCCCCGGGCACATTTTGACGTGCGTCGTCAATCCGTGGGAACACACCGTGTGCATGTGTTACACGGACGACGGATGGTGGGGTCTGACCCAGTAAGTTTTTTTTTCAGATTCCCGGGCACGCACTCGTTTGCCGCTTCCCCCAACACCACACCACGTGCATGTGTTCGTACACTGGACGTGCATACGCGTGAGTCTTTTTTTTTTTTCCTGTTTTTTCAGATCCCCGGGCACGCATTGATTTGTGAATTCGGTCTCTTCGGTATCCATCGAACGTGCATGTGCCACCATTAGTAAGTCTTTTCTCTGGTTCTTTTCAGATCCCCGGTCACGTATTGACGTGCAGGGTCAAATCACCTCACCTTTGGCCGCACCAATACAAGTGCACGTGTCGTCATTTTGGCCCTTTTGGTTTCGGCCGCACACCATCCAAAGTGCATGCGTTCGCATGATTCCCCCCGCCACCGCCGCGTAAGTCTTTTTTTCTCTTTCCAGATAGATCTCACGTACGGCACCTTGGCTTTCAAAATCTTCGGGGTTACATGGTGCCCATTTTACCGCAACTGCACATGTTTTTTCAGATTCCCGGGCATGCCTTGACGTGCTGCTACCCCGAACACCACACATGCATGTGCCAACATCAGTAAGTGCTAATCAAGCTTTTTTCCTTTTTTCCCAGCGATTAGCGGTACCCATTCTCCGTGAAGCCTTCCCCGTGGACAAAGCGTTTCACCTCCTCCTCCCCCTTCTCCACAGCCCACGATATGTACCCTGATGGATTGACGCCTTCCCCCTCTTCTCTGCAGCCGATGATGACCCCCAAACGGAAGTTGCCGCACATCACCTCCTCGTCCCTCATCGTATGCATGCTCTTCCCGTACTGCAACGTGATGGACCATACCCAGCATTTTCCACCACCCCTCAGAGACTTGGTTCCCCCTACAGCCAGTATCCCCAATTTGGTCAACTTCATGGCCAACATGCAAGCCGCCAACCACCCACACACCGGAGGCAGAAGGAGGCGAAGGAGGCGCAGACGTTAACCATTTGATTTTTTTCATGTTGTCAAGGCCCCGTGGCCCAATGGATAAGGCATCCGACCGCGGATCGGAAGGTTCCAGGTTCGAATCCTGGTGGGGTCACTTTTCTTCTTTTCAAAATCGTTGTGAACCGTGGCGGTTTTTTTGTTCCTGCTGTCGTCCTTGTTTTTTTCCGCCACTTTCTTTTTCAGTGAAAAAAAATAATCAAGGAGCTGCTGTGTCATTAAAATGTTTGCCATTTTCATTCTTGTGTGTCTTGCCTCATTTGCATATATGCTAATTTTTTAATGTATGCATAAACAGGTCACGTGACCTCTTGCAAGCTCCAGGGGCGGCTGGTACGTTCAAAATGGCCGTATTGGGAAATTCGTATCGAATTGAACGTAGCGGCAAACGCAGTCTCTTTTTTTCCCTACTGATTTCATTGCTTGCCGTAAACGGGCCCATAATACTACTAAAATGGTTCAAAAATCACTCTAAATTCAACTTGTAGTCAAGGATTTAAATAAAAGAAGCTTACCTTAGTCTGCATTTGTGTTATTTTGAAGTCTTTGTGGCAGCTGAGTCGTTCTAAAGTCGTTCTAAAGCCATTTTGACGATTTCAACTTTTCCAAGTTTGCTTTCCAGTAAAGAGAAACGAAAGGCTGGCGACATGGTCGGCCGACGATTCGCACTCGAAGCTCCATAAATTCCACTAAAATGCTCGGAGCCCGCCAAAATTGCCTCACGGCAGCCGTCGATAATTTTTCTTTCTAGCTGCTTCGCCTCGGATTCCAAGGTTTATCTTATCCGCCAGAAAAACGCTCCTTTTCGAGCGCTGGCTGCCCATTTTTGCTTTGTCGACATCCGTAACGAGTGATCTTGGCCACGGATTTGAAAATCGTTGGCTTAGCGACCCCTCCGTAACGACAAAGTCGCCCTCAACCGTAGGGAGGCACAGGTCAATTTGTTGTAGGAAAATTGAACCGCACCAGGGTCCCTGGGGAAACTACACCGGAAACGGCGGGAAACTCAGCGCTTGCAGTGAAGTAATACTAGTCAAATATACTGGCCGTTTTATTTTTATAATTGTTCAGCGCTAATTTTTACCGTGCTAACAAAACAGTTGCACGTTGTTGTTGTTCGTTGGACAGTTCTACTCGAGAGCACTTTCTATTGGAATTAATTTTCAGACATTTTGGCATTCCCACTTCTGCCCAGCAAAACAGTGCTTTTCAGCGCTAAAATCGCTCAGTTGGTCTCAGCAAAACTGTTTTTAAGCGCTAAAATCGCTCAATAAAACAGTGCCAAGACCCTGAATTGAAATATAACAATTTTTAGACATTTAAGTACACTTCGTTTCACGTTAACGATTCACTAAATTTTCATACAACAATTTTCAATTTTCCTACAACAAATTGACCTGTGCCTCCCTACGGTTGAGGGCGACTTTGTCGTTACGGAGGGGTCGCTAAGCCAACGATTTTCAAATCCGTGGCCAAGATCACTCGTTACGGATGTCGACAAAGCAAAAATGGGCAGCCAGCGCTCGAAAAGGAGCGTTTTTCTGGCGGATAAGATAAACCTTGGAATCCGAGGCGAAGCAGCTAGAAAGAAAAATTATCGACGGCTGCCGTGAGGCAATTTTGGCGGGCTCCGAGCATTTTAGTGGAATTTATGGAGCTTCGAGTGCGAATCGTCGGCCGACCATGTCGCCAGCCTTTCGTTTCTCTTTACTGGAAAGCAAACTTGGAAAAGTTGAAATCGTCAAAATGGCTTTAGAACGACTTTAGAACGACTCAGCTGCCACAAAGACTTCAAAATAACACAAATGCAGACTAAGGTAAGCTTCTTTTATTTAAATCCTTGACTACAAGTTGAATTTAGAGTGATTTTTGAACCATTTTCATACATTCTCTGTCACGTATGTAAATCACAAACAACGTCTGGGCCGCCTGTGGTGTAGGGCATTCAAAGGTTCTATAACCTTGTACAAAATTATTTGAACAGACCTTCGTACTTGTTGTAATCTTGAATTGATCACGATTAATAGCTCTAGCCCACGAAAAAACATCTTTCTTGTTCTTGGGCGAGTAGAATCTTAATATTCCAACGTGAGAAAGAATCTTTTGCTTTTCTGGGTACCTTCGATCGTTGTCACAACCCCAGACAGCACAATGATCACCACCGGGCATATTTCCAATATTATTTGTATTAATGAGCTTAGAAGTACGCTAAAAGTAGCCTGTACACACGCAAATACAACTGAAACGACTTTATTGAGTCATTCCCTACCCATCTATACCTAATTTTGCAATATTTCGAGACCATTACTACGCGACGTCAATTTCACAATAAACCTTACGCAAGCAAGGAAGTTTATCAACTGTAGATTTTATCGTATATTTGACGGCTATTCAAACAAGAACTTACACTTTTCACGTATCAACATTGGCCAAATCCATTTCCGACAAAATAGTGGCGAAAAAGGGTTGATTTCTCTTCAAAATCGTTGATTTGGACGTTGAGACAACTTTTCGCCATACATTTTCCTTCTAGCGACTGGCAATGTTTGCCCCCTGGCGATCCTAGAATCCTATGCGCATAAGACAGGGATCCGATTACTGGCAATCCATTCATTCCCTGTACTTCCGTCCATCATGGCTGCAACGTTTGTGTCAAAATGATCCAGATGCAAATCGTGTCAATGCCTGTGTTTTTACAACATTTAAGCTTAAAGATTGATGATTAATTCCTTTAAAAACGGATGGATGATCTTTCTCCTAAGTTTTTACTCCTTCAGGATTGTGTGGGAACTAATGTGGAACGAAACATACTTTCACTTGGTCTCTCAACAAAACACGTACCAACTCAAGTGTTGCGAGGCGAGTTACTGAAGGCTCTTCCAGAAGCTGAACAGCCACAAGATTCTTCGAAAATAGCTCTTGGTGGTGTTAATCGTAAGTCCTTACGGCTCGAATGTGCCTTGGATTGTCTAATGCAACTTTCAGAGGAAGACGCCAACTTGCTTTTGGCCATCTCTGTACTTGAGGAGAGGTATCAAACATTCATGGATAGAATTCGCCTCGAGTTTGGGAAAAATATTATAATAGGAAGTAGGGTTTTTGTTACTTTGAAACAAATTTCAACGAAATCGCCGGGTGTCGTGTGGTACAAGGGAGAGTTATCAGGATGTTATGGCACAATGTTTGGAGTTGAACTGACAGTAAGTAAGACGATCACTTAAGAGTGGCTGCCGGTAAGAATCGAGAATCATTTGCCAACGATCAATTTGGCACATCGCTGATATTTTGCTCAAAGAAAACCTTTGGTGGACTATTTTTAAAAAGTCGTATCTAAAAGTTCCATCGAGGTTTTGATTTTGAGAAATTCACGATAATCTCAAAGTGCGGTTTTTCTCTCAGTGTCAAGCGTCCGAAATAACATGCGGGGACAAAGCGCCTCTGAGAACTCAAAATATCTTCAATTGAAATCAAACGTTACACAATTCTAGACACTGATATTTGGCATAGAAAATGTTAAATAGTTTTATATTGCGACTGTTGAGTGAAATAATCAAAGAGTCGGGTACCAGGAGCCTTTTTCTGCTGTTGAAAATTACTCATAATTTACTGTCTTTTGAAGCGCTTTTCAAAGGTATTGTGTTGATTGTCTGTCTAAGTCGCAGAATTTAAAGATTTGAAATGATGAAAAGTGCAATGTTTAGACAAATAGTTGTTCTAGAATTGTGTAAAGTTTGACTTCAATTGAAGATATTTTGAGTTCTCAGAGGCGCTTCGTCCCCGCATGTTATTTCGGACGCTTGACTGAGACTTTGAGATTATCGTGAATTTCTCAAAATCAAAAAATCTCTGGAACTTTTAAATATGATTTTTGAAAATAGTCCACCAAAGGTTGTCTTTGAGCAAAATATCAGCGACGTGCCAAATTTACCATTGACAAAAAAAAAAAAAAAATTACCATTGACAAATGATTCTCAATCCTTACAGGCAGCCACTCTTCATTATTGTCCATGGCGACAATCAGTTCTAAAATCATCTGTGTTGCTTGTCTAACAATGTTTTCAATTGAGTAATTTTTACTATTCAGCAATTCAACTTTGTCAAGATCATGTTAAATGCTTATTTACAAGAAGATTAGAAAGAGACAACCATTTCTTTGTTAATACCATTTATTATTATTATTATTATTATTATTTTATTTTATTGCATTCAACGCATCCTTATCTTGGTTGCCCTATGATTCTAAGTGGTGAGATTTTCGTAATTCGTGTACCATTTCCGCGCCATCTTGAATAAAGTATGTCATAAATGATATCATGAGTTCAAGTGCACCTAAACCCAAAAAATGTTTTGCTCTAAAAAATTTCTGTGTATTTTTTGGAGTATTTTACCGCAAAAAATTTTTGATTTGGTTAAATCCTCGATTTTCTGTGCACTGTTGAAGTTGAGCTTCGATGGCCCCATGACCGCGAAATAGGAGTCTGGGGCGAGCGGGACGTTGTGATGTCAAATCGAGAACGATTCAGAAGACACACTGGTGAAATTCTCAGGATGCGAGGACTTCACACAGCGAAATTGTTTCCATAGAAGCTTCATGGTCATACGAGTTGTCTTAAATTAACAATGTCGACCACATCCTCTGATTAAGAAATGAGTTATGAGTCAGAGGATACGACATTGAAGACCGCGTGAGTTATGCACACTGTGCAACTCAGAGGCAGATCTTCACAAACTTCGAGTGATGGATGTTGATCCCCATGCTGACGATCCGCTCTCAGACGAGGAATGGACAGCAAAGTATGAAAAGGAGTGAGAGCCGACGAAGAACTGGAAGGAAAACTTAAGGACTGGTATCATGGGAAGGTTGAAGTCAGCGAATGGTAAGCGTTTACCCTATACCCTCAATCAGACAATAAACAACAACTTTTCACCGGTAAATAGGATACTGGCTGCTGCACAAGATTAGGGGCTCCACACAGATATAGCCCAGCTTCCGGCGAGCGACAGACCCAGTTTATTGATTGTAACGTCAAACATGATACATAAAGTATGCCTATAACAGCTGTGTGATAAACTAACGTGCCTGCTGCCCGTCAGGAAAAACCCCCTTTCTTTTGGAGGAAACCTGATCCCTCCCGAAGGCAGAGCCAGGCACTTAACAACAACCTTGAGGGAGAAAGGTCATCAAAACTACATGAACATGATACCAAGATGAAAAAGTAGACTAGTGAATAAAATTAAACTAGAACCCGAAGGCTGCAGCGATGCCAGTGTAGAATGATTCCCCTCAGCAAAATCCCGCCAGCACATGCTCTCAACTCTGATGTTGCCATAGCAACTGTCAAAACTTCAGTGAACGGTGAAAACATTAATTTGCTGCTATTCTGTGAACCACAGCAAATAGCAATTATATACGATCGCAACACGTGTTTGCTTTGTTTACATTCAGATGCTTCTTCACGCTTACTTTGTTGTTAGCATGAACTTGTGCTCACCTTAAAGCCTCCTTTTTTATTTCAACTGCTTGCATCGGCTTTCCTTAAATTAATGTAGTGTTTGTACATTTTAGGTGCAAGTGTAACGATTGTGGTTTTGTTTCCCTTCAAAACATCAGCGAATGTTTAATTGCTGCAGTGCGTAGAGTCAGAAGAGTGATCATGGTCCTGTCGTCAAAAACATTGGATGGCAAATGTTGCTTCTCAGTTTAGCCACCTGAGTAGCAATCCCAAGGAAACAATGTTTCTAGTTTAGCCAGGCCCTAAGTCTGATACAATGTAGTAACAAACTTTTTTCCATTGATCTCTTACAGTTTCTTAGAGGTGTTTCCTCTCGAGAGTTGTCAAGGCTGGTGTATGGAATGTTGGGGGCGAAGAGGATTTCCTTACCTGCTCGTGCATATGCATAACTCTCAAGTTAATTTGTTGCCAAAGAGTGAGATCAAGGCAAAAGGCATCTCCTTTCTTGTTATGGGGGGGGGGGGGGGGGAAGCTCCTTATTCTGAGTGCATTTATCCACTGTTGGAAAGCGTTTGGCACCTCAAAGGGAAAAGGAAGTGAATTGTTTTCAGAATGATGCTTCAGTTGGTGTTTACTTAACTTCAGGAGCATTTTCCCTCGGTCCAAAGTGGCATCTTCTGTGTTATATTTTACCGCCAAGTTGAAATAAAGTTATTTATTATTATTTTCTCCCTCAAAATGAACTATTTAATTAAAAAACCTTCAATGTTTTAGTTTCAGTGTGATAGTGCATTTGTTTGCATGAGACTTGAGAGCTGATGGCATATGGCATATGTAGCCATCAGGAAACTCAATTTCCAGTCAATAAGGATGAAAGTTTAACAGGATTTGACCTTGATGAAGAAGACTAGAATGTCATTTTTAGTTACAATATAAAAATGCTCGGTTTATGAATAAACTTTACACATCAGGAAGTGCTTCATGCAGCTTGCACAATAAACATGGAATAACAATAACACCTTTATTAAAGTATCAAATCTTTGTAGCCAAGCACAGATGCTCTGCTAATTGAAGACATTACATCAAACCAACTCTAAATAAAGTAGAATCAATTTTATTGTGGGGGCAGTCAAGAAATTCGCTTTGCCCCTTCATTGGTTGCTTGCAAACTGGAGAGTAATGGGGCAAAGATGATTTCTTTGTTTGCTGTCTACTTCCTGTTCTTTTGGTTGATCCTTTGCTACTACTTTCTCAGACTTGAGACACTGGTGAGACCAAAAAAAAAAAAGAAATGAATAAATAACTTAACTTAACCAAGGCCAACTCAACATGTCTTCAGGCACAGTATAGACATTAATTAACCTTATGTGTTGCCAATGCCATAAAAAAAAAAAAGTTCTACTGGACTTGGTTGCAGACAGAATGCCAATTATTCCCTGGGGGAGGATAACAATGCTTGTTGTAATAAATGTTTTTTACTGCTTGATGCTTTCACTAAAGCAAAATGTTTAATTTTACCTTACTTGGTTTTGTTCTAGTGTATGTAAATTCTAGGCTTGTATATATTACTTTCTAAACTTTAAAGCTGTTATGTGTAAACCCCTCTTTACATGATGATGCCACAAACTTCAAATTATTGGGCTACTCAAAAGAGCTTCTCGAAAATACCCAGTGTAGTAGTAGGGGGATATCTCTTGTTACCATCTTACTCCTTGCAGCTCTCTTTTGTAGTGCCTGTTCTCTTGGCTGTTTGTCAAGCACTTACACTGTCGTATGTTGCCTCGTTGACGCTTTGACAACCTAGGAAAAAAAGTGAATTTCACAGGCTAGAATCAGTAAGAGTTTAGCAGGCAAGTTGTTGACTAAACAATTCTTAAAAGACAAAGGAAAGTCTCACCATTCTTCGTTCTCTGTCACTCGGTGGCTTGTTGTGAGCTTCGATCGCTAAAGCATGAACAGATCGGATAGCACAGATCTCAAAGTGATCTCGCTGTTACCACGGAGTCAGTGGACGTCCTTGTCCTTCTATAATGACATTCAAACGTCAGGCAAAGTCTTCAGCTTTAAAATGATTCGAGCAAATCACCGAAATCTCCGAAGGCTCCCACTTTGCTTGATTCGTCTTCACAAAGCCGCCTGCATTTCTTCCGACGCTTTCTGGCTTCAGGGCGATCATCTCTGTATTACGGCATGATATGAAGACCCATTACCAAGCTTTAAATTTCTGGTGTTGCTACTCGCTGCCACTACACATCTGGCTGGCATTTTCAAGCACAATTTGATAAAACTCCCCCAAAGGAACAAGATGTGCGAAACGCAGATTCTCGAGTTCTCGATTTGACGTCACAGCAGCCACTTGACCCATGCCCCCAAAACTCGGCCGTGGGGCCAAAATGGCGGCTTTTTAGCCCAATTTTACGAATTTCGGCAGGGCGTAGAAAATTAAGGATTTAACCAAATCAAAAAATCTTTGCGCCAAAGTACTCCAAAAAACACGCCTCATTTTTATAGGCAAAAAATGTTTTGGTTTAGGTGCAATTTCAGCCTTGCTTTATTTCTGCATTGTCTTGTGAAGTTCGACGTTTGACTCAACAGGCAAGCTTAATTAATTTGGGTCGACATAAACTTTGCTTTGGAAAGTATGTTTGAAAATGCATGTGCATAGAAAAGTTAATAACTTCTGCTAACCCGTTGGCGCGTTCTCTCATCCTTCACTCGTGTTGTCACCGGCAGCATGGCTTCGATCGATCGTCATGGTGCTCTCTCCTTCCGATTTCGATCGCAAAGGCCTCGGTCATTTCCGCGAAATTTGACCTCTCAGCGGTGGCCCGCTTCTCATAGGTAGGCTTATTCACCAGAAGCAACACTCTGCTCTCTGTTACCCTACGTTCAGAATGAGAGTGCGTTGGCCGCCATCTTGTTTTGCGTGGCCACTGAAAAAAAAGAACAGGCCTTCGGACTGGACTTCAGACACTATGGACCAAAACCATGGCTCAATTTTTGAGCTCCGCAGAAAACTACGAAGAAGCAGTTTTGATATCCGACCCACGCAAAGCAAAACGCAGCGTGAACTCCGTTTCAAAACTGTAAAGTCTGACGTTGCTACGTGGTTACGCAGCCATGTGTATTTCCGATACTGATTAACACCAGGGTAACACTGCTAATTTCGCCGCTCTCCGCTCTGCTCTGTCTATGGCCTGGACTGGACTGGACTTCAGACACTATGGACAATACGGATCGGACCCCAGATAAGACAACTGGTGTGCATATGATCCAATTGGCTCTCCAGGCCAGAGCTTATTCTGGCATCCTTAACAACAAGCAGATGGGATTGGATTGTTGTCCATTGCACACATTGTACAGCACTTTGCGAAACGAAACGAAATGAAATGGTACTTTGCGAAATGGTACTTTTCACAAATAAACAGTGCAGAAGATCTTTTATAACACCCGAAAGATTTCTAGTACCTCTATTTGCAAATGACTGCAGTCTGTCAGAGCGGCGAAATTAGCAGTGTTACCCTGGTGTTAATCAGTATCGAAAATACACATGGCTGCAGAACCACGTAGCAACGTCAGACTTTACAGTTTCGAAACGGAGTTCACACTGCGTTTGGCTTTGCTTGGGTCGGATATCAAAACTGCTTCTTCGTAGTTTTCGGCGGAGCTCAAAAATTGAGCCATGGTTTTGGTCCATAGTGTCTGAAGTCCAGTCCGAAGGCCTGTTCTATTTTTCCAGTAGCCACGCAAAACAAGATGGCGGCCAACGCACTCTCATTCTGAACGTAGGGTAACAGAGAGCAGAGTGTTGCTTCTGGTGAATAAGCCTACCTATGAGAAGCGGGCCACCGCTGAGAGGTCAAATTTCGCGGAAATGACCGAGGCCTTTGCGATCGAAATCGGAAGGAGAGAGCACCATGACGATCGATCGAAGCCATGCTGCCGGTGACAACACGAGTGAAGGATGAGAGAACGCGCCAACGGGTTAGCAGAAGTTATTATTCGCAAAGTAGCGTTTCACAAAGTACCGTTTCGCAAAGTACCATTTCACAAAGTACCATTTCGCAAAGTACCGTTTCGCAAAGTACCATTTCGCAAAGTACCATTTCGTTTCGTTTCGTTTCGTTTCGCAAAGTACCATAAGCCGGTTGCTTACCATTCATCAGCTGTTCAAGAATGCTAGGGCAGCCTGTTCTTGTTCTGTTCTTGCTGGGATTGTGGAACAGATAAGAATTTCCCAACAGGTAGAGAAATTGCTCCAAAAAGGCTAATTTGCAAACATTTAAGGTGGCTCTGAATCCACTCCTACAAATTTTTTTAAACTGTGCAAAATGTTACATCTTAGCATACTGATTGCATTTCAATAATAAAAAATGGGGGTCACTGGGCTCGTTTTTTAGTTATAGGCACTTAAAGCTAAAATTAGGGGTGTTTTTAACAGGTTATACTGTTGCTGTGGTAACCTGCTATGTCAAGAAAATGATCACAACTTGTTCAACAATGTTTGGGCATTCATTTAGTACCATTATTATAGTATCAACTGATAAAGTGTGGTAGTATATGGGGCACCAAATGTATTTTTATTATTTAGCGTGCTTATTTACAAATAACCAAAACAAGGGTGGTTATTTACAAATAACTACATTACAGTTTTATTATTTCTAAATAACCACAATATAAAATTGGTTATTTGTTAAATAACCAAAATGTGAATTGGTTATTGCGGGCCCAAGAGAGGCCCGCAACCCTAATCTTGACAGTGATCAGCGGATTGCATATTACGCATGCGCGCCATGTTTATAACAGGGACGCTGAAACCGGAAATTTCACCCTTAAAAGCTAGCAAATGGTCCCAAATTACTTTCTGTATCCTTACAATGTCCTATCTTGCATCTCTGAAAGATTTTGCTTCAATTATGAACAAATAAACATTGCTCGGCAACCGGCGCCTTCTTCCTTCCTTGATCGAATATTTAATAGCGATATTCACTGTTTACAAACAATTCTTTTGATATTTAAATTTTGCCAACCACAGAACAAAAGAATCCTTTGTTTCGAGAGCCAATAAACCTCTGGTTGGCACATTAATGACAATAGGTGACGTAACGATGAGTATCGCTATTAGCTAACAAGTGAGAATCGAAAGTAACGCCAATTTTCTGTCACGCTTTCAAAACAAGGTACGCATTACCATCTTCTCTATTGCCAACATCTAAACAAAAGCTCTTCAAGTGCATTCAGGCCCGCACTTTCTAACCTGTGGTTACTACTAGTTTATTAAATAGCCACAATGGGAACTTGGTTATTTGTTAAATAACCAAAATGCGAATTGGTTATTTATTAAATATATAACCACAATGAGGTTAAAATTGGTTATTTATTAAATAACCACAATGTGAACTTGGTTATACTTGATTATTTGTTAAATAACCACAATGCAAATTTGGTTATTTATATACAAATTGGACAACTGGTTATTTGGTAAATAAACAAAAATGGATGATTACAAAACCAAAAATGTGCAAAAATGGTTATTTACCTAATTTGATCATAACAAGTGACCACGTGGCCCATTTTCCCGCTCATTTCCCATAATGACTTGCTGACTTCTATTTCCAAAATGGCTTCTTCCACTTCGGATGAACGTGGAAAGTTATTACTAATAGGCAAAGAAGTCTATTGCTGACTAAAGACGTTTTCCTTGGGGTAGTAAGCGTTCTAAATGAATGAAAACATCCAAAGAATATTTCTGAAAGCCAGGTATCAGTTTTCAATTACTGACAAGACATTTCTGAAAACAGAAACCTCTTCAATATGTCATGACACGTACCTGTTGTTGAGAATTTGCATTCCACACGACAGACTGAACAGCCGAAGAGTCATCGTTGGAAGTGGAAGAAGCCAATTTGTTTACAAAGAACCAATTTGCATTTTGGTTATTTAACAAATAACCAAATATAACCAAGTTCACATTGTGGTTATTTAATAAATAACCAATTCGCATTTTGGTTATTAAACAAATAACTAATTTTATATTGTGGTTATTTAGAAATAATAAAACTGTAATGGTTATTTGTAAATAACCACCCTTGTTTTGGTTATTTGTATTTTTAAAACCACACTAAATAATAAAAATACATCTGGCGCCCCATAGTAGTATTGATCAATCAAATTATATGGGCTGAAAAGTGCTGCAAAACAGGCTGGAGCCACCTTAAGTCATATCTGCCAGTCACTAGCATGTATTGTTACCCTCCAAGGACAAGTGTCATGTCAAGCGCTTTTGGAGCCTTCAAAAGAATCAGAAGCATATACCCGCAACTGGTTTATAATTCATTTTCTGAGTTCTCCAGTGGCTCATAGCCACTTTGATGGGCACTAATTGATCATGTGCACAATGGTGACAGAAAATACAAATGTTCCAGAAGTTAAAGTGGAAAAATCTAATGATTGCTTGATGAATTGTGAGTTCTACATAAAAGAATATTAAGAGCTGGCAGTGCTTTGTGTTGTAAACCCTACAATGTGCAATTTCTGCAATGTTCGTGTTTTGGATGGGCAGTACCACTATTTTGCCCTATGTAAGGTAATCCGAGACAGTCTTGGCTTCTGGATTCCACGCTGTGGATTTCGTATTTCAGGTAATGGATTCCGAATTCCAATCAGCCGATTTGGAGTGAATTTTGAGCAACTTGGATTCCGGATTCCAATCTTTGGCGGGATTCCAGTTTCCAGAGCCCAGGATTCTGGATTCCACAAGCGAAAATTTCTTGGATTCCGGAATCCGAATTACCTTTCATGGGGCGAACTATTTCTACATGCTCAACAAAAGTGGAAAGATGAGCAGCTTGGAAGTTCAAATGTGGTACTTCAGAAATACTTGAGACGGAAGAATGTTGCACCGTAAGGAAAATAATGATTGTAATAATTTTCAATCTCTTCACAGGAACATCAAGGCCAAGGGACATCAGATGGAATGTTCCGAGGTCATCAATATTTTACTTGTGCTCAAGATTCTGGTGTTTTTGTTGGACTTGATAAATTAACACCGCAAGATGATTCTGACCCTAAATACCAAAAGAAAGGAGAAAGTGTTGATATTGCATCACAAATAAAATATACTGTAATACCATCATTCTTGAAAGGGAAGAATGAGCCAGATTTGTCTCAGGATGGTATCTTGAATCGACTTAGTGTTGGTGATAGAGTTGTGACATTTGTGAAGGGCGACTGCCCTGTCAGAGGAACTGTACGTTATATTGGCAATCACAGAGATCGGAATGGGAAAATCCAGACAATGCTTGGCTTAGAACTGGTAAGTAAATTAATTTGTAATTTACCGTCAGTAAAAATCACTTCTCAAAACACAGGTGATTCTGAGGGTAAATTTCTTACAGAATGAGAAAGCCATGAGATTACTATTCCATCACAAATCTAGAAGAGCATTCTTGCGATCAAGGCCTTTGACTTTGACAGAAAAAAATAATCAGATTTGTCCCAAGGGGATATAGAGAATCTGCTTAAAATTGACCAACGAGTTCTGACATTCTTGGGAGGTGATCATTCCAGGGAACTGTACGTGTTATACAGCTGTATAGGCAAGGACGAAGGTCAGTATGGGGAAATGGTGACAATTGTTGGCTTGGGACTGGTGAGTTAATTGGTATGTAAGAAATAAATTGTAAATTACAAAAAAAAAATAAGAACCTAGATAAACAACCTAGCCCACCAGGGGTTCTTGTAGCTCAGTGGTTAGAGCATTCAACCGGTGTTATAGAGGTTGTAGGTTCAATTCCTGCCTGGGACTCTGATTTCTTTTCAGCTGTCCTTTCGCCCATTGCCAAGCAACTAGCATATCATTCTCACGGGCATTATTACACCATTTACCATCATTAACAATCAAAAAAACAATTTGTTGTGAATCCTACTTGCTATACCCTAAATACAACCACAGAACACCTTGGGCACTATGGCCACGTGGTAGGGGGATTTTCCCTTAAATCTCCCAAATAAAGTTTGAGCCCGCGCTTACCTGAACACTTTAATTTGGGTGGTATTCATTTTTTTGAAAAGCTCAATTTAAAGGAGAATAGGGAGAGAACTGAGAGCCAAAAAGGTAAAGAAACCAGGGATGCATGTTACAGCATACAAAACCTACTCGGTAATATATAAGCTTTACACCCACTGTGTTGACAAAGTTACACTCTCGGTCACTTATTTTTAACTGCAAGTTTAATCGATGTAACTGAGGATTGCATTGACTGCATGATGTCTAATGACAGAGCATTTCTTGTTTTTGTTTTGCCCAGCTTAACAATCAGTACTATGGTGTCATCGAAAGTTCTTTTGTTTTTATTTTTTACATTCTCGTCCTAAAGCTAAAATAGTCATTTACTCTTCATTAAAATATGGCATTACCTTTTGATGTAAGTGTTCTGTTCAGATGATGAATTATCGTCATGAACGGAATTTATAAGTTGCGGAGCGTTGAAAATGCAGATAACATGATGAATCAAAAATGAACAAAAATGATGATAATCTTATTTTTTCAGTGATTGTTCAGAAATTTAGTAGGCTTAAAGTCCTTTACTTTTTTCCCTGGAACATTTCCTATATGCTGACAGCAAGTTAAATTTTGTTATGCAGGACACAGCCGATGGAGAGGGCACTGGCAAACTACACCAAAAAGAACTTTTTGTTTGCAGAAGAAACTTTGCAATTTTTGTGCCCATAGTGGGTGTTATTCGAGAGGAAGAATTTGATGGTAACTCTGTCAAGGCCTCAACAGGACGGATACAAAAGGGATGTGAAAACGGCAAGGAGGTGCCTTCAAAATCAAGGAGTCGTGCTGTGGAATCATCAGGTGAATTCCTCATCAACAATTTATTATTAGAAATGTGAAATTCTTGTTGGGTGCTATTCCGCCAGTTATCTATGCCTCGGATGCTACCTTTTGCTACCATTTTTCACTGATATTTTAACTGTTAAATGTGACTTTTTGGTCAACCAGTCGGTCGTTGATCCTCACCATGGCGATTAGTATAATACAAAGCCTTTTTTGTCGTTTATCTCTTCTCATTATACAAGACCCACATTGTTGATTTCTCTGTCATATTGCCTCACAAATCATTTTAAGAATGTGAAAGGTTATTAAAATTTGTTGCTGCTGTTTTCATTTGCACAGTAAACTTTAATTGCATTTATATTTCTTGTGATCGTAGTTTTATTTTTTATTTGCGTAGACCAGTGAAAAATTAGTCGTGATAAATTTATGTGATGATCAATTGATGTGGGCCGATTTTGCCAAACGTGTTCAAACCAGTTATACTGGAAAACAAGGGCACAACTTAATTTTGAATATTTCATTCAAATTTTTTATTAGGTGCAGGAACCACATCAAGCCGTTTTGGAGAAAGGCGACAAACGCTGCCTTCCTTACAAGAGCAATCACTAAAGGAGAGAGAACGTGAAGCTAACGTGATTGGACAGGCTAAAGAACAAGAGGATAGCTTACAAAGAAAATTGATGAGATCGAAAGTAGAGTTGGAAAATTGCCAGCAACAATTACGAAATAAAGAAGAGCAACTGAGAGGAAAAGAACAGGAGCAAGACAACTTACAAAGGCAGCTGTCTGAGATGATGCAGCGATTAGCAAATTCCCAAGAACAGGTGCAAGACTCACAAAGACAAATGAGGGAGAGGGAGCAGCGATTAACAAATTGCCAAGAACACTTCCACGAGAGAGTAGCCGGATTACTTAA
>OX419339.1:2485488-2540488 GCA_948470475.1 Galaxea fascicularis
CACTTGAAAAAATTTCTCAGTTCTGATTGGCTAAAACGGAGTGCATTTTTAGTTAACACAGTGCAGAAACGTTTAACACAGTGCAAATTTACAACGAAGATTTCCGAAGTTAAAACGAGGAGACTGCCGGAGGCCATCTAACGCATTTCAAAGACCCGCGAAGATTGTGCGACACCCTCCGAAGATTGTACGGAACCTTCCGACGTTTTCCGAGGACCTCCCGAATACTTCCAATGATTTCCCGAACATTCCCGAAGATAAACCGAACACTTCCGAAAAGATTCCCGAAGACTTCCGGTGATCTCCGGATATTTTCGAAGCTTCTCCAAGTTTCGGAAGATCGAGGGCAATGCCTTCTGCGTACCTCAGTGGTCAATGTATGGGCTGAAGCTTTGTAAGTAGTCTATTTTTTCAAGTGTATTATTAATAAGTAATCACATGTTTTTTCTCGTGCAATTTGGAATAAATAAGCACTTGTAAATTTTTTCAAAGACCACAAATTGCACTCGCCCTACGGGCTCGTGCAATTTTGTTGGTCTTTGAAAAAATTTACTCGTGCTTATTTATTCCAAATTGCACTCGGAATCATGTAATTACCTGTACAAATAACCTGCTATCATGTGCTGTTTTTCATAGCCACGCTGAAAAAAGAGAGGGAAAGGGAAGGAGAGAGAGGAAAAAAACCTTTTCTCCGTCTTTCCTCTCTCTTTTGCCGGGGGAGGGCCTCGGCAGAATTGAAGCATGGTTAGCGCTAAACTAGGTTTAATACCATGACAACCGGTATGTTTTTTCAATACATCTTAACCAAGGGCTAGTGCTAACCATGCTTCGAGCAGCTCTGCCCTGCCTGATCGCAATGACGAACCGTTCCTACGTCTGGCTAGATGTTTTGAAGACAGAGAAACAACAAAGCAAGTGATATATACTCACAGTGTAAACGAAAAGAATAATTGGATTGGTAACGTGGGCAGCTTTTTGGATCACATAGCGATCATTACCGGAACTGACTTCAGCGTGACAGTGGCGAAAGTGAAACTTTATTTAGGAATCATCCGAAAATAGTGCATTACGTCAAGCGCTTTGAATAGAGACGCGAAATCGAGGCAGGGAAATTCCCTGTACTTCCGCCATCATGGCTGCAACGTTTGTGTTAAAAATGATTCAGATGCAAATCGTGTCAATACCTATGTTTTCAACGTTCAAGCTTAAAGATTGATAAACTACTTCTTTAAAAAAGCATGGATGATCTTTCTCTTAAGTATTTACTCGTTCAGGATCGTGTGGGAGTTAATGTGGAACGAACCCTGCTTTCTCTTGGTCTCTCAACAAAACAAGTACCAACACAAGTGTTACGAGGCGAGTTATTGGAGGCTCTTCCTGAGGCTGAACAGCCACAGGATTCTTCGAAAATAGCACTTGGTGGTATTGAACGCAAGTCCTTACGGCTCGAATGTGCCATGGATTGTCTAATACGACTTACAGAGGAAGAAGCTAATTTGCTTTTGGCTATCTCTTCACTTGGGGAGCGGTATCAAACGTACATGGATAGAATTCGCCTCGATTTTGGAAAAAAAATTGAATTGGGAAGTAGAGTTTTTGTCACTGTCAGAGGATTTTCCAAGAAATTGCCGGGTGTCGTGTGGTATAAGGGATGTTTATCACCAGGCAGTGGTACAATGTTTGGAGTTGAACTGATAGTAAGTGAGCTTTATGCGGTTTTTAAACAAAGACCTTTGCTTACCTTTATACAGATGTTTTGATAACTTTTCTGAAGAGGAGTTTCGTGAAGTTGGTTGTTGTAGCTCAAACCTCTTTTAAGCTCGCTATGATTTAGTTTTTAGGGGTTATTTTGATGTTTATTCAGAAAACACACTTTGCTTCTCTATAATCAAGACTTGCTTGCACTGAAACGAAGTGAATTTCATTACAATATTTTGAGTTTGACACTAACATTTACCCATTATGTTGAAGATTTAGAAACATCCCCTTACAAATGGATAGCTATTGACTATTTTTAGGACAAAGAATGTAAAGACAAAAAATGTGTCCTCTACATGGACATGTAATGCACGACTGGTTTGCAACAAACGCTGACTGCAGACTTGCAGACCGCAGACCTGCAGACTTGCAGACCTGCAGACCTAAAGACTAGCAGACCTAAAGACAACATTGATTGCCAGAATTCTTACAACATTTTACAAAGAATTAACAATCCTTCGTTGCAACTGTAGTTGTTGTTAACTTTATATTGCTACAAACCATTTACCTCTTTTTTTCTATATCACTGTTGATTATCTTTCTCCGCCAAGAAAAGCTGCTCGCCTATTAAAATGGAATACATGATTTTTAAACGTTCAAAATGAGAACAACATCTACACAACAAAACGTTCTCGATGGTTTAAAAACACTTAGCTTTTTCTATCTTTCGTTTAACATTCTCAGTAATATTCTATTGTCGCGAAGAACTTGTCGCTGTCAGATAACTACATCTATGTAATCCACAAGGCAGAAATCGGCTCACCTTCATCCATTTTGGCGGGAGATCAAAGGCTGACCTTGCTTCTGGAATGGATGAAGACAAGCACTCCCATGACCTGTTGACGTCACAAAAAATGTAGGTCTGCAAATCTCTGAATGTGCCAATTTATCAAGTCTGCGGTCTGCAAGTCTGCAGTTTGCGTTTGTCACACACCAATGCATGACTGTGGCTAGAAATTCGTTAATGAACATACACTTCTGACCAAGTGATTTTAAGTACTTCTCTGTTTCTGTTGCTGGTTTTGTTTTACATTTTTTGTTGTAGTTTATCTACAGTGGCCAAATTGTCCATCACAAAAAACTTGTCTTGAACAAAAAATCTTCCATTACAAAAAACTTGAAGTGCTACTATGACCAAAATCAACACTTCCATTTCCATTTATTTACAACGCAATTTGATTGATTAGCTCCTTGGGCACACAAAATACTGAAAATTTGGCCAAAAGGCACTGAAACAGTTGAGATAATCCCTTGCAGAATATGAAAATTCCATCCGCTGTTACTCATGTCGTAAACAATGAGCCCTTGATTTTTATTGAAAGTGGTCTGCCAATGTCATATGCTCAACATGAAGGAAAGAGGTTTGCTTCTTCTTTACCAAAACACTTGGTGATGAGAAATGGAGTTTACTGTTTATCAAAACTGTTTCAGCATCTGCTACAATCATCATAGTATGTTTAACTGTGGACTGAATCTGCACCTTTCTTCGGCTGTATTAAGTTTGGTGTCTATATCAATTCAGCCAAGATTAATTGATTTTGGTTGACCTAAATTCCAATTTGACTTGGAAAATGTGAAGTACTAGTTTTTCAGCTTGCTTTTTACTTTATTTAGCTCAGGCAGCTATTTAAAAAATTATTGAAACCCATGCCAAAGTTACTTCATTTCTACCTTAAGCTTATTTCGAAAAGTCTAGTCCATTCTCAGTTGCAATGCAAAGAAAGAATTGTGGCTTTTGTGTAACAGATCTCTGATTGTTTGTATATCCGGCCTCACCTCAAATCAAACACTAGAACCTTCCTGACATTGGGTTAAAAGCTTTGTTTATACGAATTCTGTCATCCCACTACTGCAACCCACCATGTTGGAAAGAAATGTTGAGTGTATGACATCACCTTATATTCAATGTAACGTGCCCTGTGGTGTGCAGCCATTTTTGAAATGATTAATGGCAGCAAACCAAAGCTGAAAATTACACTGAAAATGTTTGAACTTCCCATTAGAGTTGGAACTTAAAATATGACACATAATGTCTTTTGTAACTATATTACACAACTATATGCACACATGCAATACACGTGACAGGTGAATTGCAGGATTTTGGAACTGATAAACTGTAACAAAGTGATAAGGCTGAGATTTGAAATGTTCATCATCTTTTCAAAGGAACATCCAGGCCAAGGGACATCAGATGGAACATTTCGAAACCATCAGTATTTTTCTTGTCCACCAGACTCTGGTGTATTTGTTGGATTGGATAAACTGACACCACGAGTACATGGAGATTCAGAGGCTAAATCCACTAAGAAAGGAGAAAGTCATCAAAGTACTGTAGTATCACGATTAAAGGAGAGCATTATGCCTTCATCCTGGAAGGGAAAGAATGAACCAGATGTCTACCAAGGAGATGTGGAATGTGCACTTAAAACTGATCAAAGAGTTGTAACATTCTTGGATGACAAACACCCCATAAGGGGATCTGTACGCTTTATAGGCAAAGATAAAAATCGGCATGGAAAAACCTATACAGTTGTTGGCCTAGAACTGGTGAGTCAATATATAGTCTGCAACAAAAGATGTAACATTAAGTTAAGTGTTAATGCAAACAGTCTCCCTCAGACTCTCTTCCATGATAACTTTAAAGGGCTTTCCATAATGGTGTGGGAAATGAGGTTTTGCACTTATTTTGTGATTTAAAGGTCAGGATTTAGAATATTAGCATTGAAACTATCCTGAAACTGAACCATCTTACGTGATGTGTACATGAGTTACAGTTCTTTTCAAAGCCAAAACAAAAGAAATCAACCATGCATCAGATCCTTATATGCCTTTTAATATTCTTTAGTTGAGTGACCGTCTCATAGCGAGGTGCTGCTTCTAGTAAACCCATTTTTGTTTGTTTTGTTTTTTTTGTCATGTCTGTGGTGAGGCCCATGCCTGATTGGCCAGAACTGCAAGAATTTGTTTTTCAACCCACCTACACTGAGATGTGATTGCACGACCTCAGGATCTCAGATCAAAAGTTCACAGTGTGTGGTTATCACTTGTGCCACTCAGACATCAAGTAACTGTGTCCGACAATTTTACAATACTTAAAGCATGGCAGTCATGCATTCAGTTTGCCATGCAAACAAAGACCCAGTGTGTTTACTTAAGAAAGTTGACAAATTTGAGAAAATTGAAGAATTTATCTGATCTAAACTACAATATTATCATTAGGATGTGTCAAGAGATTCCCAAGACTTTTGCTGCTTTTTAAACTTAATCTGTATTTTATGCTGGGCATAACGTGCAAAGCATAAACTGCAGCTCGATTTTAATATATTTTACTACACAAACTCTGTTCAGGGCCAACATCGACAGATCAGGTTTGTCATGCAAACAAAGACCTTTTATGTTTACTCGAAATAGGATTTGACAAATTCGAGAAAATCGAAAGCTTTAACTGATCTCAACTATGATATTTTCATTATCATGTGCTAAATGACTCACAAGACCTTGTTTGCTTTTTTTTTGCACTGGGCATATGCATATTACATACGAAGGGTAAACTGCAGCTTGATTTTAAAATATATTGCAACACAAATTCTGTTCAGGGATACTGACAGATCGCTTCCAATTCTAATCAGTCCATTGATAGGACTGTTAAAAATCTGCCATATGCTCAAAGAAAGCTTGTTGACATCACGGAATCTGACGCACATGGAAATTCCCCCGAGACCAGCTTCTCGCAAACACTGAACCAGAAAGCAATTTCTTTCATGAATTAAATCAAAGAAAATCTAATAATCGAACCGATCCATGGACTTGAAATGGATTATAGCATGCGTTAGGGATTATGATGTAGTTGATTTGTAAGGAAATGGCCAAATTCTCTTTAAAAATTACACCTACCGGTAAATACTAAGTACTTGAAATGATCTGAAATGATGGTGCAATATTTATCGCAGCTGAAATCATAATTGTTGTGTCGGGTAACAAGTTGATAGTCACATGTAAAACATAGTGCCGACAGCCACAGATCGCTTTGTATACTATAGCCAGCATAAAATGCAGCTTGATTTAAAACAAATATATAAAGGTCTATGGAATTGCAAAACACATTTTGATGAAATATTAACCTGGATGTGATTAAATTGTCGATTTCCCTGACTTATCAAACAAATCAAATGGCCGGTCATTTGGTGTTTGGGCTGTTTGTTTGGACTAAATAACCATTGAATTTAACTGTTTAAAATTGCAATATCGCTTTAAAGCTAAACGATTAGTAAAAATAGTACTTAAAAAAAAGCAGAACAAAAAGAAAACAGGAATACCAAAGGTAGGTTGCCTTTGTCTGCATTTGAAGCACGGCTTCCCGATCGTAAGGGGATAGACATACCTTACAGCCAAGCACTCCAATGAGGTGAAAATTGGCTATTTATTACAAGTGACTATTAGTACAAATAACCATTCTGCTCATGCACTGGTGAACTCAGAAAAAGATAGGACTTTTTAGAATTGGACACATGGTCATAGCAACCTCCAAAGTGACCATTCAACTAGTTGTTTACATTGGCAATCATTGACATGATAAGTAGGGAAATTCCCCAGAGACCAGATATGAACTGGGAAGACACCAAACCACAAACCAATTCTTTCATAAATTAAATCAAAGAAAAATCTATCGAACCGATCCACAGACTTGAAATGGATTATACCTGGCTTTAGCGATTGTCATGTAGTTGATTTGTAAGACAATGGCCAAATTCATTTCAAAAATGACACCTGAACTACATCCTCAAAATGATAAATGCAATCTTTACCTTAACTGAAATTGTTTCCTCTGACATAACAAGTTAATCATCAGGCATCGCCCATCACGCTACTTAAAGTCTCTTGGACATAAGTTTATACTCAAAGGCGGTCTGAATGCCCAAAACGGCCACTTCAAAATTCAGCGAATTTCTTCTTTATATTTAAATTAGCCCTTGTTGCCTCATTCAAGCTAAAATGTTCTTTTCAAAATTTTTTTGTTCTTAAGAGTGAGGCAACAAGGGCTAATGTGAATAAAAACAGAAGAATATTAGAATAAAAGCCATTTTGGAATAAGGTGTATGGTTTCTGTTTATTGAGTGTTAAGCAAAGGTTATGAGTTAATTCTTTGAACCTTAATGCACCAGTCAAAGTAAACCCTGACCCCCCGTCACCCCACACTCCGAGATATACCTTGGTGGGGATTGGTTTTCAGTAGCGTGCAAAAAGTGACAAATGCCCCACCGCGTCGAGAAATATTTTGCAGGAAATAGCAGAAAATGCCCCACCCCCTTGATTTAAGTAGGGATGTTTTGGGTGTTTTAAGTAATCTGAAGATGCATGTAAGTGTCCCGGGGATAGTGCCCATGTATACTGACTTGCTTACTGTGGAATTGAATGCCTTACCTCTCAGGATTAGGAAGTCTAGTTCACTTCAGTATTTTACATCATCACTCAAAACTTATCTCTTTAAATTAGCTTGTCATTGCCTTGTATAATATTATTTTTGTGTAATGTGCCTTTGGTCATTTTATGTTAAAGTGTATATGACACGAAATTTTTTATTAGGGATATAAATTATTAGGAAGAGTTTTTAAAATGATGAAGAATGGCATTTATTTTATTGTAATAACATTCTCGTTTGCCAAGTTATTCAAGATTTTGGTTTACGCAAGTTAGAGGACTTCTGGCATCACAAGGCAGACAACAAAATGAAGTAAAATCACAAAATATGGAATATCTGTGCAAATACTAAGTCTACAGGGTTGAAATTTTGCAGGGTTGATGTGCTGCCAGAACTACACATAATTTGTCTAAACAAACCATTGGAAAAAAATTGCAACCCATTGGACGTTTTGGGGCACCCACTGAAAGCGTTGGAAAAGCTATTCACTACCCGCTCGTTACCTGTATAATGCAAAACCGTTACTGTACGTTTTCGCATGCGAGGTCGCAATAATTGTATTTAACTTTTTTAGCTTTAGGGAAATGGTTTTAATGAAAGTATACTAAGATAAGATACTTTGATTAAAATATCAAGCAGATTCATCTTCTGTGATCCAGTGTTCTCATGACCACTCTGTTTTATAAAGCATTGATATTGTAAAGAGAAATTTGATGCTGATCACTCTTAGGGCTTAAAAGGTTATAATGTGTGGACTCAAAGTCAATAATTAATAAGACTTGCACTTATTATAATTTACATGATCTGTTCACTCAACTTTTGAAATGCTTGGTTTTTAAAATTTATGCGAGAGTGGAAATCCACACTAAAAGAACCTAACCTATACATCTATCTGGATTTGCAAAAAGAGATGTACTAAAAAAGACTTTTCATGTAGTTTTCACAACAATAAGAGTGCAACTGTTGCTTTTTTTATGTCTTTGATGCGACAAAAAAGAAATCAAAACATTTCTATAATTTTTTTTTGTTATTGATGAGCGAAGAAGCACAATTACCCAGTATGGCCAGGAAGTTACAATGAATATCATCTTACAACCACTCAAGTAGAACAGATATTCACTTTACCTAACAACATGGCTCTTGAGACTTATGTGAAAGTCCTTTCTATACAAAGTTGAAATTCCATCCTTTACACCAACACTTAACTTCACAAAATAGGTTTCAGTACTGATAACAAGTGTGCATTTTGCAAATCTGAACCAGAAATGCTGTATCATTTGCTGTATAACTACCCTCACTTTCAAACCTTTTGGGTTAACAACAATAATAACTTTGAACTGTTCTGGCATTCCTCTATGAAAGAAACAATATTCATCTTACTTTACGAGATGTTGTGGTCAGCATTTTAATACACTCATGCCCTTTTCTTAACTATCTTCTCCTTATTGCAAAGCTGAAAATCTAAATACAGTGTACTACTGGATTCAAACTTAAAGTTCAAACAAAGTATGAAACTGGGTGTTACATATGGTGTCATGGTAGAAAAAAGATGCTTCAAAGGAAAAATGGGCAGGCTTGTGGAATCTTTTGTTGTAATAATAAAAATTATTCATGTAACTGTAGTAGTAGTGTCTTAATTTAACATTGTAAACTATTGTTTCTTTATTTTGTGCCCTTTATTTCTGAATTGTTCTTGTATTTTATACTGTAATTTGTAAACATGTTGGCATAATAATAATAATAATAATAGTAGTAGTAGTAGTAGTAGTAGTAGTAGTAGTAACAATAGTAATACAATGTGTGATCTTCAAAAAAAAAAATTTTCTTCATTTCCTTTCTTTTTACTCTCCTCAACTAGCCAGATTTTTGCAAATCGAGGTGGATACACTTTGTGTGACTGCGTGTGTTGTAAATAATTAAAGCAATTTCATGTTTACTCTGTATATTTTTTTGAAACAGGACTCAAGGGATGGAAATTGCACTGGTAAGCTACATGGCAGGCAAGTTTTTGTTTGTAAGAGAGATTTTGGGGTTTTTGTACCCATTGAAGAAGTTATACCAGAGGAGAACTTTGATGGGAATCCTGTTAAGGAACAAGCCAGAAAACAGTCTGAAAAAGGAGATAACATACAGGAACAAATCCGCAGGGATGAAGAACTTGCAAGGTCAATAAGTTTCAATGGTAACTCAGCAGGTAAATTTTCTTTGAAATTAATTTATTTTTGAATGTTTTTGTTCAGGTATTATTAAAATGTTGTACAGGAATGTTTCTCTCCTAGCACTGATCATGCTTGGTAAACCAAGCAATGTGAAAGCACAATCATGCCAGTGAGGTGTTCACAAAATCTTGTGGATGTTGTGGTAACCAAAAGATGAAATGTTACAGTTACAGTGGTGCCATTGTTTGGATACAACTTTAAGATAGTTAAGAGTTTTCTCCCAAGTAATCCATACAGCTGCATCTATGGTCAACAGAGGCAGCTTTCAGCATTCAGTGGATGTGTGGCTGTGAAGAGTATAGTGCCCATATATGTACATGTGTACATATGCATGCATGGGTGTACAGCTGAAATCTGAAAAGATAAATTATTTAACTTATTTCCAAGATGTTTTTTTTTTTCAAGAAATTGGCTAATTTGATATAATTATTTGATCTAATATATATAACACTAATTATATAACCTTTCATCAACTATGTTGACATCCTATCTCACTCTACAGAAGAATTGCACCATAGACTGACATGAGACTATGTGATATGAGCATTTGAGTGGGAAAACTGTTAAGAAGTTACACTGTAATTAACACACCAGTATGTACTCATGGATAGGTGTGTTTATCATTTAGGACAGGGTAGTATGCCCACAAAGAGGGAGAGAGCAAATTCAGTGGAGGGACCAGCCAATTTGATGAAGGCTGCTGGAGAAAGCAGTAAAACTGATCCCACAGAATTCATAGAACAACAACGTCAACATTTAAAGATGCTTGAGATGAAGAGATCGAAACTCACTGCTCAGAATTATGAAGATGTTAACATGCAGGATGATGAGAGGACAGACAGTGCAACCAAACTGAGCTTTGATGACAGACATTTTGAACAGACATCTCCAAACAATATTGAGAGAGACAACATTCCAATCACTGACCAGCCTGGTTTATCCGGTGTAATGCCGACCAAAATGTATGCTGATTTTGTCCACATTGAAAATGGGGAGTATGAAGAATTGATAAGGCAGCATGAAGCCAGAAACCATGGTATGTTGTTAACACTGTATCCAAGTTTTGTCAAATTGTTTAAAGGATACATGCGCAGTTGTGTCTTTTCAAGTGAAAAGCTTGCTTTAGCAATTCTGTTAAGTATCTTTTGCAAGCAAGTGCTACAGAAGTTTGTATTGTCATTTGACCAGTGCTGTTGATGAACTGCCTGTTGCAAACTTGTGAAAGACTCTTTAAGGGGCTACCCCCAATGGGGAGCCAAGTCTAAAACTACCTACCGGGTATTGTGTCTCTGGTTTTCTCCTATTTCACTGATATTGGTTGTGTCACACCCAAGTACAAATGACTTAGGTACGAAATCCCCTTGAACCTCCTAAACACAGCACTCCCAACCTTCCACCATGTTGGATTTGGAAAGTCTCTCAAATTATGGCATACTACACATCAAAATTGAATCAGAACGCCTTTGTTTTGGTTATCGGGTGATAGTTTCACCTGTCGTTGTGTTTCTGACATACAGCTTAGATTTTACTTGTGTCTTCAAGTTATCAATGCTTTGTTCGCAAAGGTAAGTTTTCTTTCAATTGAAATTGAGAGAACACAAAAATGTTCTGTATTCCGGGCAGTCATGTTTTGTTTGCCTTAATGGCCATTGTATTACAGGTATCATGTATTTTCCACATCGCTTTTGGGTAAATAGCCTTAGTTATAAAAGGTATAGTTCTATTTAATATGAATCATAATGTGGCTTAGGTTTTGCAGTGTTTTCAATAAGCACTGACTGCCGATGAAAAGCATTGGCTACTTCGCTTACAGAAGTCGGCCACTTTTCCCCCTAAATTTAAGTAATTAAAGAAAGATTATTTGTATTAAATTAAAGTAAAGTCGGTTACTTTTCTCTAACCAGCTGCCTACTTCAAGTTAAATTGAAACCCCTGGTTTTGATGGTATAGCTGCAGTACTTTAACTGCTCCAACTGTTAGAGATGTAGATATAGGGACTGAATTCAATCCCAGCATCCAACACTTATTACTTTTTTCTTCTTTTTTTTCACTGATTCATTTTTTTTTGTTCGTATTCATTTTCCATTCATGTTTTGTTGCTCTCAACGTCAGTGACTTCATAGCTCAGTGGGTTAGAGTATCACACTGGCTTTTCAAGGTCACAGGGTCAAACCCCACTGAAGTCATTTTTACAGGCTTCTTTGATATGCAATTGCATCAATTGATTTCACAACTGCAAGGATCATTCTTTGTATTAACTTCATTTCTGCAGTTCCTACATGTATATGATTTATTTCATGTACATCGTTCACACTCATCTCTCTCACAGGAAGATATGAAGTTATTGATCTGCTGTCAACGTCAGGTGCTTCATAGCTCAGTTGGGTTAGAGCATTGCACTGGCATCACAAGGTCACAGGTTCAAACTCCATCAAAGTCCTGAATTGTTCCGTGCCTCTATGCAATTGCATGAACAGCATTCACAACTGCTAGGATTATTCTTCATTTCATTTCAAATAATGTTAACAATGTTATTTACATCATATACATCACATACGTCACACAGTCTTTCATTGACTTATTCTTTGTGGTAATGTCAACTGCAGGAATGCATCCTGGCCAAAGGGTGGATAGGAATACCAGACCACCATTTGCAACTGAAGGTGTGACAGACTTCATTCCTGGAATAGGTAGCACACCTGAGGACAAGAATTTGTCAAAAGTGCCCACAGAGGTCCCAGTGAGTCAAAATGCGATGCTCCATGCAGAGGAACCAGCTTCTGAGAAGACAACAGGTTTTTGGCAAACAGTTTTTTGAAGGCAAAGTCCTCATAACAGTGTAAAGCAGTTTTCAGCGAAGCAATCAATTTGATTTAACCCTTTAAACCCAAACACTAAAATTTAAATTCTCATTGTTGCCCCTGCACTACAGATGCCATGGGGAGAAATTGTTAAAATATGAATAACATTCATCTTGTGTGATCTCGTCCTTCATTCCTGTGTCCAATCTGTTTTATAAAGCATTCATATTATAAGGAGAAATTTGATGCTGGTGTTTCTTTGTGACCCATGCCTGCTCTATTTGGTGCCTGTTATGGGTCAGTAGACATCGAAGACAAGTTTACATGTGCTAGGGTTGTTATTACAGCTGTAGAAGCTTGAAGCCAGGTACCACCACCCTTATACTCTGAACACAGAACTGGGCAACCGCCTTTGCCAGTAAGGTATGAAAAGGGCAAACCAAAGAAATCTTAGGGAAGCCACCTATTAAGAATCATTTATTTTTTCAATTAATGAAACCCCTGATATGCTTTGGAAATAATAATAATAATAATATTTAATATATATATATATATTGCGCATTTTCTACAACAATCATATGAAAGCATAAGAAAGAATCGTTTTTATTGGATAATATGCAGCACAGAATTAAGAAATGAATTGAGTTTTTTTTATTGCATCCAGGTGCTGATGCAGCAGGCCAGTCAGGTGTTGATATTCCACATGGCCTTGAAGTGGGTACCATGGTAGAGGTGCCAATGGCAGGTGTTCCAAGGTATGGTGTCATCAGGTGGATTGGGCCTATCGCACAGGTGAAGGATAAGCTGGTAGCCGGACTGGAATTGGTAAGAAGAGGGTGATACAGTGTAAACTTAATGCACCACTGGTTAGAGTAAATGTGAAGGAGCATTTTAGTGAGGAGCATGGGCAGGTGGTGTTGTTTTTCTTATAATGTCATGCCTACTCATCGTTTGAAATCAATATCTCCTTAAACAGTTCTCGTTTTATCTTAGGTAAACGTAATAAGTCAAAATAATGTGGATTAGCACTGTCTGTACTCTTATCGAGATTGATATTCATCATCACAATAGTCAAAATGTTGCCAATTGAGTCCACAACATTTTGACCACCGTTATGATAAAAATAATGTTGTTGTCGATAGGAGTATGGACAATGCTAAACCACATTTGATTTGTTTTTTACCACAATATCATTGCCAAAGAAGGCTGAAAAGGGCAAGTTGACTCGAGCAGCATTGTCTAGACTCTAATCAACAATGGCATATTAGCCAATCAGATTGCAAGATTACTAGTAATTGTGGACTGGTTAAACAGAGCTTCTTTAGCATTGTGGAAATCTTCAGAACATCCATACTACAACCCCCAACCATCAGCGATAATGGCAAACTTTCAGGGCAGGAAGATCTCAAGATCCCCAAAAAATCTTCCTTTAGAAGGGGATGGTTATTTTTCTGGAACAAGCTGCGTAACTGTGGATCAGGGCTTTTATAAAGGGCTGGTGACCAGGGATTTTTGCTGTATATTTTGATTTAGCTCCCTTGCTACTTGGGCAAAGAAAAAAACAGCGTTTTAGCTATTATTGGTAATACACAGTAGCTGGAATCCCCAGCTGCTGTAAATTGCATATACAGTGCACTTAGCTTCTTTGGAAGTTAGTGACAACTTTGCACTTGATTATGACCTAACCAATAAACTTTTATATGCCATTGTGGCATGCAATAAAGTGACGACCTTCACTGAATAATGTAACAAGTGATCACTGATGTTACTCACTGTGTAGGAGGATGAGCAGTCTGCCTGTTCAGATGGGACATTTAACGGTGAGAGATACTTCACATGCCCTGCAGGAAGAGGCTTCTTTACATTACTGATTCACTGCAGACCAGATGGGCGATTCACACACAACTCAACTGGCAGTCAAAACAATGATGTTTCTGGCAAAGGTAGAATCTGAGGTCTTAAACTGTAGTACGAGTGCATAGAGGCTCTACTCGGTTGATCATAATGTTATTATTCCAATGAAGTACAGCCTTATCATACCCATGATCAGTTTCTTTGATGATGTACTGTGAATCACAGGCTCATAAACAGACCTGTTCATAATTATTATTGTTTTGGTTTTCTTGTTGTAATGACAGCATTTGGAAGTTTACCTTCTCCTGATGTGCCAGGCATAACTGAGCCGCCTGCCACCCTTGAGGATCACCACTGTGGAACTATGCATGGTCTTCAGGGCCATCACAATTCATGTTACCTTGACGCCTCACTGTACAGCATGTTTGCCTTCTCAAGTGTGTTTGATACCTTGCTGCATCGGCAGAAAAGAGACATTGATTTGCCTGAGTACGAAAGGGTGCAGCTTGTGCTAAGGGAGTCCATTGTCAATCCCTTGAGAGCGTAAGTTAAGTAAAAGTATAACTATTAACCACTCCCCCTTCCCCCCTCAACCCCCACATCTTAGGTCAGTGAGATTATTGGGAGCAAACCTGGTGTTACTTTTTGTGGAGCAGTTTAGTTTTTCTGTTAAAAGATTTTTAAGCAGGTAGACAAGAGGGGGCATTGATGAGTTGATTAATCTGATGTGCTTGTCTCCTTGTAGTCATGGTTTTGTAAGAGCAGACAAGGTTCTTCAGCTGCGAGAGTTGCTAGACAGACTAAGCTCGACAGCTGGACTTGTGAACGAGGAAAAAGGTTGGTTCAGACAGTTTTTTGTGAAGCTTTTATTTGACTGGTTGTCGTGATGCTTTTGCAGCATTTATAAAAAGTTTCAGTGTTATATAAATATGCTTACTCCTCTAAAATCTGTAGTACATACATTATGATTTATTGCAAGTTATTTTTGCTCTATTGCGAGCATCGGAGCTGTTCGTGTACACGTATGTATTGTGATGAAATAAATTTGTTAGGTCTAAGTTATTTGATTTGATTGTTTTTACTAGACCCAGAAGAGTTCCTTAACTCACTTCTTCAGCAAGTGTTAAAGGCAGATCCATTCCTGCACTTAAAGTAAGTTATTCTTGTGTTGGCTGTTGTGGTTATTCTGTTTATAAATGCCTGTCTGTCAATTTTGACATAATGTTGTTATTTTTGGACGTTTGAGAATTAGCAAGTAGTTGGCTCGGCGTTCTAAAATACAGCCAAGAGAGTAAGTAGGTTAGTTTTGTGAGACGCTGTAGTGTTGCATCGGTGATGAACTTAACCATTGTTATTCGAAAAGCAATTTGTGAATGCACATTTCGGGCGCTTGCCTCAGTGTGAATTTTCTAGTTTTTGTGCAGTGTTCGCAACAGTTCTTTATACTGGCCAGTTTACCTTGTCAACTCGGTTGATAAAACCACAAATTGTTTTTAAACGGCAGCTACATGTTAGTGTATGCCCCAGGGCCCGGTTGTTCGAAAGCTGATTAACGCTAATCCAAGATTAAAAGTTAATCAAGGAGGTTATTTCTCTATCCCCAAACGTTGTTCAATGCTGATATTCTGCAACATTTTAGATTAGGGGAAGTCAATCCTGAAAAACAAAAAGCAGTGGAAAGGACTTTCATCCAAAAGTTAAAAACTGCAACCAAAGTTTACCTTAATCCTGGATTAGGTTAATCGGCTTTCGAACAACCGGGCCCTGGACTGCTCCACAGATCACAGAAAGGAGACCGTGTTTCCTTCCGTGGCGTGACAATAGCTAATAATGATGCTGAATACCCACACCTGCCTTAATAAGGGATGAAGTTATTCTTCCTGGTCTTCAAATTTAATTATTCGAGCATCCCTATCATGTTATTTGTACGTTGGGAAACGAATTGAAGATAAAAATGTTGAAAGAGGGACCACATAAAATATACGTAACCCTGACTAAAGGAAGAATTATACGCAATACATTGTATTTTAGTTGTCTCTTTAGAAATATCCCTGTGATCTTCAATGGTTTATTTTGCGAGTACACAATTATGTTGGTAGCCTTGAGCCCACCAAACCCATTTATCTTGATAAACACAGAAGTTTATGGAGATCAATCGGTAGAACTCCGGATATTCTTTATTTTGTGAGGCTAACTAATCAGTTCTTTAAGTGTCTGCCAATTGAAACCCTCTTTCATCTTCTCCTTCATCTTGTTAGTATAAAAATTCTAGTTTGTTGCTCACTATTTTTTAACTCCCTTCACGCAAAGATCTCGAGATGTGCACAAAAAAGACAGTGAAGGAGCCTTCTTCTACCAAATCATAACAGACAAAGATGAAAGCGTGAAAATTGCGCAAGTACAACAGCTGCTCGAACAGTCCTTTATTTCGGCAGATATCATCCTGTCTGAGGTGAGAATATGGTAAATTTATCTCGGAAATAATGCCGAGCCTCCAGTGCGAGTCGAACCGTACCGTGGACCTCGGGCTGGTTACCTGGCGTATGCTCTGCTAATAATGTAGCCGAGAAAGCTCACTTATAGTTCTTAGAAAGAAAGGAAGGAAGGAAGATTTGTGATTACTTGTTTCTTTTTATTACCATGCATTAGCTTCAAAAACAAAATAGGCTTCAGATAAATGCACACCACAAATTGAATGCCCTTGTGAAACGCAGCACTCACCGAAAATGTAAGCGTGAGAGGTTGAAAATGTCAAGATTTTACCAAGAATGTATGGCTGGGCAACAAGAGTTTCTACCCAGGCATAAAATTCCTTGTAAATTTCAAAGTATGACGTCAACAAAGAGTCTCGTGTGAGACCAAACTTAGTGATATCAAGCTCCTTGAGTTTTTTCCTGTCCGTATATCCATAATTCCCCTATGTTCCCTCCGCGTTGCTCTTGGAACAAATGAATTCCAAACAGGTAATTTAAATGTTATCGATTTTCTTGTTTATTTAGGTTCCTTCGTGTCTGATACTTCAGATGCCGCGATTTGGCAGCAGATACAAGATGTATGACATGATTCTACCAAACTTAGAACTGGATGTTACCAACATTGTGGAAAATGGTAATTATAAGACAATGGCAAAAAGATTATGCATTTTTCTGAAATAAATTAGAATGCATTATGCAGTTCGAAAAGAAACTGAGAAAATGCAGGCTTGACTGGGAAACCCTAACCTACAGTGTATGCGATGTCCGGACGCAGTATTCTATCCAATAGAACTAATCAAACCAGCGAAAAAGCAGGCCTTTGCGAGTTCGCAACATAGGTTGAAATAGGCTCAGTCTCATCGGGTATGCAGTATGTAATGAAAACAGCTGAAAACATTGAGCTTACACAAGTCCCATTATGGCTCTTGGCTTACAGCTTGTAGCAACATACCATGATACTCACCCTGATAGAGGGAGAGGGCCGTGTTATTGTAAGGATTTTAGCACCTGGTATTTGGGAGTCTTTATTCGGGAGGAAGAGAACAGTGGCTGCCATTCGCCCATTCACCCCCGTGCGATGGGCGAACATCTCCGAAGCTTTTCAGAAGGTTAATGGGAATTTTTTTGTCGTTAAAACAAGATGCTGGCGTAAAATCGTTCAGAATTGGTTAAAATCTACGAGTTTGTAAATTTATTTTTTGATAAAGAGTGAGAAAGCTATTGTTTACACTGCCACCAATGCTAATAATGATTTTCTTTGGAAAGGGACTTGAATTACAATCAGTTACTTTACATCCGGATGGTCATTAAAAACGAAGTTTATGTTTGATTTTGTTTTGTCCTAGTTCCTCGTGAATGCAGCATGTGTGGGAGTGAAGTAGCGCAGTTTGAGTGTACGAGCTGTTTTCAAAAACGAATGTTTGGTTCTGAAACCGGAATAGCCAGCTACTGCAGAGGATGTAACGATACAGTGCACTCACACCGACATCGAACGGATCACGAACAAAGGCCACTTCTGCTTCCTCGGCAATACGATAGCAAGAAGAGATTACTTGAGAAACAGACGATGGAGCTGTTTGCTGTTGTGTGTATAGAAACGAGTCATTATGTGGCGTTTGTGAAGTGTGGGGTTGGTGTTAAAGCTCCTTGGTGCTTCTTTGACAGCATGGCGGACAGGAAAGGTGATTGAGTTATTGTGCTATTTTAGTGTATTGGATTTCCCATACCCTGTGACGTGAAAAGTTAACACTAACTTTTAGTTCTCTTCAAGTTATTATAATTAATTTTAAAAGAATCAAAGTGGGCAGGGTCATGGATAACATCCCTAAAATGAGAATTTGAAATAACCACTTTTATTTTTGTTTATTCTCATTGGTTAGGAGAGAGCAATGGGTACAATATACCGGCTGTAACTCGGTGTCCTGAAGCACTTGAGTGGCTCTCAAAGGATCCGAAGGATATTTTAGCAGCGAAAGAGAGAGGAGAGATCCCTGAGAAAGTTCGGCGTCTCTTGGGTGATGGCTACTTATGCATGTATCAGAACCTTGACATGACAATGTATAAATAGCCCCATTAACCTACCAATTTCAGTTGATGACGCCACGTCGTTTCCATGTCAACTCGTCATCACGTGAATACCATGTGTCAATTGTGAATACCATGTGTGAATACCATTGCTTAAGTCACGTGAATTTCTGGATTCAGTTGGCAGGAAGACCATGAATAACAGAAAAGTAGAAGTTATGTTTAATGTTGAATCAGTGATTAAAACCTTCCCAGTTTTAACTAATCATCTCATCTAGGGTGTATCTTTGCCAGTTATCAGAAGAAATATTGGCCAATAATGGCGTTAAGAACAATGCCACAGAAAAGGGTTTATCTGCGATTCACTGTTAGCAATAGTGTTAGTCCTCAGATCTATCAAGTAGTTAAGATTGTTGTTTTTTTGGAAAAAATGTTTAGTACAGGGATAAATACCAGTGTGAAAGTTAGTTGACTGCGTTGAAAGGAAATGGAAGCACAATTGTACAATTGTTACCATTACAGCTTTCCTAGCCTGTCAAATTTTGTTAGACTGTCTTTTGAGTCCACACTGCATTTAAGCGGTTTTCACGAAACAATGTAAATGAATTTATTTGTTGATAAAAAGCTATAAAACCATGTACAAAGGTAAGAGTATGTCGAAATATTAATAGTTATTTAGAACGATTTAAGGAAAAGTCAGTTAGCCGCGTGACATTAAAAGACCGAGATCAAATCGCAAGAAAGCTGCACCTTATTTTCAAAATTTGTTTGATAGCTAGTGTAAATTTACTGTTCAGTACTCCAAAGAACAAACAAAGAGTAACATAGGTGTTACCCGATGTAAACGAAGTGTTACAGAAATAAAACAAAGTCATTTTCCATATCATCATAGAGCTAATTTGTCTTCATTAAAGTCATGCTTGAACAGTCTAATGATAGAAGCGATTCACGAAAAAGGTCTCCAAGTTGTTCGAAGTTTGTTACTGGGTTCCCTTCGCTTACCGCTCAGTGGAAGTTAGATTTATGAGGTTTGGTTCACAACCTTAAGTTGGCTTCGACCAAATGATAAGCTCAGTCAAACACAAGTTATCGCTTAAAAAGTCCCGTAACACATACGTCAACAACTTTTTATTGGAATTTTTCTGTATTACATAAACGATGTTAGCTGCTAGAGTCTGTTCTCCTGTGACTTGTTTATAAACTAACACCAACAAAATCCACATAAAGACAAATGTTAAGTTTCCAGGGAATCCAGTAAAAGGTAATCAGACGAGATCGCACAAAACTGACCTAAATTGGATAACATGTTTAGAAGAACGCATTTTCGGGGAATATTCTGTCTTTGTGTTCCAGTTGAGAAACGGAAAATAAGTATACAGTAGAACCTCGGTTAACTCGAAAACCCTTGACTAACTCGAACTAAATTTCGTTTCCCATGATCAGAATTTACCCCGATAACTCGAATTTCTGGTCTTATAACTCGCCACGGATGCCCATTGAGATATCCCATTAGCTTTTCTTATCGTGTGATCGAATTCTAACACTAGAACAAAGGGAGGAGCAATTTGATTTTAATTAATGAAACGAACAGATCACGTATTTGACAGTTATTTACCGTATGTCACAGTATTGCATTGTTGTAAGAGTGCAAAATCGTTACAGTTGTTACAAAATGTATTAGTTTCTCGTGATATAAGTTTAATTTGCACTGTATTGTATACCGAAGTGCCGAAAATCAATAACCTTTTAATTATTAACAGGGAAAATCGAATATTTTAATTGACCCCGATAACTCGAAACGTTTGTCGTTTCCCTTCAGAGTTCGAGTTACCCGGGTTCCATTGTATTTTTTCCGAATACTCTTGGCGGAGGTGACCTGAGCACAACACACAATCTTCCAGTGTGACGTCACGGGCTGCCAAGGGAGCAAAATAAACGAGATAATCCGAAAATGGAAAAGGTGTCCCCCCCCCCCCATCCCATCCCTAACGAAAAAAGAAATCGCCTATTCCGGAAGAGTCCCCAAAACTGCGCCCAAGAAGGAAAACAATGAGGTAGGATGCTGTCCTGCTTATAAAGTGGAAGTAACTTTCCAGTGCTCTTAATTATCAAAACAGTTCCAATCTTCTAGAAGCACGCTCTACACAGATGTTAAATAACTGGCCCATTGGTTTCACGTAACTTACTGCCTGAGTCCTAGTTTAAGATCTACAGCGCCTAAAATACACTTACACACAAGGCCACAGGAAAGTTTGTACAGAGAAATAAACGCCCAACAAACACGACTCAAAGGCCAAATAAAAATATTTTACTTTAAAACACAACGTTGAAGTTTTCAATAATACTACCTAATTTTCCTCTCTTGACCTGACGTCTTTGTTACTTGAAAAATACATCAACCAGTGAATTATCTTTCCCAAGTTCTACTGATCCCATGCCGTGCACGATTGGTACCATGCTCTTCGATATTTTCGAGTATTTTCTGTGCAACTGCTTTCCCGCAGAAATGTGTTGATCTAAGTTCAGTTGTTTCTTTTGTTACAAGGTGCAGCTATTTCCAGACCAAAACACGACATGGGATTTTAAAAGAAATAGAATATATGCAATGCTTCCCGCTCGTGGAAAAAAAACTTAATGAATATTTCAGGCGTGATTTGGATTTTTAAGCAAACTACAGGAATCTTTCGTCTTATCGAACATAGAATCAGCCGTGTGGAATCTATAAACGGGAAGAACGACACAAGAAAGATAGATGTACGTGGCCACGATTTGTAAGGTGTAATTTAGAGAGAACATTTGGTTGAAATATTGTCCGACATTCAACGATCCTTGACTTCTCTCCTGATGCGCTTGGATAAGCGTCCAAAGACCAAACCGCCAACGAAAATCAGGGCTAAACAGGTCGCGAAAATAATGAAGAAGTAGTTCTTGGAAGGAGATGCGATAACAAAAGCTGCAAGGTCGCCAAGGGTCTCTCCAGGAACGATCTTAAAAGAGAAAAAGAAGCAAAAACAACAAACTATATTTGAAACGACACAGCAGTAAAATACTTTCGTAATTACTTGAAAGACAGTAAGGATAATCATAATCAATCACAATCATAATCAAAATTATTATTATATCTGAGGGCGGCGCTCCACAAGAAAACATTTGATTCACAACTTCGTCTGCGAGTTTCGATTGAAAATGTTCGCATAGTCTTGGACGAGATAAAACTACGTTTAAATGGTGAAGATAGGTCTTTACAGAGGGGAATTTCGGAACATTATGGGGGCACTACGGGTAAATACCTTGAATTTCGTATATTTCATCACTTTTCGATTCCTTAAAACTCGCGCCAAGATTCCATTTAACCGAAAATGGCTCCATTAGGTTGCACTAAGTCCTTGGTGCAGTAAATGTTTGAAGACGTTGTGATAACTTTTGAGGGGGAAGGTGGGAAACTATGAAAATTGGAAAATATTGAATTTGAAATTTTAAAATTTCACGTGAATAATTTGTAGATTACGGCCAGGGCCGAGTTGCTCTAAGCATGGTTAGCGCTAACCGAGGTTCTCGAAAGACCCGGTAACTTAATGGGCCCGAAATCAGATTTTGAAATCAAAATCTCAAGAAAAGTAGGGTGTGTTCTGAACTCTAATAAAGTCAATTTTGTTTCTTTAGCTGATAACTTTACTGTATAATATTCAAAACTTTTGAAACTCCCATCTGGAATGGAAAACAAAACAGCTTAACGGGCCCGGTACCTTACCGGGACCTTCGAGAACCGAACCCCAGATAGCCCGCCACCATAACAAGGTGCCCCCTGAGCGCGTTAGGCTAACTGGTTTATGTGTATACCGCTTCCACCCATTTTTCCAAAAATTCATCCGAAGTGCCCGTAGTGCCCTCTTAATTTAAAGGCGCCGTTATTTTTAATTCATCAGTTTTTAGCATTTTACTGTTTTTATAACTTTTACCATCTATTTTTTTTAGATTAATTACTGTTATTACTATTTAAACAGGGCCCATATTGATAGCAGTTGTATAACTGAAGTGGTTATCCTGTATAAATATGTTAAATTATTATTATTATTATTATTATCATTATCATTATTATTATTATTATTAAAAAGAGAAAATTTTGCCGGAAGTGACTACAAGCAATCTGATACCAACTTACCTCGACAGCTTGTCCCCACATCTTCCGCCGGGATGCCAAGTGAAACTGGCATTCTCTGTCAAAATTGGCAGAGTTCGAATCATACGCCTCCAGGAGACACTTGATTACTGCGAACAAAACATCACACCATTCAGTACACCTCCATACAAGTGGGGCTCCTTCAGCATACCTCCAAAGTCTAGCATGTATAAGCATATCTAACCCGAGTATCAGCACGTCCTGAGGGGGAGGGGGTTAGGGGAGTAGAGGGAAAGAATTTACTTTTCGTCGTTTCATAAATTATGCGTACATATGCACGTGAATATGGCGAAATTTCAAAGAAGCAGTTCTATAGGGTAACATCACGTGGTCTAAAAAGCTAAAAAGGTCTATTCTGATGCCGGAGTTTCTGAGACATTTTTAGTCCAATTACATTACTCTTTGGGGACAATCTTTCAATTGATCGATTGCCCTTGATATATAAAATACCACGATAACGGCCACGCAGGAAATATGAACTTTCACGACTTTAAAGCCAAAACAAAGCCTGAGGAGCTGACGGGAATTCACTATCAGCTCATCTGGGGAGTGATGGAACAAGCTGCTGCCTTGTGCCTTGTGTAATTCAACTTGCCTTGGAAATAAGGGTTATCCCCAAAAATGGTTACCCGGTATACTTGTAAACGGGACTTCATTAGTCCAGGTATTGCTCGGAGAAGGCAAGTAACGCGCACACAACGCAGCTAAGCCAACTAACCTTTTCCTCTTCCAAATGGAATCTCTGAACAGTATCGTTTGACTTCTAATGAACATGCATTGAATAACACCGGATCAGACTGTATGTCCGTGCGACCTTCCTTCATGAGGCGGAACACTTCCTACATGACCAAAACCAGAACAGCGGTAAATCAAAGGCAAATAACAATGGACATACTCAGCTCTAAAGCTGGTGATACACGGTTTGACATTGTGCAACATTTTTTACTACGAAATAGAGATCTTGTCTCTCTTTGCGTTCAACTTCACTCAACAACGTTCGTAATGTTGACAGCCTTGAAGTTAGCTTTAGTATTCGAGCCTGCGTATAAAATCCTAATGCGTGACCATTCCAATTAGACTATTGAGCCTCACTGAGTTGTTTTCTCAGGGAGTATCTTTCCGATACGTGTTTTAGCGGAAATCGTCTTCAAGCTCAAATCTATTTTCAACATTTTTTTATCATACATTAACTAAAATGATCGCTCTCTCTCTCCATGCCGAAGGAATTTGCAATAAAATTACAATCATTATCATTTACATTTATGCAAGTGTGATTTTAGTTTGGCGAAAAGACAGTTAAACGATGAACCCTTTTAAGAGAGGTTTTCAATCGAGCGTCGGTGAACGAAACTCAAAGTATCTTCGCTGGCCACAGGCAAACAAACATAAACAGGGCCAGGAACCGATAAGAATTCGAAGCAAGAATGGTAGCCAGCACTGGGAAATGGAAGACATTTGGGAGAACAATTCACCACTGGTCTGGCTTCTCATTGGTTGAGATAGTGGCGCGAGTTTTGCTAGCCAATTACACAACAACTAAGGCAAATCCAAACATGGAGTTACCTCGACACTCAACTGAAAGCCTCTTTAGATGAATGACTTCGACCATGGAAAGAAAGTTTGGTCGGGCAGGAATATTAAAAAGAAAACAAAACAAAACAAAAGGCATTACTAACATACCACTCGACACTTCTGAGATTCTAAAGATCCTAAATGTTTTTTCAGGCACTCGTCGACTCCAGAGGGGGGAAAATCTTTACAAAACTTCTTGATCTACCAAAATAAAAGAGAGACACTAGTCATTTCACTTGAATGACAACCAAGGGAAATATAACGCAACAGTAATCATGTCCATTCATTATTTGCCTAAGAAACTGCCACACAATTCCGAGTATACGCGGAGCGCCCTGGGAAGAGCATAGTAGCTGTTGCCCAGTTGGCTTCAGCAAATAAGAAATAATTATTGGATGAGGTTTTTGTGATATCTAGAATAATCAAGGTCGAGGTAAGAGAACCGAATAAAAGTTAATGTTTTATTTTACATTGAACGAAAGAGAAAAATTGTCACGACAGTAAACATTCACTTGCAAGCCTGGACGTCATTTCGCTTCTTCACTGACGGCGAGCCACATATACATGACATGATTATCACTGTGACTTTGAATATCCTCGACATGATTGTTGGATAATCTGCAGCTAGATGCTGTCTCAAATGCTGATTTCGAAAAGTCACTGCACGTTTTCGGCTAATCAGAAAAGAGACAGTGAGTTCAATGTATAGTAATGATTATAAATCGGCATCTCCACTGAGGCACTGCGAGTTTGAGAAGCACAGGAATTGCGCCTGTCCGAGGTAAACCTGAATGAATTCCCAAACGTTTCATCGTTTAATTCCTCCCCAGCCCTGCTAGGTTCACACTCTCTCACCTCATCTTGGCACTCCTTTACCAGCCTCGCGTCCATTCTAAAGTCACGTGCTGCTTCTCGAATGAGCTTTGTGGTGTACTCCCGGCAATCAACAGAAAGTTTCTGAAAATCAATCAGTAATTAAGCTCAGTTGCTACGCAAGGAATTCACAGTTTAAACAAAGAAAATGTATATTTCCGGGGAAAGCTGAGAAACAAAACGAAAAACTTACATCATAATTTTTCTTGAGGCACGCAATGATTTTGCCTTCTCCATGAATAACACTCTTGCAGAATTTTGGAATATCTAACTCACAGAACTGAGCCAGTTGTGGATTAAGTTTTACATCTGAAACGTTGAAGGAACGTCACGTAATTAGTTAATGTTCACATGGGTGTCACAACACACCAAACTGACCAGGTGCCACGAGAAGGTGCTTCAACAAGAATACATTAAGAACAACTAAACAACATAAAGGAAATTATTGAAAGCCTTGACAGATTGGAAACGGTCAAAATCTAAAGCATGGCAGTACTCAAACTGCTTGACTACAAAGAATTGCGATAAAATTGAAAAGTTTAAAACCATCTTGGTTCAAAGTTAAAAAATAAATTAGATTATGTCGGGTACACCGCCCGACATTTACACCAGCGCATTAACGAACACAAATACTCTGCAATCGGAAGGCACCTTGAGCAACATGGTTTATTGAAGACTGATTTGGCCGACAAGCATTTTTCTCTCCTAAAGAAATGTAGATCAAAGTCTGATTGTCTGATTTTTGAGATGTTATTCATTAAGGAACTGAACGCTGAGCTAAATACTCAGAAAGACTCTATTTGTGCCAAACTCTTTAAGTAACTCTACATGCGAATCCTTTGTTATTTGCATAATTTCACGTCGTCATTTGTGTCCCTTAGGATTTGTTTTACATTTATATTCGGTCTCATTTTTAATTTTTAACTTTGAACCAAGATGGTTTTAAACTTTTCAATTTCCATCGCAATTCTTTGTAGTCAAATTGTTCAACAAAACTCTTCTTCTAAGTACTCAAACTGAAAGAAGAAGTTTGTATTAAAATAGCGCTCACTGGAACACCTTAATAATAATACCTACCCCCCCCCCCCCCCCCCCAATCCCCTCGGCCAGAAAGCCAAATCATTGTCGAAGAGGTCTCACCTTGCGCCTGCCTTATCTGTCTTTTGGTGATCATGTCCAAACAACTGGAACAAAACCAAAATAAGCCATCTATTTATCGCACACAAACTATAGCGTCGACTGATTATGCGTGAAATAACAATAAAAGACCTCAGAAATAAAATGTCATATAAGTCATATAAGTCATATAAGTCATATAACAGTGTCTCAGTAGAAATCAGACAAAATCCTAATTTAGTAACGCCGGCTGAGTCTTTTACTGTTATGCTACTGCTTACACCAGTGAAATTAATACATTTGCTGATCGTAAAAACAGATCCTACATAACTGCCTAAAACAGAGTAACGATGAACGAAAGCACCAAAAACAAAAAATATATATGAGAAAAACTATAAGCCAAAAAGGCTGACCATACAAACATTCCCCGGCGTCTCCCACCAGGATTGGACAAGATGTCCTTCCAATTACTATTTCAGACGCACTGGTGCTGAGCTAGCATCAGGCTATCAGATAAACCACACTTGGAGCTCCAGCATACAGGGCTCTTCAAGCGGTACAAATATTAAACAGAACGAAAGAAGAATTGAAAAGGTTGGGAAAGTTGTAGAAAAATGTTTAAACGTTTTCAACTTTCCAAGGAAAATTATTTGAAAGAACAACTAAGAATTCTTCATTTCAATGTTAATGGATTAACTCAGGAGAGAAACCAACTCCTCTTTGGATACAAGAAATAGCGCCTTTCATTCGCGACCTGAGTTCCAGCGGGTATAATACAGTTGAAAACACTGAGCGCGGTTCAGCGGTCAGGATTTAACTACACAAACCTTACCTGCGCTCCATTTGTGGATCATGTTTGTGCTTTTTAAGGCACGAAAAGATTTTTGAAGGATCCTCATCCTCACAGAATAACTGGAAAAAAAAAACACTTAAAATGAAGACCCGAAGACCTTTCATAGACAGCTGGGTGACAAATCCTTTTCATTGCGTGGTTTCTTTTTCCTGTCGAAGTCCCTTACCGTATCGAGTATGACCCGCAGGACAAAAGCGATTTTTCTTTAAGGTCTGTTCCTCGATGTCTCGGCCTTCAGCCAACGATGGTTCTACTTCCGACAAATCACAATCAATGACGATCCTAACCCGAGCACACGACAAACATCCACCGATACCAAGTGCGTTTTCGGAAAGATCACTCGTCATTTCATTCCCTTCAGCAAGACTTCTGAAAATTCCCAATCAAGTAAGTCCTCAGCCTTGACTTGATCTGAACTGAAGAATTTTTCGCACAATCAGAATTCAAGTAGAATTGATTTCAAGCAGAATTGTACCCCTGTAGTGCACCATGTTGCGATCAAAAACTAAAAATGCATATACCAGTGGCAGATGTGTACAAACCTTGATCATTTTGCGACATGATCGCTCCAGCTTGTAGTCCGTCTCAGGGTCTTCCATCTCCTCCACCTGAAACCAAAGATCGAGTTTGAATCTTTTAACCCTCACAAAGACCTACATCAGGCAATTCTCAATTCCTTTGACTCACACGTTTCAATAAAGGCATAACCTCGATTCAAAAATCAGAACCACCTCCCACAACGTGATAAACAGTACCACACCAAAGCATTGCCCAAATGCTCAGCACTCGGGAAACTCCACCCTGGATTATGGCTGTATTTTCGTGTGGCGTCATAAGCCTCATAAGCCTTGTTTGGGATATCACGCCAAGCCGGCACACTTTCTAAATAGAACGGATCAGAAGGGCAACACTAGGGGTGGTCACAGCCAGGGTTCGTTAAGTCCGTACGGGTTCTTTTAACAACCAACAGAATCAATTATGGAGAGTTTTAAGACCGGGCCTAGACTAGAAAGTCTCATAATTTGTAGTTGTCATTACAAAGGAAGCACTTTCTCCTCCTTTGGTCCGACCGGGGCTTGGACCCACGACCTCCCGCACGGTAGTCCGGCACTCTACCAACTGAGCTCACAGGTCGGCGGATTGTGACACATTCATTTGAATGGTCACACTTAAGGATTTCATCTTTAGACTTCTTTCGCTCATCTGGCATAGTTTTCAAACGTACCTTGAATTGTACACTAACCAACAGAAAAAGCTAGCATTGAAAATGCGTTTGCTACATCTAAACTTAATTAATTTAGTAACATTTCGGTAATTCCCAGTAGTTACTGACAAGTAAACGTAGCAGCAAGTTTAACAATCACTGCAATTCTTAATTTCTAAAGCATTACTTGTCTCCTACCTCACGTTTAAAAAGCTTCTCCTCGCACGATTTGGACAATTCTTCTCTATGGTCTTTGAGGCACTCAAGCACCTGTGAAGGACAAAATGTTATTGCTAATGAATCTTCACAGAAACAATTTTCAAGGTTTTCATGTGTTCCTTGAGATTTTTAAATGTTTTATCGGAAAAAAAAACAACGACAAAAACAGCAACGAAAACGCAATTTCAAATATAAAATTACGTCATTATAACTGCGAAATTTATAGTTTATAGATCGTTTTCAGTCACGTGACCAGCGGTCATATTGATTCAATGAAACAGAGAAAGTATCTGCATCTGAGTTCAATTCCCAGAGGGTTAGCCTTGTGCACCAACACAGCCGCCGTGACGTCATGTGCAAACGATCTATACTTTACTTCTTCTCGGAACTTCAAAGGAGGGGTTACGATTTAAAGTATACAAACTGACAGATTTCGGTACGGGGCCTTCCAGAACAAGAAAACTGATTACAAAACGTATTATTTTCTGAGTCAACGTTTGCCTAATTAATTAATCAATAGACGTATTCGGCTAACATGTTTACGTCCTTGTTGCCACCCAATTCAGATCATGTGATGATTCATTTGGGAGGTAACCATTGTGCAATTTGTCACACACAACTGATCGCATGGAAGTATGAACAAACAGAACAATTGTAACCTCCCAAATGAATCATCACATGATCTGAATTGGGTGGCAACAAGGATATAAACACGTTAGCCGAATCCCTCTATTAAGTGACTTACAACTTGTTATTTAAACAAAGTTTATATAATGTTCAATAAAACCACAGTCAAATTAAATTCAATCTGGTTAACTCCACCTTCAACATTTTTTTAAAGAAACTAGTGGGAAAAATGTACGTAATACTATTTTCGTAAAATGACCCACTAACAAATTCATGTAGAGGGCCATAAATTGTTTCAAACCATGCTTTAAGTTGGACTTCATTTAAATAACCGGTTCTTATCGTTTATATTAACTTTCAACATATTATGGGTACAATTAAGTATTGTTGTTTTCGTTATTGTTGTTGTTGTCGTACAATTCGCGTAATTGGAAAAATATCATCTGTTTTCACAGTTCTGCGTATCTCATCAATGGTTAAAACTATAGATTCCACATTCCCACGCGTCTGTTCAGTGATCACAGAAGAACATCAGTAGCGCACTCGCCTCTGGCCCAAACATTATGATGTCACCGGTGATATATTTCTGGACAAACACAGGACAACTTGTACTCTGTTTGTTAATTACTTCACTGAAAAGCAAAGAGGCTTCGGCTCTTTGAACACTGAATCAATTTGCTCGTGTTCATCACAAAAATCATTCTATGCGAGGACAGGTGCTCAACTAATTGGGGAGCCTTTAAATCAAATGAACTCTAAGTCAAATCAAATCAAATCAAATCGGAAAACCGGGAAAAGCCTCTAGGAGTAGAGTAGAGAACCAATAAACTAAGCACATTTATGACGCCGAGTCCGGGAATCGAACCCGGAAGGTGGAAAGCTAGGCCTCTCACCCCTGCGCCAACCCTGCTCCCTTAAGAAAGTAACCTATATTTCGATGTTATTACCTTCGCTTGGCCGAAAGTGGCGTCTTTACAGTGAGTTGTAATGTCATTCATACAGGAAGCCAGCAATATAGGGTCGAACCTGAGATTTTCTGACTGAAATAGACATGGACATACGAGTTAGTTCAAGTTCAAGTTTATTGAAAATTAACAAAATGACACAAAAACAGCGCTAACCCGCAAATAGCAAAGGCTAGTCTAGGCGGGTAGCGAGTAGGACTGTTTAAAGAGTTAAATATAATAATTGTGAGTATGGGATACGTGAAGAGATAAAACAAATATTTATGCACGTTGAAAAAGAACAAATAAATAAATAAGTAAATAACAGGAGCCCATTATTTGTAATGGGCTCCTGGTAAATAAATAGATAAGACAGCAGTTGCAGTTAGATAAAGCTACTTTGAGTAATCATTTCGACATTTTTGATTAGGAAAAGTGTGCCAACATAATCGATCCGTCTTGAAAAACAGAAAACCTTCTTGATAACCAAAGCAGCCCGGCGAGGTGGCTGATAACACTTTGTCCACAAATGCACGTAACTGAGACCTTGGGTACCTCATATTACACACAATTAATTGCAATTTCCATTGGACTTCATGTTTGACAGAAGTGAGGATTAGGATTAGGGAACACTTTGTGATGCCTTAAATTGTTGGAAAATGAGTTCTTAGTTGGTAGCTCATCGTTTTATTGTCACGGTTAATCCTTTCTAAAAATGTAAAGATGCCAAAATAAGGTGTTTTTTTTTAAAATAAAATTCAATTTAATTAAAGCTGTAGACAAACTAAAACTGACCTGTTCTTCCTTCTCAACTCTCAAATGTTCACGACACTGGGCCGAAATAACGTGTTCCTTTTCACCAATGACAGCATCACGCACTTTTTCACTCAAGCAAGCAACAAGGTCATACCTGAAAGAAGCGTTTAACGGGATAAAATTGAGTGAAACTAAAATCTGGCCTGAGAGAAACCGCCAGTAAACAAACACTAAGTTGGGCGCAAACACTAGTAATGACAAAATAATGACAATAGCGATGACGATGATGACGACGACGATGATGATGACGATGATGATGATGACGATGACGATGATGATGACAACGATGATGATGATGATGACGATGATGACGACGACGATGATGATGATGATGACGATGACGATGATGACGATGATGATAATGATAATGACGATGATGATGATGACGATGATGAAGACGACGACGACGATGACGACGACGACGACGACAATGATGATGACGACGATGATGATAATTATGATGACGATGATGATGATGACGATGACGATGATGACGACGACGACGATGATGATGATGACGATGACGATTACGATGATGACGACGATGAGGTAAATGGAGATAACCAGAATGGTTTTCTAACAGCGTGTATGCATCATAGTTCGTTTTCGTGCTACTTCTAACCTACAAAAAGTGGGCTTCACATTTCCTCGTATTGCTCTAACCTCTTGAAACCAACAAGGGAAAATTTCGTAGACCAACTTACTTGCTCTTTACGTCCTTGCAGTGCGCTTGAGCATCTTTTCGGCAAGCTTTCTTAAATTCTGGAGAGAACTCAAAATCTTTCATTTCAATCTAATGAAAAAGCAACATAGCAAACACATTTTAATGAAAACGCATTGCTACAGTAACACTACATACCACCAGGAAGGAAAATAGAGAAAGAAATTGCAGAAAAAATGTGGGCTCAGACATCTGAACCAAGCTTCAATGACTCAAAACAAACTGCTAATCGCACGGAGATTAAGACTAACACTGTAAAAACTGAAGGAATTCGTTGTAAAGGGTTTCAGATTCCACCAAAAACAACGATTTAAGGTGCCAGGAGACATGGTAGGAGGACAGGAACTGAAGGAAATCTAAAGCAACTTTTGCGAGATAAGACCGATAGAGAAAGAAGTGGGGTCAGAACACAAGAAAAAATAAACATAATATTGAAAAATAGAGCAAGAGTAAAAGTCCAGTAAGCAGTAAGCAACCATCGAAAGGGAAGAGGATGACAAAATCCTCAGTATCGGTCACTGGCATGGAGAAGTAAGGTGTCCTTCGTTTCCAGATGGTACTTACAAGTTGCCAGTGTTCAATAGCTGCATGACATTTTTCATCCATGTCTTGGTCATTTTTGTGTTCAATAAGACATGGAAGAACTCCTTCAGTGTTGCCTTGAGCTACAACGTCATCACAGAATTTTGTCACCATGCCATGGCAAGCACGCACTAATGTGCTGTCAAGTTTGTAATCCTAAAGAGAAGAAAGAACAAACTATTCATCCGTGTTGTTTGTATCCTTGTAGAAACCCTACACAGAATCAAGTGGATTTCAAGTGGATTTCAACTTTCAAGTTAGTTATGACAAAAATTAATCCAAAAACAGGTGAAAAAATAATATCAACTGAGCTATATTTTCTTCTTGTGATGTTTCTTTACTATGTAGGTTAAAAACGTATGACTGCTTTTGTTTGTAGTGGATGTGCACTTACACTGACGCCAGGGTTGAATTACTGTTGTGACACTTTCGTTTGATGTATAATAAAACAATTATTAGATTCGGTTTTTGTGATATCCAGAATTATTAAGGTCTAGGTAAGAGTGATCAGCCTCAGACTTCGGCTTTGGCTAATAACCCCAACCTCGACCTTGATTGTCTATTAAACGCAAGTTGTCAATAAAGGGCAAAGGACTGATATCCGTTTTATTTTTCATAGTGAATACGGTAGCAACCCCTGTGACCTTTCCATCGAGATAGAGCTAAAACAATCTACTGTATGAAGCAAAACTACTTAACAATATACAATTAATAGACAACGAGTATTCCCGAGAAGGCATGATATATGTAGCTCCATCTTGCCCACTTGGGAGCCAATCACAGCACAAAGCCAGCATCATCTTGGTCACTCATGCAGACAGGCATGATATAAGGCTGCTTACAAACCTCTCCTTCTTCCTCAGTAAAATTACTGATGGCACTTCTGCACTTCTCGTCAAGTTCATCAAATTTCTCCTGCAAACACTGTATCTCCTAAAACAGGAAAACATTCATCCATGGTCAGCAAAAGCTCATTGTAATCAAGACTAGTCAGCTGGGCTCGAAATTTAAAAAAATGTCTGGTCGCAAATTTGCGACTAGTTACGAAAATTTGGTCGCAACTTTGAAAATGTTAGTCGCGAAATTAATTGAGGCTATTTAATCAAGAAATAAGTGGGCTTTTAAATGATTAACGCTTTAATTTTCATTCTTTCAACAGCTTTCATGTCATTTCGAGACTTAATAGTACAGAACGTTTAGCGTATCGCACAACAGGAGTTCATCTAACTTATTTCGTATCAGTTAAGGCAAAACCTAGTCGCAAATTTGCGACTACTCTCGTTTTTCTAGTCGCAAATAAGAAAAATTAAGTCGCAATTTCGAGCCCTGCTGAGTAGTGTACAACTTACCAAACCAGAATCATAAACAAATACAGAACTTCAGTCTCCCCAGACCCACTCAGGCACCATGCTAACGCTCAAAGGAAGACTGCTGTGTGTGTGACTTCACATTTAAGCCACCAGAGACCCAGCAGAACTCGGCCTGGTTTCACTAGCGCAACCCTTGTAACAGTGACTGTTCCTCTGGATAGGATGCATGTTTACTGAAGGGTTTTCTGTATGGCTGCATATCGCCAGTGATGTATTAATTTTCTCAATTTGATTACCTCAGCGTTTCTTTCAAACTTGGCCTGATGGATCAGGCATATGTTTGAAGCCAGCGTTTAATCAGGGTCCGGCGTTTATTAACAATGTGCAATTTTCTTTACTTTTTAAATTGATTTATAAACTGTTTATTCTCCGACACCCAGAGGCAGTTTCTTAGGGCAGAACAATTATTCTCTTCGTCCTGACCCAACAAACTGTCTACAAGTCACTGAAAAGGTCTATTGCCAAAGCAAACAGAACAAATAATACATGAACAAGCAAGTATATAGCAAGTGGATGGGTACAACTAAGAAACGTTTTGAGTTCATCTTCGCCAACATCCTTCTTTGGCTGCAAGTACAACTGGTCCTAGAGCAAATGCCGGGGCCTCAATCAAATGCCCCCAGCATTTATTCTAAAATTACTAGTCAGGTGTTAAATCGAGAAAATACGGCTATCTTCACCTGGGTGAAGGGCTACCCTATCACTGATTGCCAAGCATTTTAGAGTTAGCCAGAATTCACTTGACTTGGTTTGTAGTTTCTTTGAACTTAGTCTAATTGCCGGCCCTAATAAAAAAGAAATTTTTTTTATATACATCATTCTCAAACAAAAATTTGCTGAGAATAGAAACATCAGTTGTCACTAACCTCTCCTTTTTCAATTTTGTCACTGCAGAGCTTCCCAAGATCTTTTACACAAGCAATCTGAATTTCAGGCATCAGATGCACGTCCAAAGCTCTCTGGTGCATCACACGTTGGACATGAGCAGCGCATTTTGCTGAAACCTTTAAGTGATAGAAAAATAGAACACAAAATTAGCCTTTCTTTTATGTTGGTTACCAGTCATAATAAACTGTTAAAATCTGCACAAGAAGTGTCTAAAGAGTGCCATTTTTAGGGCAATTACATGGGTCTTAGAATATGGGGCACATTAGAAGAATGTAGTGAAAGTAACAAAGGTCATTGAAAATTAACTGCATCTATTTATAGAAAGAAATTGATGCATTGTTCACAACAGTCAAAATCTTCTGGTTCAAGTCAATGGGTGGCTGTTTTGTTGGACTTCCTCAAATACTTTCTCAGCCATCACTGCACAGGAAATCATTTGCTCATTTGAAATCAGTGCTCACATACTTTTTACACTCACCTGAGTTTGTGTCTCAAGGACAGAATTCCTGTACAGACATGCAATGACCAAGCTGCTGGGGTAAGAGTCACTGTCGTCTAACGATTTAGCGTGGCACACAGCTTTTGCATCATCTTTGCAGACTTTTTGCAATACAGGATCAAGTCTAATACATGAGAAAAAAATTAGAAATAATTTGTATGGTTGTAACAGACTGGACACATTCAATATCCATCAGATAAACTTCAGAAAACACAATATTTAAATGAGTTTAGAGATTTTTGTGAATAGAGATTATGCTTGTTAAATTTGCATTCAAGCACTCTATTCCATGACTATTCAACTGAGAGTTAAAATAACTACTGCTTGTTTGTTAGTAAGCTGCAACCCAGTCAAGCTACAGCTGTAATTTTCTATCAAACACTGTACATTAAGACCTGAATGTGCTACTGTTTATGGGAATGATTTCTTTATTCACTCAACAATCAGGTTTGCCAGGTATTTGACTGGTTTTATACCAACAAGGTAACATTACAAAGATTAGAAGATGACGACTGATGGCTCCAAATAATGGATGTTGGTCACATTAATGGGCTGTTTGAATTAAGCTTTTAGAATCAAGAAATGACTGGCTTTTAAGGCTTTACAAAAATTGCTTCTAAAAACAGGCTGGTCAAGACCGGGAAATGTAATTCATACCATTTCTTATTATTAATATCACCTATTCTGAGAAATCTAGGAGAGCTGTTTCTTATTCTTACGCAAAGTCTCTTGCAATGAAGAATTCCAGATGCAACAGTTGTTCCTCGCACTCAGGTAACATGTGATCAGTATGAAGATTATCCATCAAGCATGAGAGGATCCTGTTTTTAGCAAAGTCAAAATATTTATATGTTCAGTTGCAGATAGGCAGATAGACCATGCAGAGTTAAAACTTATGACCTCCAAAGGAAACGTGTATGTCTCTATCAACGTTACCAAAGTTCTGAAAATAAAAAATCCAATACAGGGATAAAAACAGTTTTGTGGGATACTTCAGAGGCCAGTCCTGAGCCACACAGATTAAATTCAAGATCTCGTGGTTCTCATAAGGCTGATAAGATGTATGCCCAGTTTGTTTACAATAAAAACAATAAAACCTCTAGTCAACAGAAAGCGAGAAACTCAAAGAAGAAAGTAAAGAACTATTAAGTTTAAGCACAGCAGATTGTAAATGATGCTTATGTACAATGTAAATTGAATGGGGCCTATAAAAATTTAATAAAATTTTAAATTGCAGAACATGGAATCTTTCATAAGTATTAACAGGATAAAAAAAGCAATAAGATCTAAATTTAATATTAAATGATTGTTATGGCTCTCTTTTGCCATCCCCTATTAACCATCAAATGTGTTTTCCCTCCGCTACCTCCGCTGTGATGTGATAAAAATTAATTTTTGATGAAGTTCCATTTCATTCTATTTCTTTCTTGTCATGACTATGGATAAAATTAATGTTATGGTCAGTCCCTGAAGAGTAACTGGCAAACAGGGACTGTGTACGTATTGACAGAAAAGGTTTTACGCAAATTAATTCTACAACAGTCACACATTTTTTTTGCCATCACAAATTGACTGGTTCAGTTTGTCATAATGGTGGTACCACAAGACTTACATGACATCTCCTTCTTTTTTGCCCTTGTCTTTACATACAGTTTGGACCACAGGATCACATGCAGTGTACAAGGTGTGGTCAATACGATAATCACTTCCTGCCCCTGTCTCTTCCAACAATCCTTCAACCTGTTAAATCATAAAACAGCATGCAAGTCAAAATAGCCCCTGAAGAACTGGGTACACAGGATGTCAAATTTAAAAATCCTCCAAGTCCAGCCAGAGGCTCTCCATGCACAAATTACATGTTCTAGAACATTAACAAAAATGAAGGAGCATGATGAAGTTGCAAGGCTGTGCTGTAAGAAAAGTAGTTGGACACCCAAAATCACTCAACCCTTAAAATCTGGACAGGGGTAACAGGCATACAAGTTTGGTGCCAAAACTAATGCTTCCTGGTCGCTCAAAAGCAAACATAGGTTGCCAATGGTGAGCAGGTACAGCTAAAGCACAGCCCTGAGGTGGGAAGGTGCTTTATCCCCAAGCTAGGTAAACTCGCTCCACTTGCTTAAACCTTCTTCTTACTTTTAATTTATTACAGTATGGCTATTTTTGTCCTCTGGTCTATCTCTTACATTGGACACATTCAACAGTTGTGTAAAAATTAGGATTTTGCACAAGTAAAATGGTAATTCTGAAACAAAACAGAGCAATGAGCAATTTCACACATTAAGGATGTGCTCTAAGAAAAGTAGTTGGGTGCCCAAACTCTCTAAATCCTTGAAATCTAAGGTGCCCAGTATATAAGTTGGTGCAAAAACTACCATTTTCTTGGCACCCAAAGGCAAAAGTAAGTTGCCAGGGGTGACTGGGCACTGCTATACAGGGTTGTCAAAAGGGCCAGCAACCAGCGATATCACTGGCTACTTTCCTAGTTTTGCCGGCTACAATTTTCCGGTAAAAAGAGAAAATGTACTCCGGTCAGTGCCGTCTACTTTGCCTGATTCTCCTTCTATTGAAAATCTTTTTGACAACCCTGAATATACAGTGCAGACACACACTCACACCTCTTCAGATCATCAAAACAAAATAACTACAATAAAGGTGCTACATTACATGCATTGTGTCAAAGCAAGCATTTCTTTTTTTGCCAACTAGAACAGTCAACTGTACCGGTTAAAAAACCCCTCATTTAGCTAACACTTACAGCATTAAGACAATCTGGCCTTATGGTATCCTCTTTTCCCTCACTATCTTCGGCAAGCTCCATCAAACAATCAATCGTCTTTCCTTCCCTTTCCTTTCCTCCGTGGCAGTGCGTCTCAATTTCCACATCACATTTGGCAACAATCTCAGGATTGATTGAATAATCCTCCATCAGCTGCTGCCGAAGATCAAATAACTCTGCCTGGCATTTACCATTGACTTTTTGTTCTGATAATGGTGAAGACAAACATAATTTTATTCTGTTAATTATCGTTTGATTCATGCTACCTCAAAATGTACAGTAGTCACTTGAGTTATAAGGTTGTAATGTTTTGAATCCTTACTTCTGGGCCCTGTTGTTTGAAAGCTGATTAACGCTAATCAAAGATTAAAATTTAACCAAAGAGTATATTTCTCTACCCACAAATGTTGTTCAACGCTGGTGTTATGCAAAATTATAGATCAGAGGAAGCCAATCCTGGAAAACAAAAAGCAGCAAAAGAAACTTTCACCCAAAAGTTAAAAAAATGAAACCAAAGTTTACACTAATCCTGGGTTAATTTAATCGGCTTTCGAACAACCAGGCCCTGGTCTTTATCAAATAATGATCAATACAAATTAATTTGTGGTGTCAAAACCAGAAGACCCTATCATATGATGAAAACTATGTAATCTAGCATGCTGTGCGATTCTTTATCCATTTGTTTAACCATGGTTGGTTGCCATTGTTACAAACCGATGATACAGATAGCGACACATCACCACTTGACCTCATTATTTGCTTGATGGAGACTACACTGTATTCCGTTTAGCAGCCAACACATTGCAATCCCATATCTCAAGATATCTAAGAGCTGTTAAAGTAGCTCACAGATCTGGATATAAATAAAGCTAAAGGGTAATTCATAATTCATCCCTCTCAGGGAGTGATAGACCCACAGCTTTTTTCAGTCACTGGAGTTTTAATAATAATATTTAGATCTGCCCTAAATCCCTCAGAATCTCAGTATAATCAGTAGATGACCCAAAACAACACAAATATAGTTGCATGTGTTACACTTCAAATCAAGTATATATATAAAAAAAGAATAACCACAGAGGCCATCACAATTACCATCTTGTATAGCTTTCTCCAAACAGATAAGAATGTTTGCTAAGGCTCCATGCTTTGTGTTTCCAGTTTCGCAATTGTATCTACCCTTGTACTGTTGAAAGGCCTTTAAGCAGTTTTTCATCAAAGGATAGTTGGCCTAGTGAAATGAAATTCAAGGGAAAAAATATGCTCATTTCACTTTGGACCAGAAAAGTACCCTCAAGGCCTTCAGCCAAGTGCTTTGGTTACTGCAATACATTCTGAATGTAAGTAAGGCGCAAGAGAGGCACAGTTCTGACCTTGGGGTGGGGGGGGGGAGGAATCCAGATTTCAAGTGATGGGATGATAAAATGGGGGCAAAAAATTTTTATCATAACCAACAAAAAAGAAATAAATAACCCCAAAACAATTCCATGCTCAGTCTCCAAACCTTAGAAATTTTCAAAAAGGATTAAATAATGTAAAACAGAAAAATTAAACTATTAGGAACTGAACTAGGAGGGCGGGATATACAGAGACTACCCCCTGGGGCACCACCACGAATCTTAATAATTAATAATAATAATAATTTATTACTTATTAGGTGCAAATTAGCATGTGAATATGATCAAATGCGCCTTACAATTCGAAATATTTGAAACTATAAATTATTTACATTCTCAAATCAAACTAAATAAAATGAAATGTTGGTTTTTGGAGAGAGGGGAAAACAGGAGTACCCGGAGAAAAACCTCTTGGAGCAGAGTAGAGAACCAACAAACTCAGTCCACTTATGACAACAAGTCCGACAATCGAACCTGGGACACATTGGTGGAAGGCGAGCGCTCTCACCACTGCACCAACCCTGCTCCCCAATCAATACCAAAAAAAACCCTCCTTAATTCAAGTCACACAAAAAAAATTGCCAAATTATCCCACCCAGTAAAATCATCCCGTTACTTGAAATTGTGAGTACCCCCACCCCCGGGCTACAAGTAGGGCCTAACCAATGCATTACAATAGAAGCAAACAGGACTGTTACTACACCAACCACCCCCATTTTCTGTGCACACCAGAATAGAAGGGTTGTCTACCAAAGACAGGCACTATTTCATTGATACCCATATATACCAGTGGCATAGATAAAACAAGTATACATGCATCTGGAGTGAAATTACTTGTTACAGATGTACATGTATGTGGTCTGACAGTTAGGAATGGAAATGGATGATCATTATTCAGTATAACTACATGCTGTCTTCAAACTCAGTCAACACTGATATATAATTTATCCATGAATGTTTTCTTGGTATGACCAGTGGCTTGTTTTAAGTTTGCTAAATTTACAGCTTGTAATTAAATTAACATTGACACCAAAATAATGCACTGTGTAATTATTAATTATAATTTTGGACCTTGATAGGCAACATCACAACATAAAATATAAATGTTTTATAGAATATTTTAGATAAAAGACTCCTTACAGGACACAGCACCCTTAAGTTACAATCGTGAATTCTTACCTTAGGGACCCTGGCCTCCACCTTCTGTCTTTCAGTCAACTTGTCTTTACACTAAAAGCGAAATAATACCAGAAGACAGTCAATGACATTCTCAAAACAGACATTACCATATGCGAGAATGCCATAACACATTCACAGTTTCACTAAAATGGCCCACTGTGAGTCAAGAATGGTCATGCAAAACAGTGGTCCTTTCACATTGTTAAATTTATAGTTCTAATGGGGGAAAAAACAGGCAATGCCACCCAGGAGAGTTCAGTTCTGAAGTCGTAAATAATAAATAACGATAGTTTTCCAATGAGCCAATGCACTACTACACTGCAACACAAGGCAACATTATAAAGTAAACTGTGGTGAGAGCATTTAGGGTGCATTTTTGTCTCATGTTTTACCTCGTCACTCATCGTTGCTTCATTCTTGTGTTTCTTCAAGCATTTGTACACTCTACCCTCCCCTGCTTGAACCTGTTCACAAAACCTCTCCCTGTCATCTTTGCAAGCATAAAACAATGGACGATCAAGATGGTAATCATCTGCTGAAAGCTCAGCGAGTCGATCAATCTGCTTCTGGCACTGCTCAGACAGTTTTTCCTCGTGTTCTTCAAGGCATTCAAGGACCTCATTTTGTGAGTGGATATCCTGGAAAAGGAATGAACCACTAATTATAAGAATCAACCACTAATCAACCTCGAGTGTAGAAGAAAGACAAAAGCAAATTAGGAATTAGTATAATTTCAGAGCTGAACAAAATGTTTCTGGCAATCTGATTGGTTGAGTGGTTCCCTGTAACATAAAGCAAGACAAAATGGCAGGATCCCCATAGGCACATACAGGGTTCTCAGTAGAAGCCAGCAACCGGCGAATTCCGCCGCCTGTGCTGGCTATGAGACCTGCCTTTGTGTGCCTCCAGGCTGAAGTTTAGCCGCCTATAAGCATTTCTGGGCCGTCTGACAAAAAAACCAACTGAGAACCCTGCACATATGACCTTTTACACCCAAAATAAAATGTGTTGATTACGAATTTCTCTGTTGTTCATCTCTGAAAATATACTGTCTCATTAAAAACAATATTATCTGCCCCAGGAACAGTGAATGTTGCAAGGCTGTGCTCAGAGGAAAATTCAGGGTCCCAATCATTTTAGCTGGGGTGCCCATGCCTCCAAGTTGGGCGCAAAAACTAATAACTCAGTAACTAAGCTGTTAGTTAATTACTAAGAATTAAACAAATTATAAATTTTCTAAACAAGTCAAGTAGAACTTTGTGAATTTATTAATTGTTTTAAGATTTTCCTTTCATGAAAAAATCACATCTTTTGACCTCCTGAAAACCTTTCATCAATTTTAGTCAAATATTTCATCCAGACTAACTTACATAAAAGGTTCAAATGGATTCGGTCGCCAGCTAGCTCTTCTTTGACCGCTAAATTTAGGCTTTGCGTATTTTATTTTAAGTATGCGATACATAATGGCTTGTCATGATCGACACCAAAGGCAATGCAGGACTTTTTTATTTATACCTGTTTCCGAAACAATCAAAATAATAGTTTATCTTTTCATCTTATACATGGTATTTTACTAGAAAGACAATCTTAAGTAATGTTTTAGCCTCGTAGACACAGCAGCATAAAACTGGTAAAAACATTGAATTAGCATAAAAGGCGACTCCCGTGTTCATTCAGTGAATTATTTATTTACAAAACTGTTGTTTTGCATAGCCGACCATACTTTATACTTGTCAGAGCATACATAACAATAATTATTTATTTTGAAAAACTAACTAATGAACCATCCTAATTTGAAGAAAAAAATTCAATGCTATTTTGAAAAGTTGTTAAAATAAAAAAACTGTGCACCTTATCACGTTCATAGTCAAGGATTATGTTACATGTGAATTAACATGGAACAACCTTTGAACATCACCGCGCACCTGGCGCTCAGTTTAACAACAATCCCCATTTTCTTTATTCTTTTTTGATAGACTTCCCACAAGTCGACCTCACAAATTTCTTAACAAGCACAGCAAGCTTTTTAGGCCACAAAGCAGCCGAGCGAGTGACAAAGTCGAGAGTAATAAATTGGATAATGGGCTTTTTTGAAAGTCTAGCTTTTTGACTGTAAAGCAAGAAAGCAACACCAGCATGTTGCCCGGCAAGGCGACCTGGAAAATATTTTGAGTCGCCCAAGGCCAAGTGTTAGGCGACCAGTCGCCATTAGAGCACAACCTTGATGTTGTCACATAATCTCTTGACTTCTTGAGGATTATTCGACAATATTCATTTTGCCTTTGGAGAGTAATATTGTTAAATATAATACACGGTTTTTGAGAGCAAACTGTGATTACACACATGCAGCAACAAAGGTGTGTTTCAAAGGTGAAACACAAGATTTGATTTTTCTCTGACATACTTGCATAGAGTTGGATTCTGCACACAGTAAGCTTTCAGAAAACATATAGTTGAATGTCTAGTTTCCAATCATGGTTATTTCACGTTAATTGATACTTTAAGACAAAAAGAGCATATTAAACAAACCTCTTCATCATCCTCTCTTTGAATTCGTCCACAACCATATTTGTTCACATCTGCAGAACAATCATCTAGAAAACTTTCAATCAGGAGGTAATTGCTGAAAACGATAGCTTGCATCTTGGTCATAACGTGTTTGCAGGAAGACACAGTTAAATTCAGACGGTGCTCCAACAAGCATGCAATGACCTTTCCTGGCCGCTTGCAATCAGGCAACTAGAAGGAATAATAATAATAATTAATAACAATAATAAAAGAACCACAGGTAAGATTTTTCCTGCAATGTGTGATTCCAGAAAATATCTATACTTCCTCCCATGAAAGGTTTTTTTGTTCACAAAAGTCCAAAAAGGTCAACCAACAGTGGTCAGAACACAGCAGCAGAAATACATGAACAATAATGCAAAATTACGGGCAACAACAGACAGGAGTAGCAATAATTTTTATTTGGAACAAAACTATGACCAGTGTTATGAAAACTTAGCAGAACTAAATACCAGTATTCATACAAAATACAGCTGTAGTAACTAATGAAAGTGTCACAGACAGAAAAAGAATGGGTTTGAGTGAAAGCATGAGGGGCAAATTGTGCATCAGGTCCAGACATCCATAATATCAAAAGATGAAAAGGAGGATAGATCACAGCACTGGGAACAGCTACATCACGATATGGGTTCTTTTGCAACACCTTCAAGATTAACATGAAGGAGACAACTGAGGCCAACAGCTTAACATCACTGCCCAATGATGTAACCACCAAAACTGATTCAACAGATGTTTTATCACACCAACAGCAAGATTTTACCAGTTAGGGTGCCTTGAAACATGCAAGGCTTACAAAGAGACAACTCTAACTGCTTTGAAGTTTGCTACTTACAAGTTTCAAATCAGCAGCACAAAATCTCTCCTCAATTGACTTTTCAAAATTTTGGTCTTTTGAAAACGTACGTTTGTATTCCCAGAGCGTCTGAAAATAATAAATTATTATACATGTAGAATTATTACAAGTTAGAAATACTTAAGATGAAAACAGACTTCACAGTTGTGTTCTAGCCACTGTAATTATCAAGGACTGCAATTCAGGGTTGGCAGGCAAGGTGTTCTGGGAAATCCAATATCAGATCCCAATTGGCCTTTCCAAAATTCAAAAGGGAACTGGGGCGAGTTTCAAATTTTGAAGTAATCAATAAATTGACACCATCACATGAAAGATAGCATTGAGTTTAGTCGTTTGACCAAGTTTGATTCTTTTAGGTTGAACAGAGACCAAGTTATAGACCTTGAAACATAGCTCAAAATCCATACAAACGTCTCTAATTTTGTGACAGCGTCCCCAAAAACCATGGTTTTGGGGGACGCAGCACAACAATGCGTTAATCACATTGATTTCACAAAATCAAAACAGATATCTTGGTTACGAAAGAAATGAGAGTCCATTGGCCTGGTTTTACAAGTCTGCGAGATGCATGTACTTGAGGTTTGGTGTTTATTAAATATTTTTTAAAATTAATAACTTACATGTATTACTTTCAATTAATTACTTTACTGTAACTTACATGGTGGCATTCATCAGACAAGTCATCCTCCTGCAAAAGGTAAAAGAATTTATTATTATTTTTATACAAAGTGGATGTTATATTATTATATCTCTAAGTAAGTACACGCACTGTGATTGGTTAATTTTGAGGGGGTGTATTCTACTGTACAGTCTGCTAAATTTGAAAGCACAAATGGCACAAATCGCTTTTCGATGGCCACTGTCTGTTTGTTAAATTAATATAAATTGTATCTCTAGTTACCTAAATCTCGTTGGAACTATGTGCTTTGTTTGCGTCTGTCTGTTTTGTGTGGGAGCCTGATTTAAATTTGTATTATTGTGAGCCCCCTTGATAAGCCTAGGTGCTTTTGGGGTAAACAATGGCTAATATGTTTAAATACTAGTAGTAACCACAGGTTAGAAAGTGCGGGCCTGAATGCACTTGAAGAGCTTTTGTTTAGATGTTGGCAATAGAGAAGATGGTAATGTGTGCCTTGTTTTGAAAGCGTGACAGAAAATTGGCGTTACTTTCGATTCTCACTAGTTAGCTAATTAAATATTCGATCAAGGAAGGAAGAAGGCGCTGGTCGCGGAGGAATGTTTGTTTGCTCAAAATTGAGGCAAAATCTTTCAGAGATGCAAGACAAGACATTGTAAGAATACAGAAAGTAATTTGGGACCATTTGCTAGCTTTTAAGGGTAAAATTATCCAGAAGCAAGCTTTATTTTCGCTTCCATTTCGAACACTGAATAATTCACGCGTTGTTTTAATATACGCTGTCTGTTCTGTTTTTTCTTTCATTCTCTTTTCTACCTCGCAGAGGTCATTTTTTCGTCTAAATCATGTAAGGAAAGCTTGGAATTAATGTTCTCATTCAAGGTTTAGCTCTGAGGTAATAATTCTGCGATTTTTTTGATCCCATGTGACAAACTGTTATAATTGACACATTTTTCGCATTCTGATTGTTCTTAGTTGCAGAACAAAATTTCAATTTCCGGTTTCAGCGTCCCTTTTATAAACATGGCGCGCGTGCATAATACACAATCTGCTGATCACTGTCAAGATTAGGGTTGCGGGCCTCTCTTAGGGCCCGCAAAAATTAAAAAAAGAGAGAGAGAGAGAGATAATATCTTACTAACCTTGTTTTCTTGGTCCATACTGTAAGCTACTGATCCCTGTTTCTTATCATTGAATTATGGCCCAAGCACTTCACACTTGGGACATAAATCAATTGGAAAAAACTTGGTCTGTAACTTACAGTACAGACCTCAAACTCAGGTAGTAAGAGATATTTACAAAGGACAGCTAAGAAATGTACCAAAATCTTAAACACAAATGCAGAGCGACTGTTTTTGCTCATTTAACCCGCTGTTTTGAGGCATTCTCATTACTGTTGCCATGCTTGTTGCTTATGCAACTATATTATGAAAAGCACCAAAGTACAATACATAATTATTATGTATTGTAAAACGGGTCAAAGCTGTTTTAAAACATAAATTTATGAGTAAGGACAGAGAGTATGAGGTAATGTTGGCCAAGCATCTCAGATGAAACCAACAAAATGAACTAAAGAGACCTGAAAGAAAACATAAATTAAATTGGGGAAAAGAGTCAATCTTTATGGACATGATATGTACTTACTGACTGAGTGGAAGAGCCAGATGGGAAAATATATGGCACCAGGTCCATATGTCCTGACTCAGAGTCAAACATTTTCCCATCCAGCAATTTTAGAGCTAAATATATGCTGATAATTTCACTTTGTGAGAAAGGTGAGAACAAGATCAAAGTTATAACCAGTTTATTTAACAGTCTCAAACACTTCTGAAATCTGCCAAATGGTGGGCAACTTTACTTTAAATCATACCTTTGCTTTATCTTGCAAACAAACAAGAAGAGCAAAATTGTTCCCTCTGGGAATTTCAGGGCACAAACGAGCAATATCGTCAGCACACTTGGATTGGTCATCATCCAATCTTCGACGACTTCCTCCCCCAGCAAATTTGATTTTCGAGTTATCCTCTTTTTTGATTTCTGAACTTCTCCCTTCGGGTGCATCAGCTTAAGAAGGTAAATATAATGAACATTAACATGTATGTTTTTTCTCCTCTTCTGGTCTGAATTTAGAGAAGTACTCCTATAATAATTATGTCTTCAAGATAAAAACTCTTCTTTGAGTTAAACAAAGGAATGATTCAGTTTAAGACCACTCCAAGGAGAAACTCTGCATTGACATCTATTTTGTTCTAAGATTAAATTTCTTCTGGCAAGAAGAGTTGTTATCATATGAGATTCACTTATATTTAAATTTCTCTGCATTTTGACATAACAGAGTCTGATTACACCACTGGGAAGTAATACTGTTGGCCTTGACCCCTTCACCTGCACAAGTAAAATCTGAAGGCGACATTAAAAGACAATACTAAAAAAAAGGAAAGTAGTTCCTGATGTTGTGGTCTGTCCCAAAACAGGCTCTATGTAGGCTGGGTGATGAGCTGGCTTCGGTCCCAAAAACAGCTTCAGTTGCTTTACAGAAAGAAGGGTATTCACTCCATGTTCTACCCCATCTCTCATGTTCTATTTTGGTTTACAGGGATATCTCTTTTTTCAACAGGACTCTGGAGCTAGGGTATCCAAGTTCCTACTACCAGTGTTAAATACTTAGCACTGGTGGAAAGATTTCCGCACAGCCCCATACATTAATTATACATGCATTATGTCATACTAACCCTGTTCCAGGAACGAATAGAGTTTGAGTCACAAAATACATGTTATTAATGTATGGGGCTGTGTGGAAATGTTGCCAGGACTGATATTTTCATGTTTTGAAATAACCCAGTATGCTGTCCCTTAAAATTCAATCAGTAAAGTAATAATAATAATAATAATAACAACAGTTTATTCACAGCATAAGCATTTCAAGTATATGGATCTTCATCTGTGAGAAGTTAAAAACTAAAAAAAACTAGAAATATAGATGAAGCTATGTACATGTATAAAGCAACAAATTTAAACAAAAAGTCTTAAATTATGGCATAAGTTTAGGTGTTGAAGGTCAAAATAGATTCAAGTTATTCGCAGATCATGAATAATAAGGGTGAGGAGACAAAAGAAATTGAGAATCAACCAAGGCTGAGGTCATTTTAACCTGAATTTCATTTTGTCTAGCCGTTTTTATGTACTTTGGTAAACAATTAACTTTTAGCGTAAGTGTAAATATGTTGCTGTATCATTGAGCTCAATGTATGTTTGAAGAGTGAGATTGCAACTGATAGGTGATAAAATTGAGTGGTTACCCTGATCATAGACTTCCTTCAGGTAGTATGTAAAGTTAGCGGTCAACATATACATAGATTAATAGAATTCATTGTGTACACGTGTAAGTTATGTGCTTGGCCTTTTACTAGCGAGAAATGATATCAAGTGAACGTTACGTTTTCATGAGAAAAACAAGAAAGACCAAAGATGTGAAGCAAATACTACAAATAACAGCAGAATATCTTTGCATATCCATAAATTGACCGCTTGGTCCGGAAACTGTGATCGGGTAAAATGGACGTAAATCTACAACACAAGACACAGCTGCAGCAGAAGCGGACAGAAGCCAAATTAGAGACTTACGAAGAAAATGGTTCGACTTCCTTAAAAACTTATTGCAGAAAAATAAAGGAAAACACGCACCAAAGTTGTTTTTAAGCAAGCACGGGTTATCCATTGTATATAATTATTCGCCATCACCTTTACCTTTTTCAGCGTCGTCCTCTCTGCTTCGCTCATTTCGACTTTTATCTCTGTTACTTGCAACGTTCGATTCATCCGCCTTTTCTTTGTGATGCTCGCCTTCCCCTGATTTAGAAAATAAAAAGCACAATTCATCTGTGAGGAAACCACTAACAGATCTAGCAAAGACAATGCGATCCAAACCAAACAAAATGAATGGAACATAACGCATGGTTGAACGAGCCAAGAGCTTAACTTACTTCTTTGTTCTTCTTGTGTGTCTTCCCGAGATTTTGAGACTTCTTTTTCCGAGTGGACTGCACCATCATCTTCTCTTGTTTTATCACCTCTTGCTGGAATATTTGCAGGTGTAGAATTGACCAAATAACCAGTGAATAACACAATTATTCCCAAAAATACAGCCCGATTAAACGTCGCCATCTTTAGTTTTCGGCATAAGCAGACTGCACGGGTAGACTGGACACTGGTACATCAACCAATGGCAAATCGATACGTCCTTTTATTCCACCGCTATCAAATTTCCGTCTATCGGCTGCCAAAATGATTATTTTAGGATTTTTTTCATTGAGGACAAAAATATTACGAGTTTTCGATTAAATTAAACGATTTATTACCGAAAATAAGAAAGAAGAAAAAGGTTTGAATGGAATATTACTGTAACTGCCCGCATTATACACACGTACAGGCAATAAATAATTTGCCATGCTGGCATGGTTATAAAAATGGCGGCCGGTGTTTAACATGAAAAATGCTGGCGGACTGTCCAGGGTCTAAATTACTGTGAACGGTGTTAAAGCAAAGAAAAAGAAAGAAAAACTTGCCGTCGTGTGGTCACGTTCTCGACAAAACCCAAAATTTGGTCATTTCAAGTTGTTGTTTTGTAGAGGACGGCAAAGAAATGTACCAAATTGAAAAACGCACGTGTAGAGCGATTGTTTTTGTTCATTAAGCCTATGTGTTTTGTGGCGTTCTCAGTGCCGTTGCCGTCGTCGTTGCTTAAGTTCCCTATTAGGGAATTTAAGCAAATTTCTCACAACAATCCACATTCCGCCAGCCAGCAACACTCACACTGCTACCACACTTCAGTAATTACCAACCGAAACCATCAGCAGAACGAAATTTGATAACCACCTCCGGGAAATAACTGATATTTTGCCAGCCAGCACAATACCTCGGGGGAACAGATAAAGTGAGGAACAGATTCGTTTTGTGCTCCTGGTTTTACAGCTTTGTACATTTCTTTGCCGTAATCTGTAAAACCTCGAGTACAATAAGCAGCATCTCAGGCATCATTAAATTCGGTGGAAAAAAAATAGCATCTTATTGCAGAGGAGGTCTTAGAATTATAAAAAATGGAAAACATTCTGAAAATGGAATATTCTTGGTGGAGGCGATATGGGAAATTCTAAAGCTGATCGGAGCTGGCGCGCGTTTATCGAAAGGCCCCAAACGTTTCGGGTCGGAAATTTAACTATTTAGATGGATTGTGATTTATTTACAAATACACCTGCGTTTAAGATATATTTCTTCATTGTATTCAGTTCCTTGTTATTTACTTATTTATCTCTTACTGAGTATGCATCTTTAATACCATGCTTAGAAATGGGAATACTTAACAATTCAGTAGACCCGAAGCAAGGGCTACGGGTCAATAGCCCATAAAGCGAAACCGAATAGGCTATTGACCCGTGGCCCTTGAAGACTCCTTGAGGGCGAAGGGTCTAATTGTTTAAGTATCACCAAACAAGTCGGACAGAAAAGGCAATAATAAAGTTAGCAAATGCAAGTTGAAGAAATATTTATTTGCGAATAAAACGAAAGAAAGCGTCACGCTCGATTGCTACTCGTGGACTAGTCCTCAATCAAAATGAACGATTTGCACTAGTCCACTAGTTGGGTGATACTAATATAGTTGTTGTTCGTTGTTGGATTAAGCTATGGCGTTCCGTTACGGTCAAAATTATCATAAACGGTGTAAACAATTTAAACGCGCACAAATGCTACAAACCCCTTCGCACTTAATGTCAAAACAGCAAAAAAACAGGTCGAACCGCACACATTTAAATCCAACTCACACAAATATCAATCGAACCGTACAAATATAAATCGAACCGCACAAATATCAATCGAACCGTACAAATATAAATCGAATCCCACACATGTAAATCCAACTGACACAAATATCAATCGAACCGTACAAATATAAATCGAATCCCACACATGTAAATCCAACTTACACAAATATCAATCGAACCGTACAAATATAATGCACCAGTCAATGTAAATCCCCGCCCCCCCCCCCCAACCCGGGAATACGCGGGGCATTGGACAAAAGGACTGGCGAAAGTGAGCCAATGTTCCCGCCCCCAGGGCAATGTTTTCGTTCCAATGTCCTTGCTTGTCCCCGCCTACCAGTGAAGGTCTATTTGAGTGTTGTCAAAAACATCACTAATAAGAAAATAAATGAGACAGCAAAGTAACATTCAGTGTCTTTAATGATTTATACATCTTTTGAGTTAATTAATTGTCTAAGGAAAATGCTTGCTTCATTGCTGGAAAGGCGTTTGAAAGCGTCAATCCAGCAACAGGAATGATCTTCCGGCTTTCGCCGAACTCAACGAGGGCCTGAATAACATACATGTACCGTGTATCATCAGTTTTGTGAGAACGCATGATCAACCAAGCGAATCAAAACAACGCAATCACATGGCACATGAATATTAACTGATATTAAAGAAGAAATTTTAAAAAGCCCCTACATGGAAAGGTATATACAGAAACAACAGTGTATCAAGCTTTCACAAGAAATATTTTTAGCAATGTATTAAGAGAAGGATCGATGGCAAGCAAGATGTAAGGATAAAACAGATTTATGAAGAAACACGTTTAACTCACATTTCTCTCCGCCATATTTAGTCCCTTTTAGGTTTGGTCCCAGTCTCTTGGCAACATAGTTCTTCACTCCAACCTTCGGCAGATTTCCCCGCTTTCGGTACCGAAGAAGAAAATCTCGTCCAAGACCCCGCATACCGGGACAGTTTCGAATGTCACACGTTGGATTTTGTCCCGCTAGTGTCCCCGCTTTTCCCGGGTTGGGGGGGGGCGGGGATTTACATTGACTGGTGCATAAATCGAACCGCACACATGTAAATCCAACTGACACAAATATCAATCGAACCGTACAAAGATAAATCGAACCACACACATATAAATCCAACTGACACAAATATCAATCGAACCGCATACATATAAATGCAACTTACAAATTTGAATCGAATCGCACAAAAATGAATCTAACCGCGCAAATATCAGTCGAACCGTAGCAAGTCAGCGGTTGAAAATGGTCGGGCATCCGGGAGCTCCAGGGAGATATAAATCCAATAACTCCATATATTCTGCGCCAACCTCGTTGCCAGGGTCGGGAAGAAGAGAGACCCTGGGAACGAGGTTGACTTGGCGCGGGAAGGGCATGTAGCAGCTGTCGTAAGGTCTCACGAGATTGGCTTGCAACCCTTCAGGTGAACAAAAGAACAAACAACACAAATAATGAACCCTATCCCTAAAACAATAGAGGTGCTACACTATGTCTGCCAATGAAATTTAGAGCTTAAGAGAGCTGCTACAGTACCGCGGGAAGTTTTGGCCTGAAGCAGACAGTGCTTCATCGGAAAAGGACGTTGAGATCTTTTTCTGTAGCGGACTTCCCCGCCACTATAACCGGTGACGTGGTTGTTAGGAGGTAGAACATGTCGGTGAGAAACCAACTCACCGACGACGAATTGGGGAAGTTCTTTCGTTCTTTGAGGGGCCGTAAGGGGGGGTCATGCGCACAGTTCACGGCTATTAAAGATGGCAAATCACGAATCACGATAATTACTTTTCGAGTTTCGCAGTTCACGGAAAATAACATCATGAAAGGCCTCAAAGGTCCTCAAAGTGACTGTTTGTTGTATTTGTTTTATTAGGGACCTTACGATCCGACAACGGCAACGGCGACGTGGGACTTTTTTACTTCCGGTTGCGTATTGCGCATGAGTAGATTTCTGAGACGGCGGTGTCCCCTCTCGCGCGGACGTCGAGAAGCCTTGTTTGACGTTGTACGAAAACGTGGGATTAACCAGACCGAAGCATGGCAAAGGAATCAAGGTAAAAACGAAACTTTGCGGCTAAATTTAAAGAAAATTAGTTTGTATGATATGTCTGGAACGAACAGAGCGTGGAGTCTTTTGTACACGACCACAAACTGAATGGAGAGAGATTCGATTTATTTTGCTTTGTTTCTCAGTGTTTGTGATTGTACTTTACTTGCTCTCGTTGAGCTATCTTATAAGTTACTTTTCTTTTTTTTCTCAGTCGAAAAAAGAGAGCAATTAAGCAAAATTTTTATTTGGTTTTACTAGAAAAAAGTAGAGAGATTTTGTCGGCAAGTCGCAACGGTACAAGATTCGACTCTTATTCAAACTGTATTAAATTTGTTTTCATTCATGATCAGCTAATTTTCACTTACAAACGTAGGCTAAGCTTATTTTACAAGGAACTAGCTGGCTGGGTTTAACAGTTCTATCGACAAATTCCTGACTACCTGAAATATTGCTATCTTTATAACCGAATCAAAAGCAAATAAAAAACAGAGATGTTCACATTCCATGGCCAGTTCCTAATTTTAAAATAGGAATTATTTTACAAAATCTGAGATTTATATGTATTTTGCTCGCGAATGCTACAAATTTTTCTAGTAATTATATTGTATGTTTCCTTCATTCGAAAGCCAAAGGAGAGCTATCATGTATTTTTTCATGATCATTTCTTATCTGTCAACAAGTTCAGCTAAATTTTTTCTTGGAAGACTATAATACATGTAAGGAGAAAAAAGTCAGAGTTCAATTTGCACATAATAATTTTATTGATAACAAATTTTGCTGATATACGTATATTTCTTCCTCATGAAGTAATTTTGTTGCACTGCACTTTCAGTCAATCAATGAAATGGACTGAAGAACACGAACTGCTTATGTTGAGGGAATTGATGCTTTTGCAGCCATGGCTGCACAAGAAAGGAACCAGTGAGAGAGGAGATGATTGGGAGAAGCTGGCAGTATCCTTAAATGCTATTCCTCATCCCCAATTCCGTGTTACTCAACGGTCTGTTCGTGACCACTATTCTACAATGGAAAAGAGAAGAAGGAAAAAAGTCAGGGAAGAAGACAGAGCCTCAGGTATTGCCCCTGAAGAGGACAACGAACTAGATCAATTGTTGGATGAAACCATTGAACTCTTTGATGAGTCTGACAAAATCACAGATCAAAAAAAGCAGAACCAGGAAGAAGAAGCAAAGAAAGCAGAGGAAATGCGGAAGAGATCATTGGAAACTTTTAAAGATAGTGCAAAAAGGAATGCCGATGAACAGCAAGGAGCAAGACCGAAAAAGAGTAGAGCTAGTGGTGCAAACACTCTGGCTTACCTGAAAGATAGGGCAGAAGTAGAAGCTACTTTGAAGCGTGATGAATTGGAGATAAAAAGGCAAGAGTTAGCACTGCAAGCAAAGGAGCAGGAAGGAAGACAACAGCAGTTTGATATGATGAACAAGCAAACTAGAGATATTCAGCAGCTTCAGCAGCAGCAAATGCAGCAGTTTATGCAAATGAATGCAAACATGATGCAACAGCACCAGCAACAAACCCTTGCACTTATGGAGCTAATGAAAAAGTTTGCTGATAAGTGATGCTGATCAATCTATGCAAGAGGTCATTTAAATGCACAAAAAGTTTACATTTTTATTAACTTGAGAACATTTTTAAGGAAGTGAAAAATTAAAGAATTTTAGTAATTTTTATTGGTTTACATACATAACTGTGAAGGAAATGTTGCTTAATATTACTATCCTTTGAAAGCCACTGACATGTTATGTGACATGACATGTTATGACAGTACCAAAACCCTGTTTTTACGGTGGTTAGGGCTGAAGGAACTGGGACTGAGCCTTTATTAAGGCAATAGGGCTTATCGAACTATAGAATTGCATTACTCTCTGTAAACATGCTCACCATTATTTGTTCTCATTAAATGTTTTGTTTGGTGGCATTTACTTCACTTTAATTCCAATATGTTAGCCTTTCTGAAATGTATAATTTTTTAATTAAAAGCAGTTCAGTTTTCCAAAGGAAAAGTGTTTGGCAGACTTAGTGAAAATAATCCCCAATTTCTGGGGGAGAAACATCAAAGTAGTCTGATGTGGTGGATCCATAACAACAAACACGAGCATTGTGAAGAAGGGCACATGTCACATACATTTTGCCAACAGCACTTAAACTTATTTTCAAGTTTTTTTTAAAGTCCAGAAATTTAAAATAATTTATTATATCACCAAAAATCCATTCAACAGAAACTCTAACTTCACTCATAGATTCATTCCATGCATGCTGTATGGGAGTTAGTCCAGCTCCTCGAAAAGGTCCTTGCAGATGTAGGCGAAGGGGATATGCTGGATCTCCATAAATACATAGGGGGGCCCCATTTGTGTCCACCGAAAATCGTTGCAATTGGTTTAACACTCCAGATCTAGCTAACATTCCACTATCATGTCTCTTTCCCTCGACAGGCCCAAATAGGTTGGCAACAAGACCACTGGGTGCTGCAATAGATTGAAACTTTATAGCATGGACTTTTTTGTGGCCATTGTATAAGCACTTTTGGTTTTGTCCTGGTCGGCAAATGGGCCTCACAGTACCATCAACAAACCCCCAACAGTTGTCAAGAGCAGCTCCCCTGTTGTGAACTGCAGCAGCAAACTCCTCTAAATGATTGGGGCTTAACCAATCCTGGTTCAAATCAG
>OX419339.1:2545488-2557988 GCA_948470475.1 Galaxea fascicularis
TACACTCGCATTATAATTCGACTGCGTTCTTCCCCGTTGCCCGAATCACAAAGACTTCATCTACGCCAAGAGAAAAAACTGACTTGGCTAACGTACAAGGTACAGCGGATTCAGGTTGAGCGTTTAATGGCGTCAGTTACCGCGTTCGTTATCACTGTTGATTGGGTTGCGTTGCGAAGCAAATTGTCACACGTTACTAGGCGGGGATGATAGCGTTCTGTCAGTTGTCTGACAGAACGCTATCATCCCCGCCTAGCAACGTCTGATAATTTGCCTCGCAACGCAACCCATTCAACAGTGATAACGAACGCGGTAACTGACGCCATTAAACACTCAACCTGAATCCGCTGTATTTATCGTCTGTTGATTGCTGCAGTTCGTCGCGACAACCTCAGTTCTATTTGGTGCTCGGGGAAATACTGTAACAGATGTGCTTGTAAAAGCAACAATAATATCATATTTCTGTGCGCTGAAGCCTGTCTTAAACTGAACTCAGTTGCTAAAAAGGAGAGCGATTAATAATGTCGCAGTAGTGTACCTACTTGCAGACAACCGAAGGGCATGCAAGGGAACATCTCAAATGATGACAAAGCCAGAAAATAACAGTACTCATGTGGACACTGATCATGTAAATAGTAATAAAATGACGATCAACTTATTCAGTTGTGAGATTGGAATGAAAAACTGCAAACGCAAAGAAAAAAGGAGAGCATTGAAAAACCAATGGAGTTAAATTAAGTTTTTAGGCTTTATTTGTATAAATTAAGCACATTACATATTACAAACGAATACACGTTCTTTCAGTTTTGTTGGCATGAAAAATTGTTTGTCGTGTTACTGCTACTGTTGCAAGCGCTCAAGTGCTTGCAAATCTTCACTTGAAATTAACCAGGCGCAATTATGATGAAGCCATCAGGTTTTATCTTGACTTCACCAATATCCATGAAATTACTACTCGCCCTGTGGTCCATCAATCATGATGTCTTCAACAGTCACGTGACCAGCAGTCCGGTCCAAATCTCGATCGCAATAAAACTCTGCCCAAACAGGACAGTGATCGGAAACGAGGCCGTTCCAACGCCAGCCATCGGGTATATGGGGGTGAGTCAGGCCACTCCTTACCACCCCTGTAAGTAGCAAACGAACAAGCAATCAGGATCTTTGCAGAAGTCGCTGTTTATGAAATGGATGAAAACCGGCTTGAAGAGATAGACTTAGTTGGGGACGTTTATGCAGCCAAACAGACGTCTGCAAAATTGTATTTTGAAAACTGAAGTTTCGCGATACAGTAAACACACGCATAAAAGAACAAGTGGATTAAGAGCCTTCAGGCTGATATTTGATGATTATAGAACTTAAGCACGCGCGTTTTTGAGACGCGAACGGCAACCGGAAGTGAGATGTTTTCCCTTTTAACTTGTCTTCACACAACTATATTTATATCGCTAAGTATCTTCTCACTATTAGAGAACCCAAGTTTAAAAGTCTGGTTGAGACCGCTATCCTGGGGTGCGAAATATTCACTTCCGGTTGCCGTCCGCGTCTCAAAAACGCGCGTGCTTAAGCTCCCTAATAACGCACCACAGACATAAGAACCAGTCAGCCTGCCAAAATTGAACAGGTTCTTATGTAAAAAATGTGGGTATCAAAATTAGAAAACAGTGGCCCATATCAGAGTATGCCTGCATGCTAGACCATTAAAAACAGCACAGAAGGGTTTGGAATTTTTAGAGCCGTAAATCTAGCATTCCAGTGGGGATCACGTTGAGCTAAAGCATTCAGTCGAAGGGTATACAAATTTCCTGAAACCACACATACAGTACAGCACAGAATGGTTTAACTTAATACAATAACCGACTCTTTTTCTTGACAGTTTTCTTCCCAGAAAAGAATTAAGAACCTCATAAGAACAGCATCAGGCTGATTACTCAATAAGGCACCTGATGTATAAGAAACACATCAGCCTGGCCGCGAAAATCAGTGTCTTTTATACGGGTGTTTACCGTATTATCGCGTTTTAAGGTTATTTTTCTTCTCGCTTTAAAGCCTGTTTTAAACGTCGCATTTTACATGTGCCGAATCTAATTCGGGAATCAGTTAAATGTATGTAAAGTTCGACGTTTCAAACAATTAACTTCCACATTTGGATAAATGTGACTTCTGCCGCATCTTCAGAGCCAGTTGAATATTCGACAGAGACGTTCGACAGTTGTTTAAGACGTCGAACTTCACATTTACCGAATCTAAAACATAAGTTAACGTCACAGGTTTCCTCCTTTTTTTTCGACCAAAAATTCATGGACTTTTCAAGGCCTTTCAAGGACACATTTTTCCATTTTTCAGGGACACCAAGAGGGGCAAAATCAAGCCAATTTAATACCACATCAGATGCTCAAAGTGGAGAGTGCGCCGATTTTCGTCTCAGATACTTGTGAAGCTTTGTTGGATAAAATTGGCATCAAATTTCAAGGGCTTTCCAGCACCGACTGCAACTTTCAAGGACTTTTCAGGGCTCAACCTCGATGTAAGAACTTGCGAAACTCACGAATTACGTAAAACAAAGGCAACAAAAGGTTGGAATAGCCTACGGCAAAACAATAACTCACAAAACAAAGAAAACATTGTCAGGTTCTAACACCTAGGTAAACCCCTTTTAAGGCCTTGAATTTTTATTTTGAAATTCAAGGACTTTGAAGGAGCGTGCGAACCCTGAAGTAATTTACCCACTATTCTAGATTTCTTTCTAAATGCCAGTAAACACGCTCAAGAGTTAAATGCGACTCTATCAAATTCGACGTCTAAAATCAACAGTTGAATTTCATTTTTTTAAATACAAAATACGAATTAGAAATTCGACGTTTGAAACGGGCCTAGGTGACAATAACTCAAAAACCGTCAACCTTAAATTTTCCAAATTTTTAGGAGGCTCTAATTTCTTAACTTTGCATAAAAGCGTGTGTCGTTTTGTGAATTATTTCCAGGCAAAAGAAATGTGGTTGTCATCGAGCTTGTTTTTGAGTTACTGTCGCTTAAAACTAATTTAGGAGTGTTACTAAGAGTGATCCTATGGTAACCTATCACCGGTATGTCGAAAAAAGTTTCATAACCTTGTTCAAAAATGGTTGGGCTTTTTTTTGATACACTATATAAAGGTAATAACCTGTAAAGACTGGTGGTAATGATCAATCGAAATACAGGAGTTGAAAAGTGCTGGAAACCGGGGTGAACCCCTTTAAGCATAACAATAGTAACAGTAACAACATCTAGTCTTCGTCTTCTATGGCATACCTGACTGTCCTGTAAAGTGGTGTAATTTAGCATGATGGCTGACCCAAATGTTGTCGTAATTCTTGGATCCTTGCATGTTTTTGACACTGATGTTGGTGAATGTGGAACCAGGAATCACATTTTCCAGCCTCCCATTCCGCATTGCATCAAATTCTGTGGCGAAAAAGGAAATGCGCGATTCAATGTAATATTTTTTCAATGTAATTTTTTTATTGCAGTGTGAGGTTGATGTTGATAAAATCCGCGAAGGACAAATTTGGTTCACCCGTGACGTTTGGATACGTACAAATTCGTGACAGATACGTTTATTGTCAGACACGTGAAGGTCACGTGGCGAAAAAGTGACACTTTCATCAGAAATGCTTTCTGTTGGCTTTCAGCCAGGATACCATATTCTTAAAGCCTCAAAAGGGATTCTGGAGGCTTTTAAAGGCAATCGAAAGATCCCAGAGATTTGTAGCGGTTTTAGTGGAAATTTTATTATTATTATTATTATTATTATTATTATTATTAAACACAAGTCATATAGATCACTTCATGGTTGGTGAGCGCGCACCAAAGGCCCCGGCAAACGAGGACACACCGCCGCCGACAAAAATGTTTCCCCGTAGTGGAAATATTAAAGGGTGCTAAAGGATTCTGAAAAACTTTATGTCTCTTTAGCAACGAACGGAGAAGACTGAAAACAGCATGCTTCTGAGTAGCTGTCGTATAACAATATAAGGATGATGACAATGATCTTGTTAAAGGGGGCGGGGTAAAAATGGCAATCACGACAACGACAGCAACGTTGAAGATGACATTTGCCGGTAGCTGGATAAAGCCTGTCAAAAATCATCATGTAAAATCATAGTTCGTCATTTCGGATCAAACCTTACAGCATCTTTTTTGGCTTTTACTCGCAGATCGCCGATTCTTTTTAATATAAACTGGAGCTCCAAAAACGTGGAATAAAGAGGGAAAAAACAGTAGAGACTGGAAACGATCTACCCAGGAAACAAGAACTGAACTCCGCATGAATCTGTGATTCATTCTAAGGCCTTCCGGCTAGGATACCAGTTTTGTTCACAAGGCTTCAGTCATAATCTCAGTTCTAAACACTTCACTTAACTAGTTCGTTACCTTTCAGCAAACATAGTGTAACCCTTCTTGTTTGGAAACACATGTAGGAGACACTTACTAAAGCATGGCCATGTCAAGTCGCGATGTGATTTTAAGTCACACCACTTCTGGCACAAAATGAAACCGTCCAAAAAAACAATTGAGGGGATTTTTTTTATAGTGACAACAAACACTGAACAAAGCTGTAGCAGTTTGGTGCCCAAAATCTCTTGAAATCCAAGGCAACTAACATATAATTGTAAACTTGGTGCACAAGCTAATCCTTCCCGGTGATCACCCAAAGACGAAAGTCGCCAGCGGCGATCAGGGGCCGCTAGAGCACAGCCATGTCAGTATTTCCTTTCCTGATATATATTGTTTTCAAACAATTTAGCTGCTGTCGTTTTTTTTTCTCACCCTTTTCCTCGGGTCCGAGGTTAAAATCTCCGACAACGATCATGTCCTTTTCACCTGTGGAATAACAAACGAAGCGACAAAAAAAATAAACGTAAATGGTTTGAACCCAGGAGGCATGTCATAATTAAGTGAAGCACGATCGTCCAGGTGAGTGTTTTAGGTGACAATGCCTGACATTTCGTCAACCGGAGCGGAGGTCATCATCAGAGTAAGGGATTTGTGTAACGTCAGTAGGTCGTGTGGAAGCTGTGCTGATGTCACCTCAGTTGACCGTTTCAGGACTACACTCACCCGGACGATCGTACTTCACTTAGTTACGAAGTGAGAAACGTATCAGAAAGAAATTCTCTTCTATTTCTTTCTTTCGGTTTACTCGTCTGTACCTGGTATGTGTTTCTGAAGTGCCTCCACCAAGTCTGGGACTCTGCTTAACTCTTCCTTCAAGAAATAAAAAAACACAATTGAAGGACTAGGTCGAAAACTACGCTAATTGAGTGAGTGTTTATACGGTTCAAAAATTGCTGCTTTCTCGTGTAAAGGCCCAGACAGCGAAAAATACAGGGGAATGTTTGCGCAAAACATTGCCCTGTAATTTTCCCCGTCTTGTCCTTAGTTTTCCAAACAAGTACTCAATCGGTTTCTTTTGTCTTTAGTTTCAACAAAAGAACAGACGACGCCAAACACGTTCTTTAGCCGTATTTTCTATAAAACTAAAAGAAAGCAATGACAAAAAATACAGGGCAATGTTTAACACACAAAATAAAGATCTTTATTGAAGATGTACTCTCAGGCAGACGTGAGAAGTGTACAATTCAATAATAATAAGAATATATTAATACTAATAAGTCCGAACTATACTATGCTATAATATATTACATTATTAAAACACTCGATACTTGAAGAACAACAGCTACACAAATTAAAGCCAAAAAGGCACCTATTTATGAAGCAGCGCCTAAAGCGTTCAGATCTGACTTGTGGTGAAATATTGTTATGACAAAAGCAAGCCTGCATACAGAAATCAGCAATTTTTGCGCAAATGAAAAAATCATCTCAAAAAAGTCAATTATATGAAACAATTCAGAGTAATGTACATGGTCTCACAAACAATCACAAAACCAGCAGCATATCTCTCTGACCAATCACAGGAAACATAAACAGCCAAAGATGCCTGATATTAGCAAGCACACAACAGTAACTGGCTGCCAGAGCAGGAAAATGAGTTGGAAAAAGGAGAAAGGTTCACTAACGAATGACAGACAACAATAGAGTAAAGGAAAAAAACAAAACAAAAATGCACATTACAACACGTTTGGTAGGAAATGCAAAACCTGCTCTGTAATAGACTAAACTAACTAACTCCATCTTGATCAGCTCCACAGTACAACCAGCAAAAAGGTGCACACTATTTTAACACACTAATCAAAACGAAATTGCAAGCCTGAACACCATGCAACCTCAATAAGATTGTATGAAATGCAAGACTGTGCTCTAGGTAACATAGTTAGGTGCCCAAAAGACCTGTAACCCCCTTGAAACCCAGGGCACCCAGCATATAAGTTTAGTTCAAAAACTATTAATTCCTGGTCGCCCAAAGGCAAAAGTAAGTCGCCATTAGAGCATAGCCCTGAAATGGCACTCTATCAACAATGAAGCAAGTACCTGTAGTCTCTCTATGTCAGAATTTCCTAAGCCGGCTGCTTTCAGATGCACACTCACAAGAACAAAGTCAAATTTCTTGGCCTGTAAAACAAAACAAAAACAGCTTTGCCAGAGTTCTGGATACAAAGATCAGAGCCTCACACCCTTTACAAACATCCAGCTAAAGCATTGCTTTGAAATGCATGTGAATGAAACAATTCCCAGATCAACAAATTTTTGGGGATTCAAATGACGTTTATCAATTGAAGTGGTTATATACTTAGTTATGCAATGCTTTCGAGTGGTATACTTTGGAATATCCAACGAGTCACTTGTATTTTCTTTGTATACACAAAAGCCTTTCGGCGAGGGTGTATGCAAAGATAATACAAATGATGAGTGGGATCTTCTATGGTATACCATGAGAAAGCCTTGCATAACTATTTTATACCATGTCGTAAAAAATATGTAGCCTCACATAATTGAGGCAGTGCACGATGTGAAGGTTGGGTGTGATACCACTGAATTGCACTGATTGATGGGAAGGTTCAGTGGAATACCAACGAATATACAATGGCTTTTCTGTATTCTGATTGGCTGTATTTTCTATGGCAGGGTATATTGTAGTTATATTGAACAGTAATTTTGAATAAAGGGGGTAGTTTCTAAAGAAAATGTGGTGCTGCATCGGTGGGGAAGTAGTACAATAAAATTTGGTTTTATCAACAGAGTTGATAGTGTAAATTGACCACCGTACAGGGATTCTAAAAGCTGACATTTCGAGTGTTAGCCTTTTGTCAGAGCGAATCGAGGAATTACGGGTTGTGTGTAGTTTATACAGTGGAGGAGAAGCTATGTTATTGGTAAGCCTAACTTTTGAATGGATGGAGAAACTCCCAGAGTGTGAACATCTAAATGAGCCATATTTTCTTTACACCTGATGCTGAGCAAGCTGTCTCTCTAATTCTGTACATCTTCTGCATATTACAAATTACAAATTGTAGTAAACAATAATTTTTTTTCTTCTTTACCTTGTTGATGTTTATGCCAAGCATTTTTGAAATTAGCAGCCAACTTAAGGGACTGGATAATCGCTCCTTGGGACTCCCTATAAATTTCACATCCAATTTTTTTGCCACTGCAAATGCTATAAAATATTACTTTTACCAAGATGGTGCACATGACCATCCATTTGAAAACCAATGAGAAATTAAAATTTAAATTTCTTGCTGTTTTTCAAACACATGGTCATGTTAAATCATTTATTAAAGACGTCAATGAAGAAAGAGGCTATGAAAGTGACAGGTACCGTTAAATAATTATGCTGGATGGGAAACTTACCTCAAAGAAACCAAGATATGGTCTTCTAGCAAACTGTTTTTGACCTTCTTTTGGTTTCTGCAGAAGAGCATCACTCTTTAACCTGATACCTTTAGCTGTGCTTGCATTCCAAAGAAATCCATTATACTCCCTTGACTATAATAGAAAAAATATTTTAAGTTGTCCCAGAAAAAAAGAATAGGGTGGAGTGGGGGGAGGAAACATCTTTTAAATTTCAATATAGTTTTAAGTAGTCAGTCTTTAAACAGATAGAGATGAAACATGCTCATTCTTCCAGGCAAGGTAGACACAAAACCTTAATTTAACAAAGTGCCAAGGGACAGGAGAAACTGGTTCATCACATGGATGGTTCATTGCATTGAAAACTTTGTTATAGCAAATTTGCAGAAAAACAGCTAAATATGTTCATTATGTTGTGGTTCAATTTCATCCTTGGTGAACAAATTTTAGTTTTCTTTTTCAAACTCATCGTCATACATTACAGAGGAAAATAGAATTTACACCAAGGAAAAAGTGTTGAGGTACTGTAAAATAATGTTAACTATTGTCAAATAAAATTATTGTAATGGTGTTGCTGCATTGCAGTACCTCAATTTGTGCTTTAATGTCTGTGTGAAACTACAGTACAATGTACATAGCTATGGTACTGGAAAATGGTACACCTGATTGACTAAGAGGCTGTTCTCTTGCTAATACAGGATTGACGGATTATTATCACTGTTTGTCTTTAGTTGTATACTGTTATATCAGCGTACATTATGTTTGGGATACCAGATTCATTACAAAGAGGATTTGATTGTATCAAGGCTCATTATAACAAGGCTCTCTTCCATTACGTTTCGTCATATAGAAGACATGGAGTTTAGTAACTGCGAGTAACTGGCCCGTCTGCAAGTACTAAGTAAACATAGTGTAAATCATACTAAAATATTGTAGCCAGCTTTTTCGCCATACCCTGAACATATAGCCTGCCACATCAGAAGTACAACACTCCCACTGTCCACAGTTCTTCCAGTTCCTCAGGCCTTCCATGGTTGGGTTGTTTAATTCATCTTTGATCTGTGAACCAATAATCCACAAACAGATAAAATATTTGTCAGTAATGAGATATTGAAATTTGGGAAATTTCTAGAATAAGGTACAAGTAGTGTATTTTTCTATAGGACTGGGTATGACTTTGAATTTAAATCCATTCTAAAGTAGGGTTTGAATTTGAATGCCTAGGCAGCACAACTCCACCTAAAGGTGACCTGTCTACTCACCCTATAACCCCTTTCCCTCCCCATTTCCACCAGCCTCTTTCATTGGTTTTAGAGACATCCTTACACAGAATGCATGCATGCACATTTTTCCATCTTGCTTTAACCCTTTAACCCCTGAGGGGTCTCCCTTTGACGAGTAAAATTGTGTGGCGTTAGACAGAGCAAAATATATAAAGGCACTCTTAGGGAGGAAAGGGTTAAGAAAATATGGACATTACGTACAGTGTAAGGGCCAGAAAACAAGCAAGCTTAAGGTATTACATAAAAATAATCAATACATAAAAAATTAACAATTTTCTCCATTTGGCACAAAAATATGCTTGGATATTTATCTGCTGACATTAACATATATCTGTTCCAAGACGCAAACAGTTTTCCAAAAGTGAAGCTCGAGGAAAAACCAGTGTTATGCTTTGTGTCTATCCTGTTGTTTTGATCCACTTCAGAATGTTTTTGGGTTGATTGTAGCATACATTCTAATGAATGTTAACATGCAATTTCTGCATAATTTTCAAGCTATAACACAGCCATATCTTATGCTACTGTACATGCATCTTTGTGATCAAACATTTATAATGGAGTGAAGTTAAACTGTGAAATCTGAAAGATGTCTCACACTCCAGCCCAAAAACCATTACTCTGAAAATGTTTTGGCCAAGTACCACCTTTTTCTGCTTTTCAAAAGAGACAATGAGTTGATTACAGCCTTATTGAGAACCATGTGACAATATTTACCTTATGCAATGCATTTTCATCACCAATCTCTTGCACAGCTAGTATGTCAATTCTGGAGAAAGAATGAGAAAAGTTAAAGTATCATAGTAAATTACTGTAATACAGTTATAGACATACAATATATTCTGATCAAATGAAGGATGATCCTCGCAGTTGTGAATGCAATTTATGCAATAATGTAAAGAAGCCTGAAAAAAATTCAGGACTTCAACAGGCTTCAACTCTGCTGAGGTGCTGAATTTCACAAAATATTCTGAAGCAATGAATGTGCATAAAATAGAAATGCCAAAGTTTACAACAAAAAGAGAGAAGGTTGTGAAAAAAAAAATATATATATATTTAAATTCTTTTGTTTTTTAACCCATTCACCACCAGTCCTTAGTCTCCATGTAGTGGTTCTCAGATGACAATCTACACCTTTAGAATGTATGAAGGTGCCCTAAATTGGAGACATGTGATTAAAATAGTTGAAATTTCTTTGTCGTTTGAACCATTCTTTGCTAGTTCCTTCTTCTCCAACCATACAGTTCACAGTGTTTCACAGAACTTGCTGTACATGTCATGGTGATTACGTGTGATGAATCATGCACTGGTAATGTGTGAAAATAACCCCACAATCACCTCAATTTTCCTTTTCATTCAAAATGGTCACCCTTTGAATGTCCATGAATTTTTCTCCATCAGCCAAACACCTCAAATTTCTTCAGTTCAAGAAAAATGTCTTGTATCAATATCATAAATTTGTACACTGTACATGTCAGTCACGTCACATGAAGTGTATGCCATTCTCTTTTCAACAAGAGGACAGGAAATGAAATATTTTTACAAAAATCCCATGTACTGTAAGGTGATATCTAATATGAATTAATTTGTGAAACATCATAAGTCTATAATCTGAAACTATCTGATAAATATCATTAAACACAAGCTTGAAAGTTCTTGCCACAAAGAGGTTGACAACTTGACATAAAGCTTGACCAATACTTTGTGTATCCTTAGTTAAACTGCATTTAACTTCATTAATCTGAAACTAAACTTTCAAGACTTAAATTCTGACAGTTAGACAGTGTTCCTGAGATAAAAGAGGGTTCTAAGGTCAAAAACCTGAGAAGGCTGACTCCCTGACACAACACTGAGTTGCTGAGTACAAAAATTTGGGAAGACCCATGTCCACTGACCCCTTAAAAATCTTCTGTGAGCCCAAGAAATCTGAAAATTATTTGGAACACTATTACATGATTGTACAATACAGTGTACCCCAAACCTAAGCATATTAATCTCCTAGTTGAATCCTAAGCAAGTAACCAAGCAAACAGACAGGCGAGAGAGAAAGGAGAAAGCAAACATTTCTGCATTTTGAGTGTTACAGCACTTGATATGCCACTAATTCAAAATTACTTCCAGCTCAGTTAAAGGGGCTTATTTTCCATTTAGGTTCATGTTTCTGACCTACACAAACAAGGTATTTCTTGCATTCTTCAGATAAACTGACTGCTTTCAATTAACATAAAAAAAGTATTTAAATAGTTAGCCTAATGACCAGATGATCCATGGTGAGTCCCCCACTTCTCACTACCCAAACAAGCTACCTTAAACCATCTGAGAATCAGGCCATAAATAGTTTAATATCTGCCAATCATAAGTCAATTACTAGTCAAGGTACAGGTAACATACTCATTCTCTAATATTGTGCTGCAAATGACCTCTCGCACTCCAGTGTTGTCCGCTTTATCTGAACTAAAAGAAAGCAAGTTCCAGCTTGCAATACGCACAGTACCATTACTGACCCTAGGAATTGTTTGATCAGTAGATGTTCTTCTCTTTTCATCGTTCTCCACATCATTTCTCTTGGAAGATTCAACAGTTATTTGCCAGGAAATTTTCTCTAAAAGTTTCTCACTAACCCCTCTCACAAAAACAATATCCTCAATTTTTGCAAATGGCCCATGTTCCTGCCTGTGTTGAATAATCCGGTCTGCAATCATGGGTCCAATACCTTTTATTGTCTCCAGTGCCTTTTTGGATGCTGAGTTGAGATTTATTTTCTGCTCTGAATTAATACCATTTTGTTTCGAATTTTCCTCGTGCGTTTCATCTCCAAAATTCTTACAACTAAGCTCTCCCAATGAATTCACTCTGACAAGAATGTTTTCGCCCAGATGAAGCTGATATTTCTTGTTGTTTTCCTCCAAAACAGCAACAACATCTCTGGTTGATGCCAGACAACCTTTTTCTTGTCGAAGTACGAGTTCATTTGCAATGCTCTCGTCTAAACCGACTTGAACAAGAGTCTTGACAGCCTTCTTGTCGTTCGCTTCACGTTGCAAGAGCGGCTTTTCATCTGTTTCGATTTCGCCTTTATGTTCCACAAGAACTTCTCTTCGACTTCTCGTTTTGAGATGCTTTCCAGATTCCCTATTATCTCTAGATGTTTTCTTACGCTTTCTACGAAAGCAAATGACCTTTGAGAATTTGCATCCCATCTTACTTAATTCCAGTACTGTACTTCTGAAGCAATTTACAACAACAAATGGCATATAATTCATGGTAGGACACCATATAGTCGCCCATATGTATATTTCAATACATTGTATATGTAATAAACACAAAACATCCATCACGTATCATTTACCTTCATATACTCCATTCTACCTTCATTTGGGTTTGGTGACAAAACTCGCTACACTCTAAACTTGTTTACGAATTCTATCCTCA
>OX419339.1:2562988-2592988 GCA_948470475.1 Galaxea fascicularis
ATTGGGCACTATGGCCACCGCTACCAAGTAAAGTTTGAGCCCGAGCATTAGCGGCCGTGGACAGCTGCTTCGGCCTTTTTAGGCCTCATCAGCATGGCATAGCTCACTCCAAGCAACATCCCACAAGCTTCACATTTTCATCGTTAATGCTCTGGCTCAAACTTTATTTGGTAGATTTAAGAGGTAATGCCCGCTACCATGTGGCCATAGTGCCCAATGAGTGGCTTTCAGCTTACCAAAGGTATTAATTTGTGTGGTGTTCTTGTTACTCGCACCTGTTTAAGACACAAATCTCTAATTTCCCTATCCCGTTTAAGACAGAATTCAGTTTTTTTCAGACCCTACCAAAGACATGAACCTTCGAAGCCAGATTGCTCTCAAAGAGGACCCCAATAATAATAATAATAATAATAATAATAATAATAATAATAATAATATTTTTTTTATAAATTACTAATGATAATTATAAAAAGCATCAAATAGTTAATTAAAAAAATAAAAACTAATAATAATAATAATAATAATAATAATAAAGTACTTATATAGCGCATGATCCATAAATAGATGATCTCAGGCGCTTAAAATTAACAATAAGATTATTTACAATATTTAAATTATAACTAATCAAGATTATGATAATATTTACAGTGGTAAGAAGTTAAATCATTCTCTAATCTAAATGATTTTGGAAGTTTGTTCCATTCAGAGGGTGCAGCCACTTGAAAAGCTCTATCTCCTGTTGTCTTGTTTGATTTAAAAGTTGGTGGAGCCAATAAAAGTTCATCATTAGATCGGAGATTGTATCGTGATTTCTTTTTGACTTGAACTTACCTAGACTTTGTATGTAAACAGGTGGCATGATAGCCCATGTATTGCCTTGTACTGAAGTCACCAATAAAATTTTGTATTTAATTCTGAGTTTGACTGGTAGCCAGTGCAACTTGAAAAGCGACGGCGTGATAAGAACAAAAACGTGTAGAGTTACATATAAGTCTAGCAGCCATATTTTGCAAACGCTGAAGTATTTTAATTTGACCATCAGAGCATCCATAAAGAAGACTGTTGCAGTAATCCAATCGGGCTATTATTGTTGCCTGTGTTAGTGCACGAGTTGACTCATATGTGAGATGCTTCCTTATTCTCCTTATGTTGTATAGATAGAAATGTCCCATAGCGCACATTTTCGTTATATTGGTGTGAAATTGCATGTTCCAATCAAACCATACTCCAAGGCTCCTCGCTGAAGTAGTTGTTTTAACTTTAGTATGTCCAATATTCATTTCATCAAGGGATACTTTGTCTAGTTGTTGTCGAGTCTCAATTACTAAGAATTCCGTTTTTTCTTCGTTTGATATCATTTACAACTTTTAGAAGTGCCGTTTCCGTGCTGTGTCGCTTTCTGTAAGCGGATTGTAGTAGGGGATACAAATCATTCTCAGCCAGATGACAATGTAATTGGTCAAAAACTGCTTTCTCTGTTACTTTTGATAGAAACTGCAGATTGCTTACGGGCCTCAAATTCTTATAAGCAGTACCAAGACCAGGTTTCTTGAGAAGAGGCTTGACGAGCACGTCCTTCCACGCTTCAGGGAAAACACCTTGTGCCGGATAGTGAGCAATTAACGATGGTAGTTATAACAGGTAGCAACTGGTCAAGACAGTCGACAACCAGTTGGGTTGGCATTTGGTCTAACTTGCATGATTTTTTGGTGGATTTCTTTATGATTGCACTAGTATCACGTTAAGTCAATAACTCAAATGATCGTAAAACTTTCGCACATGCATTCCACATTAGGATCTGGTGGTACTTCGTTCAAATCTGATGAAATAGCACATAAAAATAGTCACAAAAATAGTCAAAAATAGTAGTTTATATCCGGTTTTCAATAAATTAAAACAACAAATCGTATCGTAACACCGTGAGAAGTATCAAAGCATTCTAAAACACCGAGGGCCAAGGCATGGTTGAATCGTGACTTATCTATGTGTCGGATTTTTTCCTTTCTTATTTTCCCTTATTCAGTTCTTTGCTTCCTTCGTCCTTTTTTCAAGATAAATTGCTTCACAGACTTGAAGACTATTTACCCACATAAGTTGAGAGAAGAAGAAGAAAGACAGCGTCTGGTACCTGAGTAAGAAAATGAGGAAAGGAGAGATTTCATAAAACCAGGCAATGACCTTCTAAAGACGATCGAAGGAACCGACGCTAAAGTTAAAACTAATTTTCATTTGTTTCTTTGTGTGGATCACCATACACACCTCAAGTCAGATTCAAGGTGCCTGAACTTGTTGCAATCCATGCCAAACTTTAAATTTCTCCCTTAATTCCATTCTTCACTGATTAAGCGCCTGTCCCGTAGTTGGAGCAAAAACGCGACGTAAACGAAAGAGCCAATTATTAATTTTAAGCTGAAGACGCATTCGCTATTTATATTGATTTATTCATAAAGAAACGACTTTTCACTCTCTAAAAGGACGTAATTCACTAGCCTGTGTTGGTCTTGTCACTGCCATGCAAACTATGAATTCCCAACTGACAAAAGATACCAGAAGCAACATGAGACAAATTCCAACAAGGGAGTTGCGCTAACGTGTTAAGTAATCGCTCAGTGTTTCCTGGTCGATCCAAGTATTTTACACTTTTACGTTATGAATTTTTAATACGGTATAAAAACAGGTGAGTCAAAAGGCGCACCCATTACTTCTGGCGGTGTCCGCCATGTGCTGTTGAAGTTCATTTTGAGGTCTTCTTGATGTGCACTGCGTCAAAGATCAGAGGCGTCTGCAGGTTAGTTCTCCTAGAAATTAGTTGTATTTGGTCTTACTATGAGTATTTCGTTTCCAAAATATTTCGTTTTCGAGGTATTGCAAGCAACATCGAGTGAACTCGTTAGGAACTGACTTTAGTTTCGTTTATGAACATGACACTTATTTCTACGTACGGCTGAATCGTCACTAAATCTTGTTAGGATGCAGGTGATCTCCACCTGGTTTCGTTCAGCTCCGAGATCTAAATTAAATAATGTCAACGACGTAAGATTTTCTTTCGCAAAACTGGCGAACATTTCGCATCCGCATCACAGTATATGTTAGTAAATTTCTTTCTCTCTTTCTCGTTAGATGACCGTGAAAGAACTTACACGATGAATGGAACCTGAAGACACACTTGTTACAAACCTTAGGTTCCAGAATTAAGGTAAGACTTGACCAGAATTGTTTTTTATTTGTCTGTTCCTCTGTCTCTCCCTGGCATGAAACATGCACCGTATTCCAGCAACGTTGTGCTGTTATCCTGCTACAAACACACGGCGTCAAATTTACTACTATCATCGGAAATTCCATTGAATCAGGAGTGGTTAAGATGCCCTAGGGCCCGTTTATATAGTCTGGTCTGAGTTTACCTTGGGCACTGCAGTCTTATTGTCTAATCAATTGGTTTTCATCTTTTAGGTCAAAATATGAACGGTTATGATAAACCTACGATTGGGGAACGCAAGCCAAGAATGTTCCATCACTCTGCCACTCAAGCGCAACTTATTCAGATAAGTCCAACACGTGTTATTCAATTCAGTTAGGAGTAATGTAATTAGAATTACCACAAAATGGAGGCATATAATTTTGAGTCACAGGAAAGAAAACTAAAGTTGCGCGTCCACGAAAATCTTACGTGGTTACAAGAACATAAGTTTTGGTTTCAGATTTAATTGAAAAACAAGGGTGAACCTTTGTTAACCAATTCAATGAGTGATATTCAGCAGATAGTTGTTTAATTTCCGTTTATTTGAATTAGGAAGTTTTTCTGAAATTTATATCGGTTGGAGGGTGGAGACAAGCATCTCCCCGCAGTGTTTCAAGCTGTTTGGTTTTTTCTTTTTTCCGCCAAATTTGCAAATACACAAAATGTTTTGAATTTCGCCTTGGACTAGTTTCTGTGACCCAAAAGCGTCCCTTGGGGACGGGTGCCGTCCAGCTCATCGCCTCTATCCCAGCCCTGATGTACGTCGGGACAGACCACAACATGGGACTACGTGCCCTACTCCAGTTTCGTTCGGTGTGTGGGTTCTTTCACGTCTCCTTCCAGTTTCACGTGTGGGTCTAAAGGAGACAACGCTAACGGCTTACCTGGCTAGTGACGTGATCATCCGAACTGAAGAGCAGATGTTAAGCAAACAGCCAGCATGATCCTACCTAAGCCTGGTTTGTGATCCAGCCTGGGGTTTGGACCCACCCTCTCTGGTGCTCTACCAACTAAGCCAACCGGGCGGCAGTTAAATTATGCTTACAAATAATAATAGCAAACTTTATTTACAATTCTTCGAAAACAAATACAGAAAAGTTTCAGATAAAAATTCAATAAACGCTTTCAAATTCTGCACTTCATGTTAAAAAGTGTTCATGCATTATACCTTTGTTTCTTGGAATTCGATTATTTAGATTATTTTATTCTCGAGACACAAAACTAGAAAAGCGAAAGGCGAATAGCAAAACTAAAACCCTATACAAGGCTGCTAAAAAAAAAAAAAAAGAAAACAAACACTAAACAACGTCAATGGCTCCTTCGGCAGCTGCGATTTCAATATCACAATCGTCGTAGTCAAACGCAGTACGGCGCTTCACCCGCGATCCTCGAAGGCAAACCAGGGCCGACCGAAGGAGTGCAAAGCATGTCCTTGCTCGAATCCAGGAAATTGTTTGCGAGTATTGTTCTCCTTTCTTGGCGGCTATCAGCTCAGCCAGTCGACTATGGTACTTTATACATTCTTTCCCCATCCCTCCAGTAGTTGTAAATACAAGCGGCGTGAACGAGCCATGCCCAACATCCAACACTCTCCTCGAATACAACCGCTTCTTGTCGTTTTCATGGATGTGATAGATCTGCTGCGGCTCTTGGTCCCTGTAAAACTCGGCATTAGGGTGGCAAAGCTTCACATCAAAGGATGCCGAGCTCTGGGGATCCCAGAAGCCACGCGCCCGAATGTCCAATATTGCGCCTTGTGCTCTATTGGACCCTCTACTGAACTGTTTTTCAGTGATGTCTTGGAGAACTGGCTCGACCTCGACGTCACCACACACCATACTCAAGAGATCGGCCTCGAGGTCTCTCAACTCGTTATGACGTTGGATTACGAAACCTCCTCGTTTGCAAATCATTGCGTGATCTACTGTGAAGTTTTCTCCACACGCACATACTGATGGAATGTCATCGATCGGCCAATCATAACGTAGCTTAACAGCATCGCGAAACTATCTCTTACTGACGTTAAAACCCTGCTCTTGAAGGGGAAGAACAAATAATAACAATAATGGTGATAGTAATAATGATAATTAATAATAATAATAATAATAATAATAATAATAATAATAATAATAATAAAATTATTATTATTATTACAATAACATCAAAAAATTAGTTCTTTTGTAACTGCCTCGCTTTCTTCTTTGGCCTGATATAACTTTAAGGAGATTTTCCAGTCAGGGGAAGGCTGTTAGGTCACTGAATTGATTTTTAACACCTCATATTAATGTAGCTGATCCGTAAAATCGATATAAAACTGAATATACCAGTAAAAAGGATCGAGGGCGATTTGCCACTGAGGGTAAGGAAGGAAGGTGCCTCAAACATTTCTCATACGTTTGAAATTTCCCCCTGAATTTGTAACTGGGCTCTGGGGTGGTCACTACATAAAAATCGTTTCCGACAACAAACCGCCAAAGCAACCTGTGGGAGGAAGGAGGGAGGGCGCTTAAAAAGAATTATTCTTAACGTTAGAATCGTTTTGATTTTTTTTTCATAGAAATAGAAAATCGATTGGATGATCCAAAACAAATTGAAGTTGAACTGAATCATTATTGTTACCAAAAGTAGAAAACAGATAACAAACCTTGAATAAAAATATTTGAATTGTTATCTAAGAGCAAAGTAGATAACAATAAGAATATTGCTGATCCATATATGGCTTATAAGCAATGGTGTAACCTCCGTATGTTTTGCAGTAGTGGAATTGTAAAACGCTGCTTTTACGGAGAAACGGGATCACTGTCTACGGACAAATCTTGCCAGTGTACGAATGACCGAACTTTTCCGATGGAATTCGGCGATGGCAGTCGATAACAATCGTAAACTCTTGACCAAAAGGTATATCGTTCTATTTCCCGGACACTTCACCTCTCGCTCGATCACTATTTTCCGTTATTTTTCGGAACATGACAATCAAGTTCCAATATTCGATTCCAATGAATCACATGTGGTCTAACTACTATAACTTTTTTGCGGCCGGAGTTGTCTCGTTTTCTGGAAGTAGACAAAGCGCATATCCGCTTAGTTCACATTTCTTTGTTTAGTAAGCTGCTGCAGAGTTTCACTTTCGCAACAAGTCCTCTCAAAATATACAAAGAAAAAAAATGTTTTCGGAAATGGTTACTAGCTACTAGCTAGGGCAAAACTAAGGTCTAACTTTCAAGATTAAAGTAATACCTTGCTTTCTTGTGAGCTTATTGTATTATCGGGACAAGATGAACGAAAACCTTTTGAAAAACATTTATTTTTTATAAAACGTTTACCGGTAGAGAACAGTAAATTACTATGATGGGAAGCTTTCGGATTTGGTATTTGTATGAATTGGTTTGCCGGGCGCGGTAAAGTTAATTTTATTCCCAAAACTGAGAAAAATTACTGAATAAATTGTTCATGCATTAATGGTAATTGTGGAATTTAGGTTGATGTTTACCTGGAATATTCCTATATTCCTCTCTTAACGTTAGAAGATTTTCATAACAGTATAATGGAAATTTCGGTAAAAGGACCAATTCATCGTCAAGAAAATGCAACGCCTAATTCGATTGGGACGGAAACTCAATGGACGACACTTTACTGCTAAGTTGCAGGCCGAAATGCAAAACACACCTGGAAATAGCGATTCTCAAACCAAAGGAACAAGTACATTTATCTATTAAGATGGCTGAAGATTCTTTGAATGTACACGAATTCTTTCTATTGATTGTTCCTTTCATCACTTTCAAAGGTTTATTTTAACATGGCACCATAGGATTATCACGTGTTAGGTGTCCCATTATCGATCTAGATTCAATTCACGCGTTTTTCTCGACACCAATTTATAAGGTCACGGGTCTAACTCTTGTCCGGATCACTAACCACGGTCTTGGGTAAGGGCATGCTAGCTGTGCTCAACATCTGCCTCAGTTTAGATGATCGCGTTATTGGGCAGTGACGTTTAAGCGGCTGGCCTTGTCGCCCTCATCTCCATACGTAAAACTGCTGGGGGACATAGAAGAACCCACAACCTGATCGAAGAGAAGGGGACGTAGTACCCGGTGCTGTGGTTGCACTCCCACACATCACGGCTGGGTGGAGGCCGGGTGATGGGCTGACCACCTGTCCCTAAGAGTCTTTGCTGGGTCACAGAAACATCCTTGGAAACTTAATTCTTAGGAGGCCTTATGTGCTACTTGGCATGGAAATGATTATACGAAAATTCTAAAAAATTACTTAAATTTTTTCATAAAAGCAAACAGAACGAGAAGAGTCTCATTTTGATCATTTACTTTGACCTTAAATAATCTAAAGAGAATCACAGTTTGGACTTCATTAGTTTTTCCACTCTGATGCACCCCACCCATGCTAATGCTGGTTTATTTGTTTTAGTCACAGAACCGAGATGATGGACCAAGTGGCAGATAAAGCAAGCAAGGATAACGTTTGGTAAAACATCTAACTTTGGCAAGGTACGATTTATTTAATATTGTCACACTTTAATTTTTTTCCTTTTCACCTGCCTGTCAGAACAATTCTTGCAAAAGCGTTGATTTTCTTTGCAAGAACAACACTTTGAAATTTGGTCAGTAACGTAGCCGGTCCGATGCAAGAGAGTTTTTAAATTTACATATACTGGTACCCTCACAAATATTCATGGAATAAATCATGCTGCTTTATAATACAGAATTTGAAAACATTCGTCCTAGACCATGTTTGTAAAAAATTTACATATACTGGTACCCTCACAAATATTCATGGAATAAATCATGCTGCTTTATAATACAGAATTTGAAAACATTCGTCCTAGACCAAAATACCTCGAGACGTATCAAAACAAAATGAAATCGTTTAGTTGTTTTCGCAAAACGTTTCAATTTTGAGTTAATCTTGCACTCTGACGTTCCCGCAGCCATTTGAAACTTTAATTTAAGCCGCTTATTAAGCTTGGTAATTTGTTGACCAACCAAGAGTAAACTGCAGAACTACAAAATGCGTTCTTTCACTTTCCGGCACTGATAACTTAATTTTTGTATTGCTTAAATTCGATAGTGTCACTTTTGTTTGAGCTGGTTTTCTGAAACTTTCGAAGAGATTTAAAAAGTCCACGTTTAGGAACCGAACTTTGCGAAAACGAAATTTTGCCTCTTCGCATGACGTTAGTACATTGTCTCTAAGCAAATATAGTCGGCAACATCTCTTGGCTGTTTAGCAATGTTTTACTAAAAAAAAAATGAAAAAATGACCAAACATTTCCATTGATATAACAAGAATGCATGACAATTTGCACTTAAATCAACAGGCAAAACTAACTTTGACACTTAAGCTTACCTTTAATTACCGTTTCAAGGCTGTGGCTGGAACTTGAGCGCCTGCCCATGTATTCTTGTGGGGATGTTTGCGTTGTGTTGTCACGTTGTTGTTGTTGTTGTTGTTGTTCTGTTTATCAAACACTGTTTTGATAAAGCGTGCACATCACTTTTAATTGTTACAAAATCGCAATTAGTACTTTCTCTGAAAGTATCTACAAAAAACCTGTCTAAAAATTCTCACTTTAACGGCCAAAGCAAATTGGTGCTCCCTTTGATATACAAACAGTAAACGCGAGAAAATCGATAGCGTGTTCAGTTCTAAGGAAACGAGCTTCCGTTGTTACTCGCTTTAAAAAATGCGTTTCTGCATATTGTCATAAATCTAAAAGAATTCAAAAGAGAATTATCAGTTCTAACTAAACTAGAATCAACTATTGAGATTCTGGAAAAAGGAAAATGAAACGACCATCTACAGTTTGATTTGTTATTAATTGAAGAACTCTTTTGTTTTCCCAATAAGACAGGACCTCATAATTACAAAATTCTTATTTTTTTAAGCACAATTGGACGTATTACAGGTGTTAGAAAAGACTCCCTTCAATTTGTTTATTTGTGATTGATTTGACCGATTGATTGACCTTCTAGAGCTTATCATCTATATAACAGGTATAGCATAAACTGTTCAGTTAACTGAAAGGCTCACGTTCTGTTTTCAGGTTGACTGGGAAAGAGTGATTAAGCCGAGGACGCCAGTGCCACCTTGTCAAGATACAATGGAGTTGCTGTGTTGTACTCAAGCTGTTTCCTGGCTGACAAAAGACAATGCATTTTACGCAAAGCCAAGATGTTGAAGAAAGTGCATACAATTTAGACATGCAAGCAAGCAAGCAAGCATTTAAGCCCGATTTCTGCTTTTGATGGAAGAGCTCTTACCATTAAGAGTCTGCAGCCGCCCTGATGAATTAAGAAACACTTGATATATGGCCAAGTACGCTGGAAGTACAGTATATTTATTTGTGCCACCAAATTCATACCTAAAGCCGAAAAATGGCGGAAATCAGACAAGAAATTGGTATAGAGGCACTCTATATTATCTTAAGTAGAAGAATTTTGAATCTATTTCTTTTGCATGAACAGCAACGAAACTTAAAATGAGAACAATTCTTCGAATCCATTTTATTTTCACATTTAATCTGCTTGGCTTGCGTTCCTATCGAGTTCTGTTTTCACAATCCGCTAGACTCAGCTAAATTAAAAAACAACTTGGAATGTTCTTAGGGTAAAACTGTAAGTGTAATTACTTTGCTTCCAAATCCATACCTCCAAGTCGAAAAATGCCAAAATCGGAAAAGAATCGAAATTGAAATAGAGGCACTCTACTGCATCGTTTGTAGAAGGCGCGTTTTATTTTCTTTTAATTTGAAATTTGAAATTAGGATTTATTGTCACTTATGCTGAAAGCTATTTCCTTTCACGGATACCAACCGAACTTAGAATTTCGCATCAAAGTTTTTTTTGGTGCAAATAGTTTACCAATTAATATAGTGTCATTTGTTTGGTTTTCCTCAGTTGTGCGTTACTATCGAGTTCTGCTTTTGCAATCTAGACTAGTTTAAAACAAAAAAGAGAAATTTTTTGGCAAAGTCTTTATTTTGCGATTAGTTTCTTCTTTCGCTGCGTTAAAATTGCAAAGATTTATTTCTTACCGTCCTTGTAAGTCATAGTTATGTAAAATACATTGAAGACAGCAGTAATACATACAAAATAGAGTTTCAGGCGATTTACTTTCAACTTCTGCTATAGCGAGTAATTTTTGCGATAATCAGTTTTGCGTCTTCAGCCTGAAGAGAACAATTGAATGAAGGTTACCCGTTACCTTATTCTTCGCTTTGCTTGTCTGGATAGAGGAGGGGGGAAAGAGACCGCAGAGAGAGACTAGGAATGAATAGTACTGCAACAGATAACTTTTAATTTGTAGTGCTGCCGAGCGATGTTTATGATGGAGTTTCTTGAAGATCAAATTACGGTAAGTGGACATTTTCAATTTGAATCCGTAGTAGCTTTCAAATAACATCGTTAGTGCCCGTCGAGAGCCACATTTTAGATAACTTTTGTCGCCAATTTTTATAATGCGCAGTGCGTTACACCTCTCAAGCTGCACAAATACTAGCAGACTGAATAAATTCTAAGACAAACGAAAAAATTCGTCTCGACAGGAAAAGATAGATTCAAATGAACTAAGTTAAGACAGCAATTTTTGGCTTCATTTTCTTTCGTTTTAATAAACAAAAGCTAAGCTAAATTGTTTTCAAGAAAGACATTTTAGAACAAGAGTCTTGGGATTGTGAAACACTCGATACCCTTTAAAATGACTGATATGATATAAAACGATGCCGAAAAATGACTATTGTATGACAATTCTATTCAGTCAAGGTTTGATTTTAATACTAAGAACTAGAAAAGATTTAGTTAGGTACAATTTCATCACATTGTAAAAACTAATTTTACAAAATTGAGCTAATAAACACAAACTTACGTTTTCTGAAAGACAAGCGATTAATGTGTTGTAAAACACGCTCGATAGCCTACAGAAAACTAATATCACTGCCAAAAAAGATAGTTAAAACTGCAATGCTTCCTTTGTTTCGGCCAAATTCAATTTCAAGGTACGGTTGCTGTTCATACCAAGAAACAGATTCAAACATTTTACAGTATCACGGTATTGTAACACAGAAAATATAAAAATATTAACTGCTCAAAAAGCCAATATATATCCTGCAGCTGATCTTAGAATCATTTTCAAAAATAGACTTTTAAACACACTCACCGCATATTTGCAAGTACAAAACGTCAACACAAAGACAACATAATAATAATAATAATAATAATACAACTACTACAATTAAAAAGAAAGACATTCAAAATAAAAACCAAGAAAAAATATCACAACAAATAAAACAACCGCATCCAAACATGCGGCCAACCTGTCTTCTGTCTCCATGATTTTCTATTAAAAAATACAACTTACTCCCATGACCTAACCACTCCAACACAACCCCCTCCAACCGGGAATTCCACCTCCTCCCCTCCACTGGGACTTCTCAATGTTACCCCTCCGGTTGGTTCTGCCACCCACTCCCTTCTCCTACAGAAGAGTCCCACCCACTCGAGTCCCACCCACTCCACCTCTCCTACAGGACCAACCGGAGGGGGTGAGGTGGAGTGGGTGGGACGGAGTCCCACCCACTCCCCTCTCCTACAGGACCAACCGGAGGGGGTGAGGTGGAGTGGGTGGGACGGAGTCCCACCCACTCCCCTCTCCTACAGGACCAACCGGAGGGGGTGAGGTGGAGTGGGTGGGACGGAGTCCCACCCACTCCCCTCTCCTACAGGACCAACCGGAGGGGGTGAGGTGGAGTGGGTGGGACGGAGTCCCACCCACTCCCCTCTCCTACAGGACCAACCGGAGGGGGTGAGGTGGAGTGGGTGGGACGGAGTCCCACCCACTCCCCTCTCCTACAGGACCAACCGGAGGGGGTGAGGTGGAGTGGGTGGGACGGAGTCCCACCCACTCCCCTCTCCTACAGGACCAACCGGAGGGGGTGAGGTGGAGTGGGTGGGACGGAGTCCCACCCACTCCCCTCTCCTACAGGACCAACCGGAGGGGGTGAGGTGGAGTGGGTGGGACGGAGTCCCACCCACTCCCCTCTCCTACAGGACCAACCGGAGGGGGTGAGGTGGAGTGGGTGGGACGGAGTCCCACCCACTCCCCTCTCCTACAGGACCAACCGGAGGGGGTGAGGTGGAGTGGGTGGGACGGAGTCCCACCCACTCCCCTCTCCTACAGGACCAACCGGAGGGGGTGAGGTGGAGTGGGTGGGACGGAGTCCCACCCACTCCCCTCTCCTACAGGACCAACCGGAGGGGGTGAGGTGGAGTGGGTGGGACGGAGTCCCACCCACTCCCCTCTCCTACAGGACCAACCGGAGGGGGTGAGGTGGAGTGGGTGGGACGGAGTCCCACCCACTCCCCTCTCCTACAGGACCAACCGGAGGGGGTGAGGTGGAGTGGGTGGGACGGAGTCCCACCCACTCCCCTCTCCTACAGGACCAACCGGAGGGGGTGAGGTGGAGTGGGTGGGACGGAGTCCCACCCACTCCCCTCTCCTACAGGACCAACCGGAGGGGGTGAGGTGGAGTGGGTGGGACGGAGTCCCACCCACTCCCCTCTCCTACAGGACCAACCGGAGGGGGTGAGGTGGAGTGGGTGGGACGGAGTCCCACCCACTCCCCTCTCCTACAGGACCAACCGGAGGGGGTGAGGTGGAGTGGGTGGGACGGAGTCCCACCCACTCCCCTCTCCTACAGGACCAACCGGAGGGGGTGAGGTGGAGTGGGTGGGACGGAGTCCCACCCACTCCCCTCTCCTACAGGACCAACCGGAGGGGGTGAGGTGGAGTGGGTGGGACGGAGTCCCACCCACTCCCCTCTCCTACAGGACCAACCGGAGGGGGTGAGGTGGAGTGGGTGGGACGGAGTCCCACCCACTCCCCTCTCCTACAGGACCAACCGGAGGGGGTGAGGTGGAGTGGGTGGGACGGAGTCCCACCCACTCCCCTCTCCTACAGGACCAACCGGAGGGGGTGAGGTGGAGTGGGTGGGACGGAGTCCCACCCACTCCCCTCTCCTACAGGACCAACCGGAGGGGGTGAGGTGGAGTGGGTGGGACGGAGTCCCACCCACTCCCCTCTCCTACAGGACCAACCGGAGGGGGTGAGGTGGAGTGGGTGGGACGGAGTCCCACCCACTCCCCTCTCCTACAGGACCAACCGGAGGGGGTGAGGTGGAGTGGGTGGGACGGAGTCCCACCCACTCCCCTCTCCTACAGGACCAACCGGAGGGGGTGAGGTGGAGTGGGTGGGACGGAGTCCCACCCACTCCCCTCTCCTACAGGACCAACCGGAGGGGGTGAGGTGGAGTGGGTGGGACGGAGTCCCACCCACTCCCCTCTCCTACAGGACCAACCGGAGGGGGTGAGGTGGAGTGGGTGGGACGGAGTCCCACCCACTCCCCTCTCCTACAGGACCAACCGGAGGGGGTGAGGTGGAGTGGGTGGGACGGAGTCCCACCCACTCCCCTCTCCTACAGGACCAACCGGAGGGGGTGAGGTGGAGTGGGTGGGACGGAGTCCCACCCACTCCCCTCTCCTACAGGACCAACCGGAGGGGGTGAGGTGGAGTGGGTGGGACGGAGTCCCACCCACTCCCCTCTCCTACAGGACCAACCGGAGGGGGTGAGGTGGAGTGGGTGGGACGGAGTCCCACCCACTCCCCTCTCCTACAGGACCAACCGGAGGGGGTGAGGTGGAGTGGGTGGGACGGAGTCCCACCCACTCCCCTCTCCTACAGGACCAACCGGAGGGGGTGAGGTGGAGTGGGTGGGACGGAGTCCCACCCACTCCCCTCTCCTACAGGACCAACCGGAGGGGGTGAGGTGGAGTGGGTGGGACGGAGTCCCACCCACTCCCCTCTCCTACAGGACCAACCGGAGGGGGTGAGGTGGAGTGGGTGGGACGGAGTCCCACCCACTCCCCTCTCCTACAGGACCAACCGGAGGGGGTGAGGTGGAGTGGGTGGGACGGAGTCCCACCCACTCCCCTCTCCTACAGGACCAACCGGAGGGGGTGAGGTGGAGTGGGTGGGACGGAGTCCCACCCACTCCCCTCTCCTACAGGACCAACCGGAGGGGGTGAGGTGGAGTGGGTGGGACGGAGTCCCACCCACTCCCCTCTCCTACAGGACCAACCGGAGGGGGTGAGGTGGAGTGGGTGGGACGGAGTCCCACCCACTCCCCTCTCCTACAGGACCAACCGGAGGGGGTGAGGTGGAGTGGGTGGGACGGAGTCCCACCCACTCCCCTCTCCTACAGGACCAACCGGAGGGGGTGAGGTGGAGTGGGTGGGACGGAGTCCCACCCACTCCCCTCTCCTACAGGACCAACCGGAGGGGGTGAGGTGGAGTGGGTGGGACGGAGTCCCACCCACTCCCCTCTCCTACAGGACCAACCGGAGGGGGTGAGGTGGAGTGGGTGGGACGGAGTCCCACCCACTCCCCTCTCCTACAGGACCAACCGGAGGGGGTGAGGTGGAGTGGGTGGGACGGAGTCCCACCCACTCCCCTCTCCTACAGGACCAACCGGAGGGGGTGAGGTGGAGTGGGTGGGACGGAGTCCCACCCACTCCCCTCTCCTACAGGACCAACCGGAGGGGGTGAGGTGGAGTGGGTGGGACGGAGTCCCACCCACTCCCCTCTCCTACAGGACCAACCGGAGGGGGTGAGGTGGAGTGGGTGGGACGGAGTCCCACCCACTCCCCTCTCCTACAGGACCAACCGGAGGGGGTGAGGTGGAGTGGGTGGGACGGAGTCCCACCCACTCCCCTCTCCTACAGGACCAACCGGAGGGGGTGAGGTGGAGTGGGTGGGACGGAGTCCCACCCACTCCCCTGCTGGGTGGTCATTAATTCACTCACTTTAATTAGGGGACGTTTTATTTACATATTTAGCTGATAGACATTTGACCAATTAATGAGTGAGGATATTTAAGTTTTTAATATATGCACAACTTGGACAATACCAGAATGCAATCGGTTTTGGGGGGTTGTTTACATAAAAACAAGAGAAGTTATCTTTTTTGGGGACTGTGTCATGCTCTAGTAAACAGGATACCCATTGTTTTAATGCAAATGACCCCCCAAGATGAATGATGATGGCATGATGATGCAAGTAGTGTATTCAAGAAAAAAAGACTGATTTGTTCTTATATTTGGAAGGAATTGGAACCCTCGCTTTTATTGATTTCTCGACTTTTTCTTTTAAAGATTTACATATAGACATAAATCCTGTGCTCTTTCTGTAAGAGCTGTTGCTATTATGTTTGCAGTAAGGAGCTTTCCTTGTTTGACTGAGCTACTCGTGTTATGCTTTCTCACCATCAAGGTTTTAATTGGCACAAGTGGATTGAAAGAACACCAACAATTTTTTCCTTAAAGAGGTTTTGGGATGCGACTTCCTTTTTTTTTTGTTATTCAATGTTTTCTCTCATAGGGTCCACGGCGATACTGATTTAATAATTAATATTGAGAGATTTATATAGCACTTTATCCCAAAGCGCTTTACAAGACTGTATGGGGGACTTTGCCAGACTGCTTTTTAGGGGCAAGTTGCAGCCTCGCAGTTTACAATCTTAATGAATGGTAAGATATACAGGTGCCCCCAGAACAGGATAAGTTATAGACGATCACACCGGGGACTACGTTCCCTACTCTTTCCGAACATTGTCTGGTTTCTTTAACCGATTAACGTCCCAGCACTGTAAGACGGGACCTCCGGTTTATCGTACGTCGTTATCCGAGAAAGCTTGAAAGTCTAACCATTTGCAAAAGTCATCACAAAGCCAGCACTTTCTCCTCAGTTATTTAAAGGCCCCGGGTTTTGGTGCGGTCATGGTTTGAACCTGCGACCTCCCGCACATCAGTCTGGTGCTCTACCTGAACTGAGCTAAGCGGTCGGCGGTGACGGCACAAAACAAAATATTTAGTTATTTCCCAGAGGATTAGCATGGCAAACCAACATAACTACCAAGACGTCATATGAAAACACTATTTGTGGTGACAAAAGCCCTGCCATTTTTGCTGTTTCCCGGATGTAGTTCGAGGGAGGGGTAGAAAGTTACCCAGCCCTTAAGTTCTTTTGCTTGGGGTGCTTTACAATTTCCGACGTAAGTTTCTGATAGAGTTACACTTACTCGTGCTCTCCTTATACTGTCGAGTTTTCTTTTTCGTCTTTGACATTTTTTATTTTTCCACTTGAGTTTTTTTAAGACATCGATTTGCGTAAATACTAGGTTAACCATTTCGATTCTCACCCCGTCTTTATACCTGCCCAGGTTTCCTCTCTCGACCATTTTCGCTGTTAACAACAACTCTATATTTTTAACGATTGTTCAAGTCATTTTCGAGGTGGTATTCTTTTTCTGTCTTGAAAATTCCAATTTATAGAAAATATGAGTGTTAATTTCTACGATCAAAAATTCTTGTGTGGGATTCTATGGACCACGATAAATGATACAAATAAATCCTGCAACCCACGAGGCTTTAACAATTACCTGTGTAAAAATAAATTGCTCAGACACAGAGGGTTGGCCACGTTGCCCTTCATAAGGTTTGTGGCCGTTTAATCATTATTAATGTATAGCTTGGCCATCATATCCTCCCATTTACTCTGCGGGTTTTAGTTGAAAAAACGTTGAATGGGAGAGCAGGACTATCTTTTAGAAACTGTTTCCACGTTTGCATTGTAGCTCAATTAAGAAGCAAGCGTTAATGTCGGCTTTTACCGTTCAAAGTCTACACGTTATGACTCTCCGGAGCTGAGAAGCGAATATATATTTTATTCCACAAAACCCCGGTCAGATAAAGACTGGTTTCCAGTCTTTCTAAATAAAATGAAATTTCTCTGAAGGGTGACCCTTTTGTTTATTCGCATCCTTGGGCCAAATGCACCAATGGGTCTTTGGTCATCTCCTTCATAACCTAAAAGGAAATGAAAACGTTACAGTTCTGTCTTCAAGGTAAAAGCAAGATTAGTTCATGGATGGCCCCAAATAGGCTGGCGGGAAGCAGGGCCTCAAAAACAGCAATAAATGTACAAAGTGTGGAACTTTTATAATTGTACCACTCAATTCCAGCAGTGCCTTTGTCCCATTCCAGGCCAATCTCCGGGCATGAGCATTTAAACCAATTGGAAAATTCCCAGGGATGAGGACAACAAAGGTGGTGAAATGCTCTGAGGGAAACAACTCTTAAAAATTGGATGAATCATCATAATTTTGCATGCCCGGGTCTGTTCAGAGTGGAAGTCGCTGCTGCTCAAACAAATCATAAAGAAGCAAATTCGCGCATTTTTCTATAGTGCTCCATATACAAACATTTCTCAAGGTTATGTTCAAATCACATAGCCTCCCTACTTTGAATGCAAAATTTGTGCGTGTTTGATCATAATAATCGGTCGGCATATTCTTCTTGACTGTTTTCACACTGCAGACTGATAATCTGTCATAATGTGAAACCGGATCGTTGTTCATTTTGAACGAATAAATGCATAAAACATAACAGCAATGTATTTGAATTGACAACACATACATTTAGAAACCTCTGCTAACTTGTTTAAGGGACGGACCATTAGAAAAGTGGTGGGTGCAGGGGGAGAACTTTTTCAGATTGTATGTAAGATTTTTCTCACGGCCATTGCTTCTGCAGGATTTTTTTGAGGGGGGGTTAAGTCCCCTGCACGAATTTATTTTTAGCATTTTGTTTGGTTTATTTGTTTTTCTTCTTTTGCTTGATGCTTTAACTAGTTAGTATTAAGTTCATGCCAATGGGTTTTTGTTATAAATGTTACATTTAGTACACATTAATTAAAACATTGTCATAATCACTTAATTTTGTTATTGTTCCGTGTATGTGATATTTGTTATGATACTGTTAGAACTGAATAATATTGTTATGATATAGTCAGACATATACATGTTGGCCAATCAGAGACCAGGCATTTATCCACCTCTGGTCAATGATGCAAATGTTAATTTTATTTAATAGGTTGAAGTCAAGTTTATAGTACATTTGAGGTCTCAGACACTTCCAAGTTGAAAATGGTTTACATGAAGTGCCACTGCCTGAAATGGCCCTGCATTGCATTTTAAATTTTATTTCTTCATTACTCTTGTCATATAATTCATCATTGAGATGCAGCAAATTCTTGACAGGCTTCAGTATGACGTATAAGTATCAAATAAAAAATGGTCAAATAAAAATGTTTTCAGTGATACACTGAACTGTTGACTAACTGATACAAGAGAACTTTGCTATGAAATATCGACCCCACTGGGACTAAAAAGCAGAAGAAAAGTGTCGGTACTTAGTGGCAAAGTTAAAAGGCACAACATCACGGTTCTACATGTTTTTTTAAATACTTATTGGTACCTGCAACATAAATAACCCTAAACCATAGCAGAAGATTAAACTTGTACAAGAAAGCATTACAGTTTGGTATGTGTGTGCATATCTGTGCCCACAATCTTCATTTATACATTTCAGTTGTAAACTCTTTCCTGTGATGATGTTGAGGCTTTCAAAACTTGGTGTGTCCTTGCTTTAAAGTGCAAAGAAATCAAGTAGGATGACCATTTATAGCACATGGTTTTATCACGTTTGAGCCAAGGGTTTTTCTGCAAGGGCTTTTATCCATGATGGGGTTGCTGCACACAAAATGTATCAGCTAGAAAGGGAAATGTGTGTTTTCCTAATTGCAGAAAAATGGGGATCAATACTGTGTATAAATTAGCTGCCAAAGTGCCCTTCAGGCAGGTACAGTTTGTCAGCTCAATAGTGCAATTCACTCTGCAGGAAATTTTTTTCTTCACTTCTTCTTTGCATGATTTTTTTATAGCTACCTGCCCTTACATGAATTCTTTTTTTTGGTATACCCCCATCCCCCTCCCCCCCTCTGCCCATCACTTTTCGAATGGTCCGTCCCTAATCCTTGTTTGGCAGTGATTTCACCACAGAATTTTCAACTTAGGAAGCGGAGTCATCCCTGGGCAGGCAAACCCCAGTATTAAAACTTCAAATGCCCCACCTCTGGGATGAGGGTCCCCTATACTTTTTTCGTGAAACGTGATTGGGACTATTTTTTCCTCGTGAAACGTGATTTAGGTTTATTTGTTCATTCGTGATTCGTGATTGCCGATATTTGCTTTATCGTGAACGTGAACGAATTTTGGGAATTATCTGTGACGCGTGAACAGTCTCAATATTTTTACGTGAATGCATTTTCCAAAGTGGTATAGGGGACCCTCTGGGATTAGATCAAGAGCAAATTCCCAGCTAATACTCAGAGTGGGGGATGGGTGGGCACTGCTGGAATTGGCTGGCACAAAAAGGAAAGAAATATGCAACGTCTAGTTTGCCAGGTTTTGCATAATGTGACCCATATTGTACAAGCAATTTAATCCCAAACTTCCTGCTAAGTAGTGGACACCAACTAAATGGCTTCAGTTTTGTGTAGCAATACCATGGGGACAATCTGGCAAACCACAACAAACAGAACCAATACAAAAAGCCAATTGGAATGGGAAGCACGCATACCATAACTTGTGCTTCCTATGGGAAAGTGTACGTAAAAACAAGTCACACTACTAGCCTGCGAGCAAGCTCTCTGGGGCAGTCTGGCGGTGGGGCTGGAAAAGGAGATCTTGCAACTACGTCTCTGTAATTTGAATATCTGCATTGAATCTTTCGATGCAAAATGCTGATTGGCAGATGTTTGTTTACATTTCAAATTTGTTTGCGCTTCGCACTGATTGGTGAAAATCTGACAGCTCAGCCACATGGAAATTGAAGGCACATATTCAAATTACAGAGATGAAACTGCAAGCTCTCCTTTTCCTGCCTGCTGCAAGACTGCCCGAAGAGCTTGCTTGCAAGCTATCACCCTACCAAAGAGGGTCACAGAGTCAGAACTTCTTTTCTTCAAAGAGAATGCTAAACTAAAGCCAAAGCTAAAGTAACTTATTTTAATATTCTGAAACTGGTTCACACCATAATCAATTTTTTCGTTGCATTCCTACTGATATAAATATTTTAATTCCCTCCTGCCTGCTTCGAATCAAAATGGAGTTTCATTCTCACAGAAGTGGGTATTGTTCATAAACACCAGTTCTGCTAGTCAGCTGCATTTGTATCTGAGAACTGACTGAACTGATGAAAAGAACACGAGAAAAGAAACAGATTCTATACTTACACAGATAGCTTCAGCAGACAACTTGGACTGTAGGCTGGGTAATGGATTGTCTCCAGAGCATCTGTAGTTAAAATGGAAACCCCTTAGTAAGGGGCATCTGCCTGAGAAAAGGCCAGGGGCATATACTATCTGGAATTGTTGTAAATACTGTAATTATGGTAATTTTACTGATTTTTAAAATTTAGTTTATTAATAATATTGTAATGAGCTTTTGAGTATTTTTATAGAAAAAGCCCACTATAAGTATTAAATATTATTATTATTATTATTATTATTATTAACAGCTCCTCACTATTTTCTGTGTGCCAGTGCCCATGACTTGTGCTGTCGAAAGAAAATGGAACCATTTTTTTGTCAATGGGGTATGCATTTATTAATGCAAAAAAACAACAAACAAACAATTGACCTTTGTTCTTTCATGTCTTGTCTTTTCGTTTCACATACCATTTCCAATCAGTAAAAGTATGCATACGAGAACCTTTTATTTGTGCACAAGATTTATGCTGACTATCCTTTTTGCTTGAGGATTTGTTTTCTGATTACTGAAAGGCGACAGAATGACTATCACAACTGAAGGGTGACTGCTTAGTAGGGGGTGGGGGTGATGTCTGGATGGGCAGAAGGCTTGAATACGGTTGGTGTGCAGCTAAACATGGGCGTACAAGAGTTTTCTGTGCTAAAAATAAGGCTTTTGAAGATGCCCTGCTCTGGATGGCTGCAAACACAAGCCACGATGACTGTGTCATAGTACTCAACAGACTCCCAGATCCTTATTTCAAGAGAGGGTTGGCACAGTGGTGAGAGCACTCGCCTCCCACCAATGTCGCCCTGGTTCGATTCCTGGACTCGACGTCATATGTGGGTTGAGTTTGTTGTTGGTTCTCTACTCTGAGGTTTTTCTCTGAGTACTCCGGTTTTCCCCTCTCCCCAAAAACCAACACTTCCAAATTCCAATTCAATCTGGATGCAGGACCTCCCTGAAAACCACTTTGCGGTGAGTGGAGCTTCCTGGATAAAATATTTAATATCATTTATTGATTGATTGATTGATTGTTTTATAGGAGGGTAGTGTAAGAAGGACCTGGGTCGCTCCACTTGATGAGATCAGAGCTGCACTCACAATCGTTTACAGCCCTGGCCATGCAGGTGTAAGCCAGGAGTCACAATCTTGCTGGCATGGCTGTGCTGCTTGGTGACATGAATTACTACCTAAGAGATGTAATAAGCATGCACTGTAATTTACTTACGAATCTAGAGGATTAAACATATGAGTCAAGTTGATTGTTTGTTAATTTTGTTTTTTCATTCTTGGTATTCTAACTCAACAACTTGCAGTCACAAAATAGAATGCACTGGGTATTTCAGAAACTTGAACAACTTGCTATCACGTGTAGATGCACTGTAAGTCTCTAAGTGTTTGACTCTATGGTGGATGCTTTAAAAGCTGTTATCAATTACAGTGATTAGTACACACTATTCTTAATCCTCTTTGGTGGTGAGCCACATCCCTTTTGGTTAGTGTCCCTTAATGGAGGTAAAAAATGGGGTTCAGGACCCAGAAAAAGACTGGCCCCATCCACTGAACAGGGGTGTTGCTTTGAATCATCACTGACCTTTAACTCCCAAGATCTGATTATTAATTTTCCTTTCTAGCTGATGTACAGTTGCTTGTACATCAACTAGAGAATTTGTGGTTATATCAAGATAACACCCTCTGGTTGTCTATTCTCGTCACCTACCTTCTGTGCAATGTTGGAAGTTACATGTTAATCACTTCTGGGCATTAAAGGGTTAAAGAACCCTTTCCTTTGGAGTGCTTCTCCACTAAGCAAAGTAAAAGCAATGAATCAAACAGCATAATTAAACTTGGTTGAGCTCAACACTGAGAGAAGCTTAAGCATTCCACAAAACATCCTAAAATCTGGCTCACCAAAAGATCCAGGTAATGCTTCTCTGCACCTTGTGCCTTTGCTATTCCAAGTGCTGCTCCAGATTACCAAGATGCACATGGACACAGAATTTCTCAATATTTCATCACCTCCTTCCTAAAACAACAATGTACACTGTATCAGTCAGACAAAATTGTGTCAGTCAACAAGTTGATAGTCCACTAACAGGTGCTGTTTTAGTATACAATCCAACGTGTATTTACAAGATTATTTACTTTCGTTTTTTTCTAAAAAAAAAATGTTTATAAATTAAAAATGCACACCATGCTATTTTCTGAGACAACATTAAAATGTAAACAGCACAACTAATGAGGTCTGACTGAGTAGTACAATATAGTTTCTGCTCTAAAGTTCTTTTTCCCAAGTTCTTTTCTTGTACAAAGAAATGCACTAAAAGATACCAAGATGTCTTGCATGTACCCTGGCATATCCCGTCGATGAATCAATAATCGGTGACCAACTGATGGTGAAGATTCATGTGGTTATCAATAAATTGGTATCAACTTTCAAGAACAGTTGATAGAACTTCTTGCATAGACAATGATACAGAAAGGCAATGGTGGGCAAGTGGGTAATTCAAGTACACGTGCAATGCAGTATATTCTTTGCGTTGAGAAGACTGGGTTGGAATTGTTTTACCAATTTCGTCCCCAAGGCTTCCTAAAAAAAGGCGGATGATTGGACAGGAAGCATACGTGACATCAAGGTTGTTGTGCCAAAGTAATCTATGGCAATCAAATGCTTTTGGGTGGTTATCGATTTATCATCAATTGACCAATACCAGTCACTACCAATTACAGTGTAACGAACTCAACCGGGGCCACCCGTGGTTTTTAACAAATCAGAGACAGATTCGTTAACAAAGAATTTCGACTTTGTGGTTTTTAAAGCCAATGAAATTCAATCCTAAATTTAACTTGGTGGTGGGAACAGACGCGACAGATCCAAAGTTACATCAGTCGAAGCGAAGCGGCCGCATTTGATTTTCCGCCTGTGTGCACAGTTTTAGTTAATGAATGCATTTTGATTACCACAGCGGCCTTCTGTCGAACACATTTGACTTGATAGTGAAAGATGCCTGAGCAGTTGAAATCCAAACGCCGTTGTGGTTTGTGTAAGCCAATCATTACAAAGTTACCGTTCATATGTTTTTCACCGCTTCCTTTTTTCAGTATCAGTTAGTGTTTAGATAAATATGAGATTTATGTCTGTGCAACTCAGAATCAATCAGGTTGGTGGACTTTTAGATAACGCGTAGTGGGCTCTATAAACAGATCAAGTCTGATGATCTCTAATATATTCCTTGCGGATTTCACAAGATTCACATTTGCTGGCTTCCACTTTTTATGAGGTTTGTTGGTTGAAATAAAGGCCATTTCTTGTTTTCAAATTGTTTATAAATTTCGACGGTCAGTAAATCCCGAAGTTTAGTTGCGCTTCTGTGACATTGTTTCTGTTCCCATCGCCAAGTTAAATTTAGGATTGAATTTTATTGTCTTTGAAAACCACAAAGTCGAAATTCTTTGTTAACGAATCTGTCTCTGATTGGTTAAAAAAGCTTGGGTGGCCCCGGTTGAGTTCGTTACACTGTAACTAATTTTATTGATTGATATTGATTGATCGATTGGTTTTGGTGCATAGTAATTGTGTTTGATGTGCGCTGTTTTTCTGGTTTACTTACAGTGTATACAGGTAGTGGGCCACTCCTGAAACATTGGCTGCTGGCTTCTTTGATATCTTATCCAAACTTGAGTTGAATTATGATTGCGGCATCGTCTATGGAACCTTTTACGAAGAATTTATCTATCTACAGTTACACCTTGGTACATGGGGCATTGAATTATTGGTATTATTCGGTGTGCAGAGTTTTTAGTGATATCTGTTGACCAAAATGCGTCATTTCCTAATGTGTGCACAAAAACTGTAGATTGCCCAACAGCTGTGATAATTGCTGATTAAGTTCTACACAGTGTTTTGCACCAGCTTTTCATGAACTATAACAGGAGTTCAGTCAAATGATTAATTTTAAGTTTTGAAAACGTGCTCTTTAATCAGGTTGTGCTGCTACTTAAAGGTTGCAAACTATCAAATTAAACAGTTTGCAAGTTGACTTTCTTCTATGAGCGGTTGTCTTCCCAACCTCTCAAGTGTAGACATAATAAAACAATGAGTGCTTAGAGTTGTGGAGCTCATTTCTCCAATGAGACCACACCCCTTCCACATAGTTGCACATTTGAAGTATGTTTTATGCAAAGGACCATGGATAACCATAGCAGCTTCCCTTAGGACATTGCCCTTGTAATAATAATATTGTATTTACACCATGCCATAGAAAATACAGCCAATCAGAATACAGGAAAGTCGTTGCATATTTGCCTGTATTCCACCGAACCTTCCTGTCAACCAGTGCAATTCAACGCTATCACACCCAACCTTCCCATTGTGCACTGCATCGATTATGTGAGGCTACGTATTTTCTATGGCATGGTATAAAATAGTTATGCAATGCTTTAGAGTGGTATACTGTAGAATATCCCACTCGTCACTTGTATTTTCGTTGCATACACACTCACCTAAAGGCTCATGTGTGTACCAGAAAATAAAAGTGACTGTGGGATATTCTACGGTGTACCACTCGAAAGCATTGCATAACTAGTATTTATTTTGTTTGATGCTTAGAATCAAGTTTTCTTGATAGTTTTCGAGGCATAATATCTTTGGGTAATGTGGTGATTATCATAAGTCTTGCAGCTTCCAGGTTCTTCAAGTTTTAGAGTGGCAACTTAAGATGTACAGTAGTTCAAGTTCAAGTTTATTAGGATTTTAACAAATAAATACAAAAACAATGCTAACCCACAAATAGCTAAGGCTAATCTAGGTGGGTAGCATATAGGATAGCTTAGAGAGTAGATCTAGTTGTGAGCATTTCATAAGTAAAGAGATATGATAAATCTAGTAGTGAGTTTTACATAAGCAAAGAGATATTACGCACACTATACAATTGGTATTAAAGACTAAAAAAAGAAGTAGCAGTAGGTGTCTTTGAGAATTTGGAAACATGGAAACATTTTCACTGAAAATCAAGGGGCTGAAAATTTAATATAGCCAATCTTTTGCCAGGTACCAGAACTTCAGGAGAAACCTACACCATGCTAAATTAATTTCCAACGTGTCTAGCCAGTAAGATGAAATTACACTCTCACATTCAGAAGTAGTATCAAATTCAATATCCATCTAAAATGTAACTGACCATCTATTATGATAATGCTGCCTCTTTAGTGTGCTTTCCTAGTTATCTTATTTCAGTGGCTAGTTTGTAAGGTAACTTTCTTTACCCAAACATTATGTACCTACAGTACCGCTCAAAAGTAAGTTACCGGTCGCGTCGCGTTTCCTGCGCGACGTGAATCACGCAGCGCGAGACTCATTGAAGCGAAAATTTCTGGCATAAATTATAGATTACCACAATGCAAAATCAATCGATATCGTGTATCGATTTTGCGTAGCCCTTACAATTGCAGCTGTTGTCCTACTTTGAAATTTGAGCTGTCCACACATGTACATGTTGTGCCCTTTGTTGAGGTCATCGTGAGTTGAAATGGCGTAAAAGCATCAGACAAACAAATCCATCCACAGATAAGAGATTTGCTTAACCGCAAAAATGTTGGCGTACATACAATATTCATAGACACGGCTGCACAAGAAACTTAAACTTTTGAGTCTGTTGTTTTTTTTTGTATTTTATTACTTTTTTTGAGTCTGTTGTTGGTAGAATGATCAAGTTTGATAAAATTCGTGCGACGTAAAATCAAGCGTCAGATTGCATAACCGCAAAAATATTGGTGTACATACAATATTCATAGACAAGGCCGCACAAGAAGCTTAACCCTTTCACTCCTGAGAGTGCCAAATAGATTTTACTCTGTCTAACCCCAGACAATTGTACTTGTCAATGGAGAACTCCTTAGGGGTGAGAGGGTTAAACTGTTGAGTCTGTCATTGGTCGGTGGGTGTCGGTAAAACGCCGACTCGGGGTTGGGGCCGGGGCCTGAGGGTATGTTTTATAAAAAAAAAAGCAAAAAAAAGTTATATTAAAAAAATAAAAATAAATAAATAAAGTAAAGATATAAAAAGTAAAAAAAAGAAATAGTTAAATTAATCAATTAGTTTTTCAATATTCTTGGGACATATGAACTGATTAAATTGAACGCTCCTGATACTGAAAAGGGAAAATTGAAATGGGCAACAAAGGCGTACTGGCCACTGTAACTGAGATGTTACGTTTATCAGTGGCTACTTCATGCTGGTATATCATACATTTCTTGCAGATGTTACTACATCTGCAAATAAAAAACGGCCCAAGTTATCTGACAGTCAATTGAATAAACAGGCAAGCAAAGCACGCAAGCCTACAAGGAAACATTTAGAAGATTGTGTCAGCTGTCGTGCACAGTGTGTGGTCCTTGGTCTGCGACCTATGACCCCAGAGAACTTTTCTCAAAGCAGATTAGAAAAACCTTAAAATAAATGGTAACAGCCTTTGATTTTGTCGAATAATTTTGACATCTTTATTCATGTTTTTGAACTGGTTTAAATTCTCTTTTATAAAAAATGTAAAATGAAAACGGGACTTGTGTGGGAGACTGTCGTCCAAAAAGAAAACAGATTTATTTTACACTTGCAGTGACTCCCATTGAGACTGTAGCTTAGATATATCAAGGAAAATAAAGAATAAATAAAATTTGCCAAAATTCTCATTCTCGTGAGGACCAAGGGCCTGCAAGCACAGTCACCATTTTTCGAATTACGAGGAAACTGTCACTGTTTGGAACTTGCCACTTTAAGATTATTGCAAGAAACATAAAAACTATCTTCAGGGAAAATTTCAGCTCGTTATGTGTTGCAGGTAAATGTTTGAGATTACAACTTTTACTTGCGGACCAAGGACCACATACTGTACACAGCTGTGCACACAAAGTTGACCAACACACAATGCAGCACGATTCATAAATGTAGTGAAATAAATTCCGAAGACATGGCACTAGCTATAGACGACAGCGTAATTCTGTTCTCTCCTTTTAAAGATAAAACACCCAGTCATAGTGTCGACAGGTCTTCAAGTTGTAAGGCACAAAATTGAATCAAAATGTCTTCAACTTACTGATATGCCCTTGCTTTCCGCCATTTCGATCAGGCGAAGCTTGACCTGGGGTTTTGCAGTTTATGGTACAGCGGTCGTACAACAAACGTATTTGTTGATATTTATTTATTTATTCATCTATTTATTTACTTAGTTATTTGTTTGTTTGTTTATTTATTATTTTAGTTTAATTTATTTTAATTTATGTTCCTTTTTTTACTTTTGTTTTTTTTTTAACACCCCGGCCCCGGCCCCGGCCCCAGCCCCGGCCCTGAGTCGGCGTTTTACCGACACCCTTGGTGGGTAGAATGATCAAGTTTTATAAAATTTGTGCGAAGTAAAATCAAGCGTCAGACAAACAAATCCGTCCACAGATAAGAGATTTGCATAAACGCAAAAATAAATTGGCATGTGTAATTTGAAACCTTTTACGTACATACAATATTCATAGATACGGGCGCACAAGAAGCTTAAACGTTTGAGTCTGGCGTTGATCGGTAGAATGATCAAGTTTTCTAAAATTTGTGTGAAGTAAAATCCATCCACAGATAAGAGATTGAATGACCCTTGTTTGTTGATCTTTGTTGCGAATGATTGTCGTTTGGTGTACCCTGCTAGCACATTAGCAGGAATTTTTCGAGTCTGTTGTTGTCGGTAGAATGGTCTGGTTTTCTAAAATAAAAATTCATGCAAAATAAAATCAAGCGCCAGACACACGGATAAGAGATTTGCATAACCGCAAAAACAATCAATCAAAACAAATCAAGCAAGCTTTGCATGAAAGAAAAGTCACTCAATCCTTGTCAGCAGAACATTTTGACCGTCTGTCTTCTTATCAACTGTACTGACCTGTTTATTCAGAGCGTTTATAAACAATGCACGTTCAGTAAAGTAAACAAACTCAACCCTAACTTGATCGAAATAAGCAATCCTATGCAACGAGCACAGTTTGAGAAAGCAAACAAATATACTAAACAGTACTGTCAAAGTGAAACAAGTTGAAAATATCTTCGGTTAAGTTACAGTATTGATGCTGTTCTCAATACTTGTCAGAAGAACATTTTGACCATCTGTCTTCTTATCAACTGTACTGACCTGTTTATTCAGAGCGTTTATTGAGGTAAACATATGAGTTTTCCAAACCAGTCTTAGTTTCTTTACCATGGGCTTTTCAGAACAAACATACTATAGGAAATAAACTAATTGTTACAGTTACCAATAGGTCAGTTAAGATCACGCAAGAGCTTCAAACCATTTTACTTACAGCAACTCGCGTAGCGCGCGACGGTGGTAACTTACTTTTGAGCGGTACTGCACCAGAATAATTTATTTGTAAAAAAAATTCTTTCTTTTCAAAATGCAAAGCTAAAATGAGAAAAACTAAGACTATTACATACATACAAAGTGGAACTTTACAAATAAAAATAAAAAAATTATGTATTTCATATAACAGACACCTCATCTGTACTTGGACACAACACCTATAGTAGTGTGAAAGAACAGAAAAGAAAAGGAAAACTAGAGAGTCACACAAGAACATAACTCCTAATGCCATGCTCAAATATAGCCAGGGTGTCTGACATTCTTACAGTGTCTGATGAAGAATATCAGGTCAAGAGTGCAGGCCAAATAAGTTGTGGTCCTAACCACTGGAACCCGTAGTTTCCTTTTTCCCCTTACATGTGGGTTATATGGACTAGGAGTGTGCTCATGGAAGAGTGATGTACATGTAACAATTATACCCAGGAGCCATATTGGATAGGCCTTTGTGAACCATAGTAAGTTCATGTTCTGGACTCTCTTATCCTTTAGTGTGTTATGGAGAGCATATGAAATGTAAATAGTTGAGTTTCTGGAACCTTCTCCGATAACGCGATGGAACACTCTAGAACATTCCACCGAATGATTCAATAGGTATAAATAGAAGTTCTAAATTAAGTAATGATGTGATAATGTTGTAATGAGATATAAATAGAAGTTCCGGGAATGTTCTGGAACATCTGGAAAATGTATATAAAGAGTCAGCTAAGTAGTGTAGGGTTTTTTGTTGTTAAAAGTTGCTAAAAGAGTGTGAGTTGTGAAAGAGTTGCTGAAGTGGCAAAAGTGTTGAAGTGGAAAAGAAGAGAAGCTTTAGAGTTCTGTTGTTATTTGGCGGAGGCCGAGTGGAGAAGCTGTGAAATATTGTTATTGGAAAAGCTGTTGGAGAGCTTTGTTCGAAGTCAAGTGGACTACAAGCAACTATCAAGACTTACCGTGAGTTCGTGTCAGTGGCGACTTAAGTTTACTAGTGGATAGCGTATAGTGTTCAGAACTCGCTCCTTCGTTATTAAGATTGTATTGATTATCTTTAAATAAATAAGTTGGGTTTACTGAGGAGTTTCAGTTTATATCTTTCTGGTGGTCAGGAGATACCGTAACAAGTGATACCATAAATTGAGATTACTGAGTAAAACTGAATAAGAACTTGATAT
>OX419339.1:2595488-2620488 GCA_948470475.1 Galaxea fascicularis
TGTGTACAATAACGATATTTAACGTGTTGCGGGTTAGTCTTACAGACCTATTAATACACATAAGCTTATTTCATTTTGCTTCTGTAATTTACTTTTGTTGTTGACAATGAGTGCTTTAAAGTGCTATAAACTCTAAGCAACACCTGTTTTTAGAAATATATAACGCCACAGCCCCTGTTTTAAGAGTTATTTATTTTATATAATTTGACCGGCCAGAAATGGTACGTGACCGAGCTAAAATGAATTTGGCCGGTCTTCGTGTCCGGAGACTCTCCGGAAATTATTTCGAGCCCTGTCTATGCCCAAGCTCGACAGTGGCTTCTACGTTTAACCCAGGGCAATGTTTATAATCGCTTGAGATTTCTAACCAAATATCTTATGTTCTTAGGGGTATTAAACGAGCTATGTCGAGAAAATTGGTCAAAATTTCTGACTGCCAGGTATCTAGTTTTTTGAAAACACTTCCCGGCTGCCAGGTATCTGGACACGTCCTATTATAAAATTATTTGTTATCATCTTTGGGTTGGGTGGAGACTCCCACTACAGTCAAAACTGATTGGGAGTCTTATGTGTCTGATTACGGACTACATGTGTGTAGGTATTAGTTCTACATGTTACTGGCATACTGTAAAATTCCAGTTAAAGTGCACCATTAGTCTCATTTCTTTTTCTCTTCTCTCCTACTTTCTTACAACATATTTTACGCTATAAATATAATGCAAATCTTTCTTCCCAATGACAAAAGGTAAGCCCGTAAAACTAAGTTTAGCTCCTTTAGCACCACATGCGTCCTCCGAAAGTATGCAATGACTTTGTTGCCAAATACACAGAGAAGACACACTGAGAACCTTAACGTACACATGAGCACAGCACAACAAGAAGTGCATGATCAAAGCTAAAGCTCGACACGGTAGCATTCAATTTAGTTTAACTAAGAATTGTAGTCATTATCACTGTAATTTCTTTTCGGAACTTACCGGTGTTACTGTAACCTTTGTTGGCTTTGAAATAGGAAAACTTCGTTGTCGTCGAAGTTTCGAAACCCGCCTTCGTAGCTTGAAATTCCCTCCATGTGACCAGAATCTGGGCTGGAAACAAATGCTACGTCATATAAGAATCATTGCACGGCAAATTCGACCGGATTCATAATGGCGCACGGCTCGGAAAAGCCTCAGTACGACTACATGAAAACGAGGCAGGTGAAGATAAATTGTAGGAGCAGCTTTTTACTCACGGAAAATGATCATTCCCGGCGCCAGTCTTGAGGGAAGGAAACCGGCAGAGGTAAAGAAAGCTGATTGTTTTCGCTTCGATGCAGAAGGGACTGGTCCAAAGGGCTAACCGTGAAAGCACAACTCGTAAAACGGTTTGTGCAACGAAAGATATATATATTTATCATATGACCCGTACGTAAGCTCTTACCGATAGTGCTAGCACTTTTTTTGGCATTATTTTGCTTCGCGAGCACTTTTTTTTCACATTTTATCCCAAAAAGCACTGCTAGCATTTTTTCTTATTTTCGACTGATTATTTGTATAATTTTGCGTTAAACAGCACAATCTGACTTCATATATGTCATATACCCCATTCTACCTTCATTTGGGTTCATGTACTCCACTCTACATTCACTTACCTTCATATAACCCATTCTACCTGCATTTAGGTTCATGTACCCCACTCTACATTCACTTACCTTCATATACCCCATTTCACGTTCATTTGGCTTCATATACTCCATTCTACCTTCATTTGGGTTCATATACCCCATTCTACCTTCATTTGGGTTCATACACCCCATTTCACGTTCATTTGGGTTCATACACCCCAATACAAGTTCATTTGGGTTCATATAGCCCATTTCACGTTCATTTGGGTTCATATACTCCATTCTACCTTCATTTGGGTTCGTATACCCCATTCTACCTTCATTTGGGTTCATACACCCGATTCTACCTTCATTTGGGTAAATATATACCCCATTTCACGTTCATTTGGGTTCATATACCCCATTCTACCTTCATTTGGGTTCATACACCCTAATACAAGTTCATTTGGGTTCATATACCCCAGTACAAGTTCATTTGGGCTCATATATTCCATTTCACGTTCATTTGGCTTCATACACCCCAATACAAGTTCATTTGGGTTCATATACCCCATTTTACGTTCATTTGGCTTCATATACTCCATTCTACCTTCATTTGGGTTCATACACCCCATTTCACGTTCATTTGGCTTCATATACTCCATTCTACCTTCATTTGGGTTCATATACCCCATTCTACCTTCATTTGGGTTCATACACTCCATTTCACATTCTTTTGGGTTCATATACCCCATTCTACCTTCATTTGGGTTCATATACCCCATTTCACGTTCATTTGGGTTCATATACTCCACTATACATTCATTTGGGTTCATATACCCCATTCTACCTTCATTTGGGTTCATATACCCGATTCTACCTTCATTTGGGTTTATACACTTCATTTCACATTCATTTGGGTTCATACACCCCATTCCACGTTCATTTGGGTTTATATACCCCATTCTACCTTCATTGGGCTTCATATAGGATAGGATAGGATAGGATAGGATAACTTTATTTATACACGGTAAACTCATCAGTCAACTATAAAAACCTACTTATTTACAGAAGTATTGCAAATTATGCAACAATTAAAACTACATTTTTCTAAAATTACTCTAATTACAAAATAAATATAACTATAGTATTAAATGACAAAATAAAATCTGCTTTACATGAGTGCCGTGGGTAAAAATTCTAAAATTTAAGATGAAAAGAGATGCTTGCAGCTAGCCTGGAACGCTCTAAGGGAGTCAGCCTGCCGCAACTCGATTGGTAAACTCTTCCAAAGAACTGCTCCAGAGTAGCTGAAGCTATTTTTCATGTAATTTGTGTGTGGCTGTGGAATAGCTAGTTTGCCCTTTGTGTCCCTTAAGGAGTAATTGGAGACGCTACTTCGGTCAACAAATTTGGAACTAAGATAATCTGGAGTAAGACCATTAAGCGACTTATATACCATCACAGCCTTATTGATAGTTCGTTGAGAATCAAGTTTTATCCATCCAAGTTTTTGGATAAGGTTTTCAGCGTTGGCATCATAGTTTGAGTAAGTGAGTATGCGCGCAGCGCGATTTTGAAGTTTTTGAAGTTTACTGGCTAGGGTTTTGCCGCAACATCCCCACACAGAATTGCAGTAATCAAAGTGAGGCTGCACTAAAGACATGAAGATTCATCGGAGAGTCTCGTGTGGAACGAAAGGCCTCACTCTCTTCATCGCTCCAATACCAGACGTGATTTTCTTACATAAATTCTCAACATGAACATTCCAGGATAATGTCTGGTCAATGTGAACACCCAGAGATTTCGTGGAAGTAACTTGAGTTATAGGTGCACCGCCAATCATAAGTGAAGGAGGGTTGTGATTTCACGTTCATTTGGGTTCATACACCCCATTCTACCTTCATTTGGGTTCATATACCCCATTTCACGTTCATTTGGGTTCATATACCCCATTCTACCTTCATTTGGGTTCATATACCCCATTTCACGTTCATTTGGGTTCATATACCCCATTCTACCTTCATTTTGGTTCATATACCCCATTTCACGTTCATTTGGGTTCATATACTCCATTCTACCTTCATCTGGGTTAATATACCCCATTCTACCTTCATTTGGGTTCATATACCCCATTCTACCTTCATTTTGGTTCATATATCCCATTTCACGTTCATTTGGGTTCATATACCCCATTCTACCTTCATTTTGGTTCATATACCCCATTTCACGTTCATTTGGGTTCATATACCCCATTCTACCTTCATTTTGGTTCATATACCCCATTTCACGTTCATTTGGGTTCATATACCCCATTCTACCTTCATTTGGGTTCATATACCCCATTCTACTTTCATTTGGGTTTATATATCCCATTTCACGTTCATTTGGGTTTATATATCTTAATACACGTCCATGTGGGTTCATATACCCCATTCCACCTTCATTTGGGTTTATGTATTCCATTCTACTTTTACTTGGCTTTATCTTCCCCAGGAGCCCATATTTATGGGCTCCTGTCTTCCCCCATTTTATTTTCATTTTGGTTCATATATCGCATTCAACCCTCATTTGGTTTCATCTGGCTTATTTCATTTTCAATTGGGTTCAATTACGTTTATTTGGCTTTATATGCCCCCATTTTACCTTCGTTTATTGCAGGTTTATGTACCTTTATTATATGGGTAGCTCCGTGAGCGGGCAAGATGAACCAAATCCCGTGCTGTGATTGGCTACCCGAGCGGGCAAGATGGAGCGATCTTGCCCGCTCGGGATTACGCGCTTTGTCCCGCAAGAAAAATTTCTCTGAAGCCGGCTTATCCCATATAATAAATCCTTTATTGACCAAGCTTGTTCGGTCAAGATGGCTGGATATTGGCCTCGTTCTTTTTTTGCGAGTTTATGGACCTCGACTTCGTCTCGGTCAATAAACACGCAAAAAAAGAACTTGGCCAATATCCAGCCATCTTGACCTCTCGCTTGGTCAATAACCCATACTTATTGACTTTTTTCGGCGAACGGATCTCTTAGGAAAACAATGATGGAAAACATGGTTGCGCTTAAAATGACGCAAAAGAGATTTAGTAACCTGGTAATATTAAAGAGTCATAACGAAAAACAGCAGGACTTTTTGTTACTGGCATTGCTAACGAATTTACCGATTACGACAAAAAAACAGTGGAAATTGTGTTTGTTTTCTCTCACTAAATTGGAACGTTTGGGGTGTGGCGACGATAACGTCTCTCAGCCTACCTGAAGTGCAAATTTTTGTTTTTTTGGGGATGACGAGTGGTTAGAAAAGAAATCAAAAGAAGCAAATTTGTCCGCAAATGGAAATCAGAAATTATCAGAGCTGAATCTCTTGGCATTCGCCCAGTATTATAACCTGCTGCAAATAAGAACATTGCCACAGACAGCTTACTGACTCTCCGAGTAAATGGTTTAAATCTCTGTGCGGTAACAAGTCCATCCGATAGCATTGTATCTTTTTATTGTTAGTGGTACTCCATACTTTCTTGCGGCAACCTTCGAATTAATATACTCTGTAATTTTCTTGATACATTGTCTCGTCTGGGGGGTTGGATATACGCGTATCCAAACGTAGTGAATGATCAACACGCCCGGATTCAAGCGCAGTGTTAAAGAAGAAAAACTGAAGAAAACTATTTTCTCGAATCGTTCACTGAAAAGGAAGAGAAAATTGGTTACAAGGCGTTGAATGAGGTGGTGCGAGTTCTGAACGACAAACTTGGATTATTGGAGACAGCTTCTTTTTTGCGTTATTGCGACTTACATGTTATCTTAAATGATCTAATCACATTCAAACTTCTTCAGGTGGTGCCATGAAAATTATGGAAATATCAATAAATTGTTCTTGTCATTTCTGTTTTAGGTGAATTCAACTAATCTTAATCGCTCACCAACACCTAGAGTGGTCCATAGGCGGCGATAAGCCACAAATAGCAGCTGTATTAGCACTTGAGCATGCCGCGATTAACCGTTCTCGTGACTCTTAATAAGGCCAACACAATTATCAATCTTATTAATACGAATAAAAGAGCCATAGAGAGAGAGAGGTTAAAGGGGGAGGGGCGACGGCTGCGTCCGAAACAACCCCCCACCCCCACCACAGGTTGTGGAGGTTGGGGAGGTCAACCTATGACAGATGAAGAGAATATGAAAACCAACCTAGCTTGGGTAGAACGAAAATGACGTTTTGATCAAGTGGTCCATCCGATTAACAGTCACTAATAAACGAAAACATATTTGTAATTTGGAAACACCGTGTAAAAATTCCGTCACTAAACTAAAATCAAGGTCTATACTTTTCCTTCTTTTGTGGCTCTAAAGAGAGCTGCTAAAAATTTTAAAAGGCTTCTCGTAGCTGTTCCTCGACTGAGAACATCGAGGTTCTCCAACTTGTCAAAGGTGGCATTCTTTCTAAGTCTGGAATGTTAAAGTATTTTCCAGTGAATAGAACGACGGGCCATCGACTACCTTGAAAAAAATTGCCAATTTTAACAAGATTTTCGATAAACTCTATACACTCTATATACTTAATTATTTTCAAATTAAAATTTACAGAAAGGGCATGCCCCCAACTAGCAAAGGCTAATCTGGGCGGGCCATGCCTTAATAGCCGAATTACCAAGACTATATCTACAATAACAAAAATATACTAGCAAAGTAGAAGGGAAAAATACAGTATTAAATAACTACAACAAAAAATATTAAAGGTACAGTATGTTAGTTAGAAGAGGACAGATCAAGAGAAGAATTACCAGGATTTTACAATTTGTACGAAATAAACATAAAATGTTGAATAAAATTTGCTTGAGTTTTCTTTTAAACACATTAATTGAAACATTTCTTAATGCTAGGAGTATTTTATTCCACACTTTTACTCCTACTCGAGAGAAGGAATTTGCCTGAACGGATAATCTAGAAGGTTTGGTATAGAAGTTATTAGAGGCAGAAGAACGTGTGTTGTAAGAATGAACATTAGACATATCTTGAAATAGATCTAGAATATTAGACGGAGCTGTTCTGCTTCGAACGTCAAACATTAGATTAGCTATAGATTCATAATACAGGTATTATAGCAGTAAGATATAAGCGTCAACAAATAAAGGAATTACATGCTAATTACGAAAAATAATAGATATAAATTGAAGAGCTCGTTTCTACAACTTTAGAAGTTTGTCAAGGTAAGATTTACAAGCCTGACCCCATACTGTCAGACCGTATGTTAAATAACGAGCTATAAGAGCTCGGTATATATTTAAGAGGGTATAGCGTTGGCAGAAAGTGTCCGGTAATTTTGCGATTAATCCTACGGTTCTACTTACGTTAATGGTTATATGGTCAATATGGTGTTTCCAAGACAAATTTTTATCAATTAAAATCCCGAGATATTTGACATAATCTTTGTGCTCCAGAGCCATCTTCTTGTTCAGTTCGTTATCAAATATCACGAGTTTGGGTTGATAAGTAAGTTTTCTTTGAACAGGGCAAAATGTAACGAAATTACTTTCTTTAATATTCATGCAAGGTCAATTTATTTGCGGTTAACCAGTCATATACTTTGTTAAGTTCTTGATTTACGGAGACTTCCAACGATTTAAGATTTTTATCAGTAAAAAGAAAATTTGTATCATCGGCAAAAAGGTAAAAACGAAACTTATCTGATGATTCCTGTAGGCACTCCACAGGTAGAATCTAACATTTCTGAAATATGAGGACCAACTTTTCTATTTTTTTATTACAGAGCACTATTATTGTGCTAATTTTTATAGATAAAATTTACATTTTAAGGTTATATCCTTATACTGAGTTTTACTAAGTTTTCACACACAGTCAACGGGCTATGCTCACTCGCCCCGTCATACTATTTTAATCGTATACAGCATACAAACGTTGTAACTGCTGCACAATAATCTTCTTATATAGCGCTGTTTCTCCAGTGAACCAAAAGCGCTTTACAACAGTGAATGATAAGGAAAAACTAAGTTATATCAAACAGCCTGCGAAATTTAATACTTATTGATTCTTACCATTGAAAGTAATTGCTAAAAAGGTATGAATAAGAGTAGATTTAAAGATTCTGCTGACGTTTTATACTCAATGGGAGGCTATTCCACAGTTTTAGAGCAATAAACAAAACCGCGCGCACCCCGTTAGTGGGGACCTTAAGCAATGGAGACTTTAACGTTATATTTTAAAATATAACTTCTCGTCTCTGTAACTCTTTCTCAATTATTGAAATTTGTTTAACTTGGAAAATGCTGACAAACTGTCCAGGAACTGAATTACTATGAACGGTGTTAAAGCAAGGAAAAAGAAAGAGAACTTTGCCGCCATGTGCTCACGTTCTCGAGAAAACATAAAATTTGGTCATTTGACGTTGTTGTTTTGCAGATGACGGCAAAGAAATGTACAAAACTCTAAAACGCACGTGCAGAGCGATTGCTTTTGCTCATTAAGCCTATTGTTTTGTAGCTTTCCCGTTGCCGTTGCCGTCCTCATTATGGAGCTTTAGCAGCGACGACGGTGACGGCAACGAAATTGTCATTTCAAAATATATATACTTCTCGATTTTCTAATTCTTTCGCAATTATCTCAATTTGTTTTACATGGAATTACTGCTGAGGAACTGTCTAGGGTCTAAATTTCTATGAACGGCGTTAAATTACCGTCATGCGCTCACGTTCTCGAGAAAACCTAAAATTTGGTCATTTCACGTTGTTGTTTTGCAGAGGACGGTAAAGAAATGTACCAAAATGTAAAACGCACGTGCAGAGCATTGTTTTGGCTCAATAATCTCATTGTTTTGTGGCGTTCTCGTTGCCGTCGTCGTCGTCGTTGTTTAAGCTCCCTAGTGTTAAGCACTGGGAACAACAATAAAAAAAACACTGTATAAGCCGGAGAGCACGCAGAACTAACAACACGGCCGCCTGGGAAAGTACTGAAAATTGAACAATTCTGTAGAGAGACTGAACACTGCTAGGTGGACGGATAAATGTAGATTAACGTAAATGGACTGGAGATGAAGACAACTGGGGCTGAATAAATGCGGATGATGGGAGATGAAGGCAACTGGGGTTCAATGAAAGCGGATGAGGGGAGATAAAGGCATCTGGGGTTGAATGAATGTGGATGAAGGGAGATAAAGGCATCTGGGGTTGAATGAATGCGGATGAAGGGAGATGAAGCAAACTGGGGTTGAATGAATGTGGATGAAGGGAGATGAAGCAAACTGGGGTTGAATGAATGCGGATGAAGGGAGATAAAGGCATCTGGGGTTGAATGAATGTGGATGAAGGGAGATGAAGGCATCTGGGGTTGAATGAATGCGGATGAAGGGAGATGAAGCAAACTGGGGTTGAATGAATGTGGATGAAGGGAGATGAAGACAACTGGGGTTGAATGAATGCGGATGAAGGGAGATAAAGGCATCTGGGGTTGAATGAATGTGGATGAAGGGAGATAAAGGCATCTGGGGTTGATTGAATGCGGATGAAGGGAGATAAAGGCATCTGGGGTTGAATGAATGCGGATGAAGGGAGATAAAGGCATCTGGGGTTGAATGAATGCGGATGAAGGAAGATAAAGGCATCTCAGGGGCACCCAACGAGAATATAGTTCAAAACCACTAAACATAGCATTGTTGAACGTATTTTAGTATTTAAACGGTAGATATAGGCATATTTTTATCTCCTAAAAATTTTTCATCTGTTCGGATTTCCTAGCTGAAAGTTTAGTGATCCGAAAATGATAGGAATCAAAACTTACCTTTTCGAAAATTTTAGCCAGAAATAAGGCTCCCGAAAATTCTAGGTGACCTTTTTAGAGTAAAAATCCGTTAAAAATGGGCAATTATACCATTTTTTAGATGTTCGAAAATCCTAGGAGAGGCAGGCAAGCAATAAATTTTACAACAAATGTTCCGAAAATTCTAGATCTCAAATCGTCTTCCGAACAGATATTTTCCGAAAATTGACGTTGGGTGCCCCTGGCATCTGGGGTTCAATCAATGCGAATGAACGTATCTGAAGGCAACTGGGGTTTAATGAATGTGGATGAAGGGAAATAAAGGCAAGTAGAGTTAATGAATGCGGATGAAGGGAGATGAAGCCAACTGGGGGTGAATGAATGCGAATGAAGGGAGATGAAGGTAACTGGGGGTGAATGAATGCGGATGAAGGGAGATAAAGGTATTTGGAGTTGAATGAATGCGGATGAAGTGAGATAAAGGCATCTGGGGTTGAATGAATGCGAATGAACGTATATGAAGGCAACTGGGGATGAATGAATGTGGATGAAGGGAGATGAAGCCAACTGGGGTTGAATGAATGAACGTGATTGAAATGGGGTATAAGAACCCAAATGAACGTGAAATGGGGTATATGAACCCAAATGAAGGTAGAATGGGGTATATGAACCCAAATGAATGTGAAATGGGGTATATGAACCCAAATGAACGCGAAATGGGGTGTATGAACCCAAATGAATGTGGAACGGGGTATATGAACCCAAATGAAGGTAGAATGGGGTATAAGAACCCAAATGAACGTGAAATGGGGTATATGAACCCAAATGAAGGTAGAATGGGGTATATGAACCCAAATGAATGTGAAATGGGGTATATGAACCCAAATGAACGTGAAATGGAGTGTATGAACCCAAATGAATGTGGAATGGGGTATATGAACCCACATGAAGGTAGAATGGGGTATATAAACCCAAATGAACGTGGAATGGGGTGTATGAAGCCAAATGAACGGGAAATGGAGTGTATGAACCCAAATGAATGTGGAATGGGGTATATGAACCCAAATGAAGGTAGAATGGGGCATATGAACCCAAATGAACGTGAAATGGGGTATATGAACCCAAATGAACTTGTATTGGGGTGTATGAACCCAAATGAACGTGAAATGGGGTGTATGAACCCAAATGAAGGTAGAATGGGGTATATGAACCCAAATGAAGGTAGAATGGAGTATATGAAGCCAAATGAACGTGAAATGGGGTATATCAAGGTAAGTGAATGTAGAGTGGGGTACATGAACCTAAATGAAGGTAGAATGGGTTATATGAAGGTAAATGAATGTAGAGTGGGGTACATGAACTCAAATGAAAGTAGAATGGGGTATATGAAGGTAAATGAATGTAGAGTGGAGTACATGAACCCAAATGAAGGTAGAATGGGGTATATGAAGGTAAATGATACGTGATGGATGTTTTGTGTTTATTACATATACAATGTATTGAAATACACATATGGGCGACTATATGGTGTCCTACCATGAATTATATGCCCAACAAATGCAAGTACCAACTCGCCGCCATTTTGGTTGAATTGCCGCGCTTTTGTGCGGAATACCGCTGAAGGAAAGAGTCCTTGGTGCAATTCTCGAAACTGTCGGAACTTCCTTTCCCTTTCGTATCTTGAAATCATAGCAAAAGACTACCTTTTTGAATAAGGGAATCGCTGTTTTACAAATGGCTTTTCAATTTTCGTGTCCGAAAAGTTTTCGCCACTCTCGAGAAACCGACCTGTAGGACCTTATATTTCGTGTTTAACCATCAGGAGCACCCGACGAGCCAAATGAGCCAAAAGCTGGAAAAAGGCATTATTAAGTGCCTTTTTACATGGTGTTTGAAGTCTGTTTTTAGCGATGTTTCCATTTACCTGACGAATTTTCTTAGCTGAAATTAATTGCCCGAGAATTTTAGGGAACAAAAACTTCCTTTGAGAAATTGTTAGCTAAAGTGAACTTTCCATGAACTTTCTCGGAAACTACTGATTTGCTTCCGGAAAATTCTAGCTCACGTTTTTGACTGCCAAAAAAAGCAAATACGACCCTTCTGGAAACGTCAGGGGCTATTATTTCCCCACTGTGAATCTTTTAGGTCACGTTTCAGTTACGTGAATCCGAGTGCACTCATTGATCGACGCCCAAGGCCTAAGGTGAACTACCCTCCACCGAACAGATATGTACCGTTCTAGAACTTGTCGTTGGGTGCCCTTGATATCATTCACTGTGCAGCGCGAATCGATATGGTGATCACAACCACCATACATGATGTAACTTATAAACTTTGAAAATCCTATCAGTACACAGCAACGAGATCTTGTCAGCTTCGTCTGTTATCCGACCGATTTCGTCTGATCACAAAGACTTCATCAGGGATTTACAAGATTGATAAAATAGCTATTTTCTGATACTAAGTGATTGCAGTATAAATCACGTTCAAATTAAGGTGTGAACAGCAAAAATCACCCGACAACAGCCGCGCAGGATATAACGTCACGTGATCCTTCGTTACAAAACTATCTGCACATTCACACTATATTTAACGTAATACAAGACTAAACCACAATGGCATTTACAAGACAAGTACCGCTGCTTCAAATTCAAACTAATTTTCAATTTGTTAAGCGGACTGGTTAAGAGGACTGGTTAAGCGGACCTTAAAACCGTGTAATCCTGAAGTCAAGGAAAGAGCCTACAAAGCACTTATTCGACCTTTACTAGAATATGCAAGTGCTACCTGGAATCCGCACACAAACAGGCTAGGGACACTGAAACTATCGAAAAAGTCCAGCGGCGGGCTGCTTGTTTTGTTGCGCATGATTACAAGAGATCTACAAACTCACAAGATCTTGTAAATCAACGTGGTTGGGACTCCTTGGAATCCAGACGTTTGCTGGCCCAAGTGACTATTTTCTTCAAAATCAAAAACAATCTCATAGATCTCGAATTCCCATCTTCTATCCAACCAGTTCCTAGATCAAGGATCCAAAATGCTATACTCCAGCCCAACCCAAGTGTTTTGGCGTACAGCTATACTCCGTTTGTACGAACTGTTCGGGTATGGAACAAACTGTCAACTCAAACAGTCCAAGCTAAGACAATCACTTCTTTTAAGTCACTAGCCATGTGGGACATTCAGAACATGAAGACCCTGAACCACCTGAAAAGACTTTGAACTATTTGCTTTCGCTGTTTCTTTTGGTCTTTATATATTCATTGTGGATTATTGTTTTTATTTGAATTCGTTATTTTATATCTCCCAGTGTTAGCCTAGCTATTTGGGAGTATAAGTTCCAAGTTCCAAGTAAGTGTAATCTGAACACCTCATGTTAGGATCACGGAGCGTGAACGTGTTGGAATTCAAATTTAAGTTTTTCTTACCAAATACAAAACCATCAGATAATAACATGCAAACGATGGCAAAGCGTCTGGTTTCCGTATGATCGCGATAGCCGAAAACCTAATTTATCAATAATCGAAGCGATCATATGGAAGCGCCTTGGTCTGCTAATCGCTGAGATAGAAAAAACTTCTGTTTATTTCAGCCATCGTGTAGCCTCCCACGCAGTCGTTTTTAGGGGAGTCAACGACTGCGTGGGAGGCTAGCCATATCGTGGCGATCGCAGCGATCAAACTTTCCCAATAGACTACAAATGACCTTTATTTCAGAGGACATGCAAATTGTATCGATCGCTGAATTTTTGTTTTTGCAGCAATCACTGGTTTCTCCTTTTTCCGCGATCGAAGCGACTGCAACCAACGTGGCGATCGATCATATGGAAACCAGGCATTATTGCATCACGTAATGTAACAAGAGCCTCATGATCTTTTAATTTATCGGTAGCGGTATTGTTTGTTAAAAGCATTTTAGAAAATACGCGCGCTGATTGGTTAGAAATCGTGTTTCTATAACTCGATAGAAACACAGAACTAGCACGAGCTGTTGACGTAATGATGACGTGAGTAAAGAGAATTTACATTTTGATAATCAAAGTTAACAAGTTGTTTTCCTTTTCTTCGTCGCGGTGTTTTCTAAAAGAAATAGAAAACGTGTTCTCCGTGTTTCTATCGAGTTATAGAAACTATTTACTTATTTACTATTTACTTATAAGGCCCTGAAAGCTCTGGCACCTCAATACATATCTGATTTTCTAGTACAATACAAACCACCTAGAGCTTTGCGTTCTTCCGATAAGAATCTGTTACAAGTTCCTCATTAGGCAGATCGTTTAGTTACATGGCGCCATTTTTGTGGAACCAGCTTCCAGACGCCATACGGCAAGCATCATCGCTTGCGACATTTAAATCCAATTTGAAGACTCGTTTATTTCATCAAGTTTTTAATTAGGCATTAGGTTTTTTGCTTAATACTTTAGTTGTCTTAGTCTTTTTTTTTATCTTATTCTTTCTACTCACATAGTTGTACAGCGCTCTGAACTCTAGCACGGGCGCTATAAAAAATTGTTTTACTATCACCCAACTAGTCGGACAGAAAAGGCAGCTTCAACATCGCCTCACAGAAAGTGGTCGGAAACAAGAAACCTTAGGGATAAGCAAAAGAAATATCATGGTTGTGAGAGAAATATACTGAGCCTCTTGACGGAAGTTTATTTGATGCATGGCACAAAAACTGGAACCGTGGCCGAGTAGAATAACAAAAACAACGAGAGCAGCGATTCTTCTCGTCTTCACTAAACGTGACACTTGCAAAAGTTAAATGTTTGAAGCTTGTGATTGGTACATGGCATCGAGTGCAGATAAAAGACCACTCTTACTGTGTTGATTTTTAGTTTCCTTCGAAGGATTTCCTTTAGTGAATGTTGCTGTGAAGTTTTCTCAGAGCTGCAAGGAAATTGTTTAAAAAAGAAACGAGCACAGATCTGGTGTTTTGTCGTTCTAAAACACTCAATTTCTTCTGTATTTCGTTTCCAGTAATGCAATTTCTACTTATTAATTCCGCAGCGAGATGATTTTGCTAATGGCTGCCGGTTTCGGGTGAAAATTTAACTCAGCTTTATTTATTTGCTGAAGCGTTCATTGACCATATTTGTCGCACTCGGTATATGAGCTGATAACCTGTGTCCGTCCAGCCAATGAAAATTAATGCTGGAAATCTAATATCCGGAGTTTAGTTTTTAATAATTAACAATTTTTCTACGAGGGCGCGCTGGATATGAAATGATAAATAACCAACGAGGCGCGTAGCATAGAAAATACAGCGAATAAGAATGTTGGAAAGCCGTTGTATGGGATTCCACAGAACATTTCTATCACACCCAACCTTCCCATCGTGCACCATGGGCAAGCCTTCGGTCATTTCACTCCAGACACCGAACTGTCAACGTCAACCAATTCAATCCTCCGCGACTCAGTGTATATAGGTAGAACTATAGCAAGCAGTAGGTGACTTTCCGCCAGTGCATAAGTATCATACATTGATACAACTGCAAGAATATTGATCGTCTTGTACTTGGCTTTGTCGCCTTCACCTTCCATTCGTCCGCCATCTTGGATGAGCAGTGAAAGCATGGATTGCGTTACATGGAGGCGGCGAGGAGCCATCCCTTTTATAGTCAGATGGAGTAATAGTTATGCAAGGCTCTCTAGTGGTATACCATGGAGTATCCCACTCGCCACTTGTATTTTCTGTGCTTACACACTCGCGCATAAAAGGCTCGTGTGCATATGAAGAAAATAGACAGTCAATGACTGCATGTGGCTACTGCTTTAGAATCTTCCCATGCACTTGCGAAACGTAGGTCAGTTGTTGAGGAAGCAAATCACCAGCCTTTACTCTTTACATGTTCTGAGAGTCACGCAAGGCACACTTTTCTGATCAGAGATGTTGTTAGAATTGTTGCTCAGTTAGTATCTGATCTTGCTTGCAATTTTTATTTCAAGGGCAAAGAGGCCGAACGGAATACCGAACGACGGCATTTCGGATGGAAAAACGTTTCCGTAAAGCAAGCCGGAAGGACAACAGTTTCAGACCTAACTTAATTTCTTTAAGATACTTAAATATCATTCAGGTCGAACGGCTAGGAATATGTGTCGCCGGCTTGAGTCTGACTTGCGTGTTATGCAATGGTCATTCTCAAAGAAGTGAACTTGCGAAACGGCTTGTTGAGACATTTGATATCCCTTTCCTGGAAACATTTTCAGCCTAAAATTAAAATAACTGAGCAAGACTCGCATTCAAAAACGATGGTCAACGATAATGGTGCACGAACTTGTTAAAAAGATGAATGTTAAGCGTGTAGATTTCTGTACAGTTTTTATGCTTATGCTTATGCTTATGTAACCCCGGTTCACACATATATTTTTCTTATGCTTATGCTTATGTTTATGCTTATGTGCTTATGTCAAAGTGTGAACCAGCCCTTTTAAAACATGTTAAAAGTGCAAAGCGCAAATTTGCATAGTAACATGATCTCTGCAAGTGCAAGAGATGTTTATCACGGAGACCAAAATAGGTTTTGAGGGTCTTTTCAAAGGTAAATCACTTTGAATCGAAATGACGCCTAGATGCAGAGGTTTTTCAGTTACACAATATTTTACGGTCTATTTTGTGAAGATTGTGGAATTATCCGATTGTTTTGTGAACCGTGCGATGAATGCGATTCGGTGTAAACATCGGCGCCTTTGGTCCTTGAATACAGTAAATCCGATATTAATCTCCTATGAGCCTTCTTGCATGGTAGGCTGTGAAGTTAAAACATCGCCTTCTTTAGCCATCGAACATAGCAAATCCCAAATGTATGAAATGCGGCAAGTGAAGAGTGATCATCGCAGTAAATTTTCCAATTTAAGCAACTGGAAAGAAGAAGCCTGAAAAAATCAGGGCTTCAACGGGATTCGAACCCGTGACCTCCGCGATACCGGTGCGATGCTCTACCAACTGAGCTATGAAGCCACACATTGGGAGCGAGGTCAATTTATTGAGTTCATATTTTCCCGCACAGTGAAGTGATGTGAAGTATATATGAAATAATTCATATTTGTACTGCGGTTGTAGATGCAAGTGAAGAGTGATCATCGCAGTAAATTTTCCAATTTAAGCAACTGGAAAGAAGAAGCCTGAAAAAATCAGGGCTTCAACGGGATTCGAACCCGTGACCTCCGCGATACCGGTGCGATGCTCTACCAACTGAGCTATGAAGCCACACATTGGGAGCGAGGTCAATTTATTGAGTTCATATTTTCCCGCACAGTGAAGTGATGTGAAGTATATATGAAATAATTCATATTTGTACTGCGGTTGTAGATGCAAGTGAAGAGTGATCATCGCAGTAAATTTTCCAATTTAAGCAACTGGAAAGAAGAAGCCTGAAAAAATCAGGGCTTCAACGGGATTCGAACCCGTGACCTCCGCGATACCGGTGCGATGCTCTACCAACTGAGCTATGAAGCCACACATTGGGAGCGAGGTCAATTTATTGAGTTCATATTTTCCCGCACAGTGAAGTGATGTGAAGTATATATGAAATAATTCATATTTGTACTGCGGTTGTAGATGCAAGTGAAGAGTGATCATCGCAGTAAATTTTCCAATTTAAGCAACTGGAAAGAAGAAGCCTGAAAAAATCAGGGCTTCAACGGGATTCGAACCCGTGACCTCCGCGATACCGGTGCGATGCTCTACCAACTGAGCTATGAAGCCACACATTGGGAGCGAGGTCAATTTATTGAGTTCGACACGTCGCTACCAGAGCCCATTCGTGCTAAGTCCGGAAGCAATGGGGTCAAAATCGGCAGAGCTCATTCGTATTCTATTGTTAGACTCACTCACTCACTCACTCACTCACTCACTCACTCACATGGTTCATACCTCACTCACTCAACACGATAGCATAGTGGCTTCGCCTCCGCTGGGAGCGCGTAGCCACAAAAAACAAGTGACTCGTGGGATATTCAACGGTATACCACTCGAAAGCATTGCATAACTAGTATACACTCCACAGACGTATGCAGTTGCATTTTAGCTGCACGATCGAGTCCCATCGCTTACATTCCGACAGTCTTTTCAACAATAGGTACAATACTGGAAGAAACTAGCAAAGAATGTGGTTAACATGGGTTTTTCAGCCAGAAGTCTGCCAAGCAAGAGCAAAGAAAACTGAACGAAGCAGACTAGAGGCGTTTCCCGAAATTTATCCGAACTGACAAGAGCTGCAACAAATTTTACTGCAAGGGGAGGCACTCAGCAGCAACTAAAAGGGCCAAAAATTGGTCTGTTTCAACGTTCAAGAGTAAAAGTTTACTCTGTTTTTACATTTGCTCAAACTACGGAAAACAAGTGAATTCGTTGTTACATGTTCACTGCCAGAGAGGCGAGCATAATTTTTCGATGCAAAGTCTCAGAATTCGACAAATTACGCTACAAAAAACAGTAACAAGTCAGTATAGCTACTGAAAACGTACTCAACCGCGAATAAATCTATCAATCACAAATTAATAAATTGGTACTACTTTCTTTTCCCTCTGACTTTTATAGCTTGGTGCAATGAGAAAAAGCACAGACAGCGCTGAAACAAATTTCGCTTGCCCAACTGGATACAAACCTTCGTCGATTATATTTTCGCCTAGGACAGAAATATATCAGGGCATGTCTACAGTAAATCTATACTCATTGGTTTTGGTCATGGCATAGGAAGATATTTGAATGCACTGCCACTTAACAAAGACCTGAAGCTCTCCTCCAACCCAAGTTTCAAAAATCAATCGTGAGCTTCCTGGAGTCCGTCTTCACCAACAGCAGTGTACACGCCAAAGTAAACATCATTTTGAACAATCAAAATCCCACTTCGGGTATTTGACTTTTACCAAGACTACATTTCTACGAACACTTGAGAAGACTCTGAGAGAACGTTTGAAAGATTTTCGATTCCTTGATTCATTTTGCATTGAGATAAACAAGATTGAACTTTCTCGTTCAAACTTGAACAAAGTGTGGCGTGTTTTTAACCAGCCAATAGCAGCTTTTGTTTTTCTTCACCACGCGTTGCGAGAATTTTGTACTCAATCACAAAGAAAGCCTGCTTTCAGAACCTTGTTGTTGCTATGTTACAAAAGAGTGCTTATAGCTGTACGTATATCGAGTTATGGATGCACTTGGAAAGTTTGGAGAGCACTCAAGAAGCTAGAGTTGGTCTCGGCTACGCCCCAAGCAACTCTTACGCTTCTCTCGTGCTCTCCAAACCTCCCGCGTGCATCCATTTAACTCACGCACGCTAAGCACGCTAGCTAAGCGTGAACCAATTCTTTATTATTGAATTGCAGGAGGAAACTCAAACTCGAGGCAAAGAAAAAAAAGGTCAAGTGCATGTGCATGTCTCTAAATATGACAGAAAGTTGTCAAAAAGCTGTCAAGAAAATCGTCAAAACCTGGTGCCCTTCACAACGGTAAGACTGGCAAGGTCCGTAATTGTAAGCGACAAGCTTCCACCGTCTGAAGCGGTAAGAATTAGCATTTGGATGCTAAGAAAACTGAGGTGAGTTGGCTGGCTTTGCTATTTTATAGTGTAGGGGTTTGCGAGAGAAAACCTCTTGTGGTCTGGCAAGGTTGTCCTTACTGCTGTGACTGCACTAATGATGTTTTGCCGCTAGAATCTTTTATTGAAGAAACTTTTGCGGTCGGACGTTGGAAGTAACAGTAAGCCTGTGTCTAAATGTCCGACAGCCGGACAAAATTTTCAAGATGCTTGGTGTCGGGCAGTCGAAATTTTCTCGTGTTGTGGTTTTAATATCGGTGATTACCTGATATAAACATCAATATTCCTTGTTTCCTACCCCTAATCCCTAACCTAATTAGCACAATCCACCCTGAAAGCGAAGAAAATCAGACTTCCAGACACCTAGTATTTTGAAAATTTTGTCCGGCTGCCGGACATAGAGACACTTTGTAACAGTGAAGGTCGGCACACACGATGGGACTTGTCTCCGGGACTTGTCCCTTAAAGAGTTTAGACGAAGGGAATGGTCGCAAGGACTAGTCCCATGTGGTGTTTACACGCGGAGACTTATTGCACAGGAACATCGCAAAAACTAAGAGAAAAAGGTATTATTCTTTCACTCTCTGGCATTTCCAAAGTGAAACCGAAATTAATTATTAAATTAATAATGTAGCATTGAAATAAATCAGCGCAATATAAACTGCAAATTGTTTCGCTAAACTCTTGAATTCAATGCCTGAATTTTTCCGATTCAGTTCGTTAGAAACAGAAAATAACGTTTAGTTACAGATCTGGATATAACCAATACAGAAGCAAAAAGAGGCGAATATTCAATCAAGATCTCTTCCTCTACGTGAGCCGCCGCCATCTTAGTCCATCTTTAAACAGAGTCCGTAATGATTTATGGGCGCTTATTTTGCCGATTTGCGATTGGTTTATTTTAATTTGGTCACAGGGACTAGTCCTACGAACAGTTCACACGAAGGGTTTTGAGGGACAAGTCGCAAGGACTAGTCCCACAATTTCAAACCAGTTTGAATTCGTGGAACAAGTCGCAGGGACCAAATTCTGCGACTGGATTTTTTGCCAAAAATGGCTAGTTCACACAATGGGACTTGTCTCCGCGACTTGTAGAGGGTACTGGTCCCCTCGTGTTGCCGACCTTAAAACTATTAAGGCACTTTAGGATTTGTATGAATGACATGTCTTGAAAAACATTACAAAACATCACAACAATCATCATCATCATCATCATCATCATTACTATTATTATTATTATTATTAGCCAAATTTCCACGGTCTGTAACTTCGAACTCGGTTGTAACAGGTAAGTATGTCCGGCACCCTTAAGTCAAAACTGGAGTAGTTTGAACCTAGTCACTTGACACCGTGTTGATTTTATTTTCATCAGACTACTAAGCTTGTCTTAGTCATATAGTATGCTCTCACGAACTGACTTACCGAATCACAGAAAAACCTGTATAGCTGCAAGCAGTTGGCAGGTTCGAGTATTGGCTAGTGATTGAAAAGGCTTTTACCTGCTCGGAAAGTGGTGAGGAAAATTTATCACCCTCCGCTGTTACAGAAAAAACCAGCTGCCACAAAATAAACCCTGAATGACTAAAATAACTAAGTGTCTGGAGAGAATATGCCCGACGCACCCTGCTCTAACGAGTTCATACGTTCGATTGAAAACTGCTTGTACCTGATATAAAAAGGTTTTATCCATAAGGCTTCTGGCTAGGGAGAAGTAAAACTGTTTCACAATACATTTTGTTTGCATACACAGTTTCTGTGTTCCAAAGAACGTAATGTAGTCACAGTACTTGAATCCTGGCTACCGTTCTTCCTCTCGTCGGTACTTAGAAAACCTTAGAGATGTCATTTCTATTTATATAGATCTCCGAGTTCTATATAGTTACGATTAAAACTAAGTTGAAACAGAAATATCGACATCACAATAAAAGGAAATGCCGGCGCCAAATATTCCGTTTGTGGTTAAGCTGATCGAGGTTGCCTTGCCGGATATTATTCATTTTCTGAAAAGCAGAAACCGCTGTTCGTGAGGCTTCCGTTTATAGAGTCAGCCATATTTGTTTCTTAAAGTCGATTCATTTTGCATATTAAAACACAGTTCTTCTCTGGACATTATCAGACGTCGGCTGGTGGTTGAAATTCAAACTTCTGAGAATAAAAATCACAAAAGGGCCAAAAAGAACTTGTTCGTTTCTTTTGACGGGCACATATACAAGTGGAAAAGCCCAAGCCCATAAATCTGATTTCTTTTGTCCGTATTGTCGTACTGCCTTCGATGGCAAACTAGCCAAAAGGAAATTTTCAAATTTTACTCAGTGCTCAATACTGACCAAAGACCTGACAAGGTTTATAGGATTTATTTATTATTTAATTTGCATTTACTATATTTAGAGCTGCGTTGTTTTATGTGCTGTTTAGAAGTCATGGTAATGATCGAGGTTGAATATGTATTAGGGAGAATACGCTGCTTTAGGTGAAAAATGTTTTAAATACGGAATTTCTAAAAGACCATCTTCAACATTGTGTTAAAAAACATGATGGGCATTCAGTGGCAAGGGAAGGCAAAATATTTCAAAAATATTGTTATTGAAATAACAGAACATTCATTTGCAACTCTGAGCTAAAAATAGAAATAATACTCAATTATAGAAGCGACGAAGGCAAAAATAGAATCAGATAATTAAGAATTTAGCAGCCTTCGAGTGCCCAGCTGGTATTGTGGTGAAACTGGATAATTTACATAATTTGTTGCCTTGACAACTGGCAAACGAAGCGCGAGAAACAGGTGGCATGTAAGGTTCGCTCCAGTCTCTCAGGCGGAAAGTCCTAAGGGGATAAAATATAAACCTGGATTTGCCATTGCCTGGACTGGGAAAATGGGATTTGGGTCACTGGGACTGGGAGAATCAATCACAAAAATGGGAATGGGAAACACGTCTGCCATTATAAAGACACTAATAGTAGGGCATTTTCTGAATTCAATAGCTAAAATAAAAGGTATGGGAGGAGTTTTGATGGAGAGAAAGTCCGCGAAAACAAACCAGGGAACTGCCCACAGTGTAACATACCATGAAAAATATCACGAAAATAACAAACATACTTATTACTCGGCAAAATTAGTTAAAAAAAAAAAAAGCAATGGAACACAGAATTGCGTTTCTACACTCGATGTCAGGTAACGATGAAAAACCTGCCCTGGGATTTCTTTTTAATTTCACTTCTGGGACTAGGACTTGATCTAAAGAAAGGTTGGGAAATAGGGACTTAGAGAGAATATGGGCTGGGAAAATCAGGACCCTCAGGATAGACCGCGGAAACCCGTCTTGTGGGCCTCTATTCGCAATGCCTTGCAAATACTAAGTCAAAATTTACGAAATATTAGTTGCCCCGGAGTGAAAACGTGGAAGATAAACATACTAAGTAATTCCTTTAACTTGCTTGTGACTCTAAGTATAACTCGAACTTCTTATTTTCATGTAGCCCTCATAAATTAACTCCCAAAAACACGAACCTGTTTTCAGGTTGGTCATGTTCTAACATCAACGAAAACTGAATAACAACAGCAACACTGTTAGTTTTTGTGACATCCTATCCCATGTTACAGTACTCAGCTGAAATGTTTAAAAGTTGAGTGAATTCACAATGTACAATGAGGATTGCAAGAATATCATTTAGTAACAGCGCTGGTCCGTTTAGGGCTCTTTATACTTCTTTAACCATCACCATAATCATTCTGTGCCATAAATGTCAGCATCAGCATTAGCATCATCTTATCCTCTCTTGTCACCCGTCATCAACATCATCTTCATCATCATCATCATTAGCGTGTTTACTAACGGCAGTCAAAGTAGTTTGAAACTGTGGCAAAGGGGCGCAGCGACCATATACACGCTAATGCACGTGTTTACGCGTTTTGTCCTGTTTTGATTTATGACAACGTGGGGAATGGTATTTCCGAGCTCCTAAAAGTAAAACTTTTGGGGGACATGCCCCCTAGACCCACTGATAGCAGGAACCACTGATAGACAGGAAGAAAGGACCGCCTAGATAGATTACTGGATTTAACTATGGTAAAATATTTCCATGCTGTTTGATTCGTAGAGTGTTTTCTTAGTCATAATCATCAAGGAAGCTGATTCCTTTTTTAAAAGCAATACGGACATAGAAATTTCCCGGCACCTAAGCCTAAAAGTGCGAAGTAACACAGCTAAAATTTTTAGCTCAAAAATTCTACTTGCTCTTTAGATGTTTTAAATCTTGATATTCACGAAAATTGTTGAGGAAGGAATTCTAACTTGAAATATTTTTCGCATTCTCCTAATAGTCAGTTGGTAAGGCTCCAAAACTAAGAGTTGTCCAATCGCTTATCATCGCTTTTTTCCGTTTAGAGTAATTAAATTTGGCTTCTGACGTACAGACGAGCTGGTGAATAAAATGTGGCGGTGAACACTGGCGTTCGACATTCTGAGCTCGTTGTTTATATAATTTATTGAAGGAAGAAGCATAAATACCGCATATAATCTCATTTTACATCAACTTTCGGATATCTTCGCTGATAAACGAATTTTAATGTTCTTTCAGCGTCCATAGCAACCGGATCTGAAAAGCTAGAGACTAAATTTAAACATGTGTTTTTGAAGAGTCGTCTCAACGCGAAACTCGGATATACTTCGTCAGACCGATTTGTTTATGGTTTTACTTATTATTTCCATGGTAGCAGAGTTTCGAAAGTTTAAATAAACAAGCACTTTAGATCACGATGTACAGTTTTCGCAAGTTCGACTCACTTCAGTTATGGCGCAAGCGAACCGCCTTCTCCGTGAAACTTGACTTTTCAATCTATTTTGTTCTATTCAATCAATCTATTTTTGGGGGGTTAGCTCTCCAACATGTGAAGAATAAAACTGATCTGGAGCCACAACGAACATGACGAACTCAAACTTTGCCTGGAAGCAGGTTCAAGACTGAATTCATTCGTTTCGAAGTTAATTGTCCATCGCAATAAATTGTATGCAAAACTGACATATTTCGGAACAGTCCTTCGACTGTGATCCATATCGTATCCGCAAGTATACCGAATCCCTCTAAGCGCTTGTAATCGTCGCTTTCATGTGAGATTGTTGGACCTTTAGCAAAATGTTTACAATTCTGCGATTAAAACTTCTATATTTAGCTGATTTAGTTTAAATAAAAACCGAAATAGAGATAAAGCCCACTTACAATAAACACAGCTCTTTTCGGGAAAATTACACCACGAGAATCAGATGAATTAAAGAAGATTGACAGGACTTATAAGCTGAACAATGTGATAAGTTTTCGGTACAAATTCGTAAATTTATAATGAAAACACTACAGAACACCATCCAGTCTCGATCTTTGTCAACCGACATCTTTCGCAACCGCATTTGAAGGGTCCGATTCACTTGAGCGCTTTCTAAACAAAAGCCGCGATATTTTAAGTAATGTCATGATTATAGAGGTTATGCCATTGATATTTTAATTTCCTTTGTCTTTTGACTTTATTTTTAGCATGTTGTGTAAATTTGTTATTCGAATGTTGTCATTTGATGGCGTTCTGCGGTCGGGCCGCCAAACTGCCTAATAACCAAGTTTTCCCTCTAAAGTCGAATAAAAATTTCCGTTTTGTTCCCTGATTCAAACTCTTCAAGGTAACGCGTAGATAAATTCTCCGGTCAAGTTTTGAAGCTTCTCTGAGATAACAAAAAGGTAATTCATTTCGACCTTAGAGCGAATGATGTCCAGCATAGGCCCTTAACCCACCTGAAAGCGATGTCAAAACAAGAGAAAGACTTCTCCATCAGTTTTGTTGTTTTTTAAAATCGCAGTTTTGTTATCTTATATTTGGTCGAAACTATAAAAAATGCATTTGACTTTAGGAAATTTATATTCTTGTGTCATTTTCCTGGCGGAAGTTGAGGTTTAGTAACATATAGTTCTGAAAAAGTGCGGCTTAGAATGTTCCGCCCCAGCGAATTATCCCATGTACTTATGCTCTTTTTCGCAATGGGTCCCTTTGTGACGTTTACTTCTTTTCAGTTTTCTTGGATAGGTATAAGTAAGGGGTCTGTTTGGTATTATATTACTGA
>OX419339.1:2622988-2662988 GCA_948470475.1 Galaxea fascicularis
TACCGCGCTACCCATCGCCTCCTTCTACTTGGTAACAATTTGTCGTCGTGTATGGCTGTGTTATTTGGGTTTGAAGGTGGTTGATTTTGGTTTTGATCGAATGAGTAATAAGTGTTATTTCTAATCTCCAAGGGGCTGGAGAATCAGGGAAAAGCACCATCGTGAAACAGATGAGGATCTTACACGACGCACACGGTTTTACGGAACAGTGAGTGTTGTGTCACTGTTGTTTAGCATACAAATTATTAGGAGTGAGGAAGGCAGGCTACGATCGAACAAGAATTATTCAGAAGGGACGTCTTGTGTTAATCTGCGTCTTTGCTTCATTTCTCACAGGGAAAAGAGGCAAAAAATTGAGGATATAAAGAAGAATATTAGAGATGCGATATTGGTAAGACTAGCCTATTTACAATCTACCACCCACATTTACGTCGCGATTCGTTGCGATTTCACAGCTTTTTTCGATTCCTTTCGCTTGGATTTTTTCTGAGATGCATAGTTCTTATTTCTTAGACCATAACAGGGGCCATGTCGACGCTAACACCGCCGGTAAAGCTAGCAAACCCCAATAACCAATTTAGAATTGACTACCTTCACGAAGTAGCCACGACGCCAGACTTCGACTATCCCCCGGTAAGGCCAGATGATATTTTGCTATAATTGTTATCTTTAGCATTTTAAATTCCCTGTAAAAGAACGAGGAAAGCATCGAAAGTAAATCTCGCGAGGTCAGCTTTTCAAACGAGCGGTTTCGCTCGTAGTTTTGTACACATCTCTAATTATGGAAACCAGAGGTCTTTGGCTGAGGGCAGGCGAATGCTTTGAACAAACAAAAAATGTGTTTTCGTCTTGTGTTGCCGTTCGTATCCCGGATTTTTGTAACTTTTCGCTGTATTTATTTTTTAGGAGTTCTACGAGCACACGAAAATCTTATGGCAAGACGCAGGAGTTCTTGAATGCTTCGAACGATCGAATGAGTATCAACTCATCGACTGCGCGCAATAGTAAGTGTATTTATTATAACATCTTTGGGGCTTTTTTACATGGTCAAGACGTTGAAACACTCCATTATTCTCTGTTTTCGATTATATCTGGGTTATAATAAGTGTATTTTCAAGTTTTATACTGTAGAAAATACGCTTGTCAAGGTTTTATTTTACCTGTGGTAGAGTGTTGGACGTAGCCATGGGGTTTAGAACATGGCAGCATGTTTACAAACTAAGTAACCCGACAAAATGGCTGGAAAAGAATTATTATTCGTGTTCATAGCGCTTCTTTGATGTTATTTTCTCCCACTGATGAATATTTCCCCTGCACTCCGTGTAAGAATCTTCGTTAAGTATTATTTATTTTCTAGCGGTTTTTTCAAGCGATAAAATCGTGATTTTACGTTCGAAAACCTCTGTCACGCTGTTGCGAACCGTTGTTAGTATGAAGTTTAGTACGAAGCCATATGCGAGCGAAGACTGTTGCCTTACTAAAGCCTGTGTTTTATGTCCGGTACTGTTCGTTGCGTTATAGTTTTTATCTAAGATGGCTTTTCTGTTATTAAAACGATTCTTAAACTGTTTCGTTGCTATTCTTGGTGTCTGGGATGTCAGATGATAAACTGAAGAATAACGAGGGAAAATTTCTGTTAAGATTTACTTGGTACGTGAAGGAACATTGTGTTTCCTATGCGACTTGAAGATACATCGATACACGCGCTTCCATAAATTTCTACTTGGTATACGGCTAGAAAAGTAACTTTAATTTAGCTTTTTGTGCGTATTCAGTGCGTTCTGATAAAGGAGACATGGGGCTGTTTGTGTCATAAAACAGATCTTTTGCCAGCCAACTTTATTTTGTTTTGAATTGGTTTCCATGCAGAAGCTAACGAAACTTTTATGGTAAAGATACTTGAAGAGTTGCGATTTTAAAGCCATTTTTTGTGTAGTGAAGAAGTATACTGTGCTGCCGGCAAAATGGCTGTTGTGCAAAAAGCAATAACAGTGTTGTTGAACCATGTGATGGTCGCACTGGCTGGTCGATACGAATGTTTTTGTGTCGATTTCGCTTTATCGTTGGCTTCGAAGTCTTGCGTTTGAGCGGATCTTGAGCCTGTTGCGTCAACGATAATTCTGAGGGTGGCATGTTGGAACAGTAAAAATCTACTAACAATCCCTAAATGTAGAATATTTATTTCTAATCGTACTGGCTAAACACCAGGAGAGCAATTTTAGCCGAATATGGATCGCTGCCTTTCAGAAGGTTGTTTCGTATTATTCCTATTTTTAGATCAGTTGCACAGACTTGAGCATATTTTAGTGGTTTCGAATTGTATGAATTTTGAAACCATTTGACCTCCAGTCCATATCTTGTGTTGATCAAAACTGCTAGGAATAGTGAATTTTTTTAGCTTAATTTTAAGCACTATTAGTCAATAGTTTGAAATGCAGTATTCAGGGCATTGACTATCTTCCATTGAGACATCTGCATGTTTCAAGTTTTATCATCATATAGTTTTGTTCTTTTTGTTGAGAATCATTATTCTTTTGTGCTCAATACTTCCCCTTTCCTGAACAGAAAAGCTAGTCTTGTACTTGTGTTTTTTTTTTTCAACATGACTGAATCCAAATCATTTTACCATTATCTTTGCCTTTTCACTAACCTTAATGCAATTGCCACAGCAACATTTTTGGTTGAAAATTGTGTTGATTGAACCTTTTCTTTGAGATAAACATTTAACTGTTTGTGCTGTGAAGGTCAGCTTATGGTCATTTTCTTCAAGACTAGAAGTTTCTCTAGTTGTCAGACCAAAAATTACCTCAGTCATTAAATTTTATTTCTGACCATCTGCAAATGTGAGCCTGTGGATCAAAATAGCACATGCCTTGACAAGTTTCTGTCATATTTATTGATTCACATTAATATTTATCCTGTGAACAACAATTTATTTGTTTGTTTGTTGTATATTTTCTGGCAAGACTTATCAATGTTAGCAGCTTCTCTTATGAAAATATATTGTGGGGCTTTGTTGCAGGTTAACTTTGGGCCTTGACAGTTTGCATGCAAGTGAAATTATAGAGCTGCTGCCAGAAATCCAAGCTTTCATTTAAATAGAATTATTCTGGCAAGAGTCTGAACTGTTCTTTATAGAGATGGAACTTAAGTATTTCATGCTAAAATTCCAAGCAAGGACCTGGATTCTTGCAAGTTGATCGAGAGTTCATGTTTGTAAGTAAAGCGTATTTCTAGTTTTGCAAGGTCTGAGGCTTCAAACCTTTGACTTAAATAAATATGGTTGAAATCACTTAGGCCCTGATCCTTTGAATGTGTATATTATGTTTTACATGGAATAGAATCTATCCAGGTGCTAAGGGAAAAAATAAATGCTTGTCTCTTTCAAAAGTGCTTTCTGTTGTAGCTGTTGGTCAAGAGCATGTGGACCACAAAATACGTGGGAAGGGCCACTGTTTTTTATTTGATCTCATTTTCGTTTTCTGGTTTGAACCTGTCTCTGCGAATCTGAGTTCAGTGTTTTTACTTACATATAAATTTATCCATTGTTTAAGCAGACCACTAGTCTTTGCTCCAACAGGGCCTAAGGTAAATCAGGTGAATTCCTTATCACAACTCTTTGAAATTTCTTGAGTTGTTCCAAGGTTTTCAAAATTGATAGTGTGGGATTAGCTCTCTTGTTTTCAATAGAGTCGAATCAAAGCCAAATTTCTGCTGATCCTGTCAGTGTATTTATTTTGAACTTCATTAAGGGATCAGGGATTCTGAGAAATCAGAAATGTACATGGCTAGTTTTGGTTGTAAATCTTTGATTTCTCTCTTGCCTCTTCATCGGTAGGCAACATGCGGTTTTTAATACCTTTTCAATTAAAGGATATTGCACAAGTTTCGAATGCGATTGATGCAATGTTCTTTGTCACTAAACAACCAGAGATGAAATATTTGGTGACAAAGCAAACGTCTGTGTTTATGTGCATGTTAGTAACAAAGTCCTGTATACCAACTTTGGTTGTTTAATATTGATCTGAAGAAGTATTTTTAAAGTCAGTAGTTGTTAGCCTGTTCATTCTGTTGTGGAACACAGGCCAAAGAGGCCCTTAGATTTGTTGGTTTAATTTGTAACTGGGTCTTTTTTTATTAGAATGTTGTGTTGCATGAAAATTTTTGAGTTTATTTTGGGAATAATTATTGATATTTGTGTTTCACGAGATTTGAACTTTCAACTCTTATCACTGGGAACACATTTTTGCTGTGCTAGTACTTGATAAGTTTCTGTCCAGTTTTTGATATAAGAAACTTGTGTATTTAAGCATTCACATGTAGGGATGCACTGTTCTGTTTATTTTATCTCACATTTTGAGTCGTCAGCTATGACGAAAAGTAATCAAGAAGTGTTATTTCACATGCTACCTTGCCAGAGAAATGGCAGTTGTTAAGATGGCCACTGAGGTTTGCAGTCAGCGGTTGTTTCATTTTCATGAAGAATATCAAAATGATTGGAGTTGATTTTTATGGATTATTTTGTTTGCACATGTAAAGGATCAGTAAATCTTGTGACAAATTCCTAGCTCAATTGCTCGTGGGCAGCCTGTCACTCAGCCTCTGCTGCAAGCTTGAGGTGTCTTGAGGGTCAGACTGTGATACTTCCAAGGAACTTTTTTCCTTGTGCTTTGCACAGAGTATGTGGATTCAAATTTTTATATGTGGAGGTAAAGGAGACAAGGCCAACATTGGAACATCACTGCTCAGTGACATGATCATGTGAACCGGAGCAGGTTTTTGTACTCTGCACACTCTCAGAAAACCAAGTCGAAACAGTCCTTTGGCCTCCATCAAATTACTGTGAACACTAGAAATATTTATAGTGTTATTGTGTTTCAAGCAAAAAGCCAGTTACATGTGGTTTAATGAATCTTCTGATTGGCTACTGCTCAGCAGGAAATGTCAAAATCAAATCAAAGTATTCATGGTTTGTGTATTCACAAATGCGCTGCTCGTCAGTGAATAGTGGCTTAACTCCTGATGTCAACAGTGGTGGAACAGAATTCATATTGAACTTTATGTTGGTCATGAGTACTCTAATATGAATTTTATATTTACATGTAACTTCTTCAGAAGGTTCAGAAGGTCTAATTCATAATTAATACAAACAAAGCATGAAAATGAGGGAAGGTTGAAAGTGCTGTTGATTTGAATTAGATCACATGGTCAGATTTATGAAATTGTGAATGTTAATGTTAATTGTTAATAGTTAATGTTTGTACGTACATTCTAACTATGAAGGTTGTCTTTTCTTACAATATTACTTGATTAGTAATGTTTCTTACTGACAACCACTGCCTCCATTACCTCACTGATTTTTTTTTTTCATTGAATTGCCTTCAGTTGTTCCTCACCTAATAATGGTAATAGGGCTGAGCGGAGTCCAATTCAGTCTGTAATCATATGAGTGATAAACAAAATTGGACGGTTGCGTAGTGTGAGTCCGACACGCGAGTCCGATTTGTTTCATCATGAGTGTGATCACAGACTGAATTGGACCACACAAAATCCTGCTACGAATTAATCATATCTAAAACAAAATTCAAGAAAGAAATAAGAGAGAAATGTTTCAGGAAAAAATAGTTTTCACCCTGAGATGTATGGTAAAGAAATCTTTAAAGTGCAACTGCCCTCTTTCCACATATGAACGATGGCATGCACTGTCTAATTGCTTAGGCATGACATGTCCTGTCCATTTACACTGTCGTATTAGGGCAAAAATCATAGCTGGTGATAGCCAATAAGATGTGAGAATTTTGTTATAGTTGCAATAAAGGTTGTAATAGGTTTAATTCATAGTGTGAAAAAAAAAACACATTTGTGTAGTTTTCTTGTCTTTGTCCTTTGTTATTATTTTTAGCAGATCAGGTAATGTTCTACTTTAAAATTATTAATAATTTGCTGAATGCTTGTTCTTAGTTCTTTCATTTTTGGTTTCTTATCAGCTTTTTGGACAGGGTTGACACAGTCAAGCAGGCTGATTACTTGCCAGTAGAACAGGTAATTAAAAGTTTCATCATTGTTTGTTACTTCTTGTATCCCAGATCTGCTGTTGAGGCACATCTGCTGTTGGTTTCCATATGATCTTAATGGTCTGCGATTGGTCTGCAATGCTATCGGCACCATGATTGGTGATCGGTCTGTGTCACATCTCAGAAAAGTGAAAGCATGTGTCCCCAGCTTCTGCGGCAGTCTGTGGCACAGATCGGGAAAGTGGAACCAAGTCTACTCTACTTTCTACTTCCCTGCAGACCACTGCAGATGCCGAGGACAAATGTTTCCATATGTCTGTGATGTGATGCAGACTGATCGCCGATCATGGGGCTGATAGTGTCACAGACCGATCACAGATCGTTAAGATGATATGGAAACCAGGCTTTAGGCACCTTTGATCATTCCTGATCATTCCCACTCTAGCAGTGACCTGTAATTTTTGTAAGCTGCTTCTCTCCTCTGCTACCCTCTGTTATAATGCACAGTGCTGATAAATGTACGGTGCAGTACCGATTCCAAACCTTCCCCTTGCTCCCTCATGTTAAAACAATAAATCCAAGGTCAGTTTAAAGTTAGTTTCTGGTTTGGTTGTGACAAAAGTGTTGGATAGTTTCTTGTGAGGTGAGTTGCATAAAAAATTTCATTAAGAATGCAGAGGAGTTTGTGACAGTCACATTATTATATTGTTTTTTTTGTTCTGTGGATGCCAGGAAAAGCTTCTTGTTTTTCACTACACCCTATCCCTAACAGGCTAAGCAAACATTTCACATAGTAATGCTTGATATTTTTCTCTGATTCTTTTCAACTTTAATACCCTTTGTATCCAAGATACCTCACTGTAATGCTCACTCACGTTTTATGTAAATCTTGTTTCTAGGACTTGCTTAGATGTCGAGTTTTGACATCTGGAATCATTGAGACAAGATTTCAAGTTGACAAAGTGAAGTTTCAGTAAGTTTTACTGCTATTTCTTCAATGGGTTTTACACAAATATATTTCCTAACGTGCAATCTTTGTATTTGTTCGACCTGACATTTTTACATTACAGGCCATTTTTAGTTATTAAGCTCAGAGTGGCGTACAGGGTACAGACCTGTAGATAGGTCGTAATATAGATGTTGCTATCTTCAATCTGAGTGTGATATACACTGTAGACAAAGAATGTAAGAAGATATCATTCCTCTAAAAGACAAAAGACAAGAAGGCAAGAGTTAAATGATGTGCTAGATGAATCATGTTTCCCTCTTTCTGGAACATTGATACAGTATTGCTCAAAAGTGAGTTGAAATTCAAACTTTGTGTCTCAATCCTGGATGCTTGAATGCTTTGACTTTAAGGGCTCCAGTTAAGTGCATTGGGTTTTGAGATTTAAGGAAGCAATGGTCTTTTCATGTGAAGTTTTTCAGACATCTAAACTAAGGGGAGTCCACAGTTTGGTCCGTTTTTAAGTAAACAACTTCCTACAGTTTACCTTGATTACCTCATGATCAGTACCATAATTCTTCTCATCTGTACATGTAGTTTTCTAGTGTTTAGTTCAATGATATTATAACATGACTTGTTCTAATAATTCTAAAGAAACATGAAACCAACAATGATAGCACTTAAGTTTAAGTTCCATGGACTATGTTTGTTAGAGATGATACATCACAACACAGGCGCGGCTGACCTATGCACAAAATTGCGTGAAAATTATGATGCCTAGATTCGCAGTGGCTGTTCAAATCTACCTGAAGAAAGAGGTCACTCTTTAAGAGAATGGCCACATTTAAATTTCTCAATTCCTTGCAGAGTCTCAATATACTGTACACTAGCAGTTTAAGGCCTGGGTTTAAAAATGTATTTAAGTCATGCTTTTAAGGCCTGGTTTAAAATTTATGTTTGTAAAAATGGTTCAATTCTTCAAAGAAATGGTCACATGATGTGTGAGAGAGGGTATTACACTTAGGGTTTCTGACTGAGCATGGGAAAAATTAAAATTAGAAAGTCCGTGTTAATATTTTCAACTGCTTGATTTCATCAGCCGAGTGTGGGCAATTCCTCAGTTGTTTCGGATGTTAATACAACCAAAAAGAAAGTAGAAATTGTGGTGATGGATAGAAATGATCCATTTAATTATCGCTTCAACAAATTCTTTTGACTATTAAGCAGGATTTTGTGGATTTTTGGAAATTCTGTGGGATTGTGTGGGTTTGAATGAACTGTGCCGTTCTGCACCTGTGCACCCTGTCAGAAGGCCTGCATTATTACTTGAGCATGTTGAGGACATTGAGAGCTGTCTATTTATTTAATTTTGCTCTAGTGTCTTTACTTTGGCCCTGTACTGCTCAAGTTTTAGGGTAGGGGTTATGATTAAACAGGGACAAAGTGACTTAGCAAGACTTAAGGGAGGTTTTGGATCAAGATTTCTGATCTGTTGCATTCTTTTGAGCAAATGCATTTTCAGATCAGTGATTTTTTTAATCCACTCTGGACAAGGATTCATTGGATCACTGATCTGAGTGACCTAAAATTGGACCATCAGATTTATGATCAGGCACATTCCTTTGGACAACATATTTAAAATTAATTACTGTGCACAGTGCTTTGTTGCTCTTAAAGATGCATTTCACTTGCTTTTCTTGAGTTTATCTCTGCTGCATTTGGTACAATTGTAAGTATGTGTAGTTGTAAAAATATTGCACTTTAGCTCTTCATGTATTTATTTTAGGGAAGTACAGATATTTTGTTCATAGATCAACTTCTGCTTTTACCACAAAATTGCCAGAAAACTCTTTTTGCTTTCTGATGATGCGCACTGCTATTTCTCGCCTGCTGTCATAGTATCTGATCCTGACCACCAAAATTGTGTTCCTTTGGTTCACCATGATAAAGGAACACACCCTTACACTGATTATGTTTGAACCTGCAGTATGTTTGATGTGGGTGGCCAGAGAGATGAAAGAAGGAAATGGATACAATGCTTTAATGGTAAGCAGTTGGCAATCTAAGTATACACTGTGCTATATGGCACTGGTTGACTAAACAAAATCTTAAAATATCATCACTTTTATGGTAGTATTAAATGTCTCACAATGACTTCCCGCAGTGTTAATGTTAGACTTTTTTTCATCCCCAGTTCCGTCTCTTTATTCCCACATGCATGTACGTTGAACCACAACTGCACTGTACATGTCTATGCTCTACACATGTTTTCATGCTCTCGTTTTTTTGTGGAGTCCTTGAATTTCTAACATAGGGTCCTGGAAAAACCTCGAAAAGTCCTTGAATTTTTGGCCTAAAAAAGTGTACAAATCCTAGATCTGTAATACAGTGTATTAGTCACAGTACACTGTAGTTGGATGGATTAAGGATTGTGATAGGTATTAATGTTTGGGTCTGTCTTTATTTAAACAACAATCTTTTGACTTCCCTCACCTAAAACATAAAGATCTCTCCTTGCAACAGACACTAAATCTGATAGGTTGCCTTTATTCGCAATTTTTGCAGACTGCGATGGAAACATTAGTGTTTTCTTTTATGCAAATTCTATGAGTGTTTGCAGTCATGAAATATGTCTTTGTTTCCCAAAACAAAATAATAAAAACCAGACGTGTATAGGATGCGTAATTTTAGACTTGTCAAAACTGGGCATGTGCATTGTTAGCTTACAGTATCTTTGAGCTGCTCTGTACCTGTGGGTATCTGCCCCCCTGAGTAAATCATCAATGATTACATTGTTTTGTCAACTATGCACTCCACCTTCTCACAACGAGGTGTTGCCACAGTATGATGAACTGTGAACCAGCAAAAGAAAGTTGGATTTCTTTTAAAATTCCTGAATTGCACTCTGAAGGTGATAAGTTTTGTAATTTGATTGCAGATGTTACAGCAATAATATTTGTGGTTGCATGCAGTAGTTACAATTTGGTACTAAGAGAAGATCCCAGCCAGGTTAGTGTTGCAAACAGGTTTCTAAACAATTTGAGATAAACAGTACAAAGGCAGGTCTGATGGGCCAACTGGAATCTTCAATAACTGTAAGACAAGTGGATTGTCCTGTGAACGTAAAGTGTTCACTGTTGCTGGCATTTAATTTGGTTTTATTTTTCACTGGAAGGATTGTGACAAACAATATAATTTCTCTACAAAACAATCATTCAATTTTCATTGAAAATGTAAGAACATGATATTAAATGCATAAGTGCTGCCTTGTTATAACTTTTGCCTCTTTTGTATTTTATCCTAGCTAGGTTACTTGCTACTTTTTAATTCACTGTTTTATGTACTGATAATTAATTAATGGTCTGTGTTAAGCATCAATTAAGAGCCCTCCTGTATAGGTACTATATGAATTATTTGTTTATAATGTTGTTGTGAAAATCTCATTTCCAAAATTGCATCCTAATCTTGCATCATAAGTTAAGAAGAATCAAAAGTTAATAGAAAACAAACAGAACAGGAAGCCTGTGAACAGTTTCATCAAACTGATGTGCAACTTTCTTAGCTAGTGATAAAAGGAGAGCTTTTGCAGCTTTAATGTTGTAGTAGTGGAACATGGTGGCTTTGTTTTGAGATATTTTGTCATATATTTTGTCTTTAGGAATTCAAGTAATTAGAAGTGTATATTGTTTTATTTCTGTTGTAAGATTTTGGGATCCTGTTTGTTTTGTTTAATGCAGTGTGTTTTCTCTTATAGAACCGGTTGAAGGAATCTCTTGAATTGTTCAAAAGTATTTGGAATAACAGGTTTGTGTTGGCATTTTAATTTGCACAAGTTCTTGTGGTTAAAGAAAGAGGTTTGGCAGCTAGTGATACTGAGCACCATTACTTTATGTTGTGTTGTATGCCGTAGTTGTTTTTTCAGACTAAGCTGAAAATGGCCAAATGCTTATGTGGTTTTTCTGTCAAGGGTTCATCATTTATACTTACAGTCTTTCCCGTGAAACCGTGAACACCAGAAATATCTATGGAATGTTATTGTGTTTCAAGTAAAAAGCCAATCACGCGTGAGAAAACTGAACCGCAAACCTTAATGGTAATTAGGTTGTGGTTTCATGTTGATTCTGATTGGTCGCGAAACAATGAACATTCCAGAAATTTTTTCTGGCGTTCACGGTTTTACAGGAAAGACTGTAAACCATCATTAGTTTGGGTTTTATCTTCATTTTTTTAAATTTTATTTTCTTGTCCCTGGCTATGTGATGCAATAGCAAATGTATAAATTATTGTGAAGAATATGATTCATATCAACACTGAGTCAACAAAGCAGACAATCTGAAGTGTTTCAGTTAGTTACGACACAAAAGGCAGAGGTTTCATTAGAAGACGGCAACTGGCGAAAGCCGCCACCTACTTTGTGTATATTTCACTAAAACTATTACATGTAAAAAAAAATTGATCAGGTGGCTGTTTACTTTAGCTAGCTCAGACAGCTATTTCAAAAAATGAAACCTCTGAAAAGATACCAAGGGTGATTTAAAATAAGTGATTCTGCTATGGAAACCCAACTAACTACTTGTGTTCTGATTAACTCCTTGATGAGTGCTTAAAACCACAGAAGTGCAAGGAATATACGAATGTAGTTAAGATAGACACATTAACTCTGCAATAAAAATTTAACATTCCTGTCATGTTTCTGCTAAACATTGTCCAGGGTCTTATTGGACAAACTAAGTGAAACTAATAATTCAGCTATTTAATCTTGTACATACATTGTACAGACTGGTGAATCATCCCCTGAGGGCTCTCCGATTCAACATGAAATACATTAATAATTATCTTAAAAATCGAAACCCCTCCCATCCAAAATTTGTTTGTATAGATTATGGAAGAAATGAAATCATTAGAATAAATTTACAGTAATTTAAGTCCAACCCAACCCTATAAATGAACTTTGAAAGTTAATTAAAATTTATCAGATGGTTGTTAGTAGTGAAGAATCAAGAATCTGGTATTTTGAAAGATAACAGAACTACATGTAGGTCACATGGTAGTTATTGCACATTAGAATAGTTGGTGGAATTTTGTACACACTAAAATGTGATACGTATTAAATAAGAAATTATAGGCGGCTGTATTCTCCTTCAAAGAGAACCTTTTGGAGTTTGATTAAGGTGCAGTTGTTTTAACACTTGCAATTAATTTCTTTCTCGCTAGATGGCTGAGAACAATCTCAGTAATATTGTTTCTTAACAAGCAAGACTTGTTAAAAGAAAAGGTGCGGGCTGGAAAGTCCAAGATTGAGGACTATTTCCCGGACTTTGCTCGTTACAGAACTCCTCCAGATGGTAAGTTGGACTAAAGTTAATTGATCTGGCCTCAGTTGTTCAAGGGCTGGATAGCGCTATCCACCAGATAAATATCTATCCAGTGGATAATGCAACTAGTTTTCCCGATACTTGTCTGCTGGATAGTGATTTATCCAGTCGATAGCGCTATCCAACGTTTGAGCAACCAGGGCCTGATGTGCAAAGAAATTCCCATCACCATTGGGTAGTTACATTTGGTTATTCCTTCATGTGCATTGCATCATTTTTGACCCTAAATTCTGATGTCACTTAATGGTACGTGTTCTTAAACAGCAACAGCAACAACAACAACAAAATTAAAAACAACAACAACAACTCTGCAACTATGCAAAAGTTGTGCTTGAACAGAACACTGCAAGGTTGTTTTTGATCGTAAAACATTTGATCATGGATGAGGCCAGCAGATATTGAGTGTTACCAGACATAATAATTGCCCGTCAGTTAGTTCCTTTGTTTATTTGGCCAGTTGATGTGAGACTTGTTTTACTGTCTTTTGCAGCCACGGCAGAGCCTGGTGATGAGGAAGCAGTGACAAGAGCAAAATATTTTATTCGTGATGAATTCCTTGTAAGTAAAAACTTTGCCCAATTGTCCTCTTGCTTTCTGGTAACCACCTACAAAGTACTAATTAAAAGTATTTAAATTGGGGTATTAAATTCGCATATGTGTATACCGGTAATAGTATATATTTTGTTCAAAGCTGCAGATGCTTCCTTTGCACTTGAGATTGTCTATTTAACTTCTTTTATCAAGAAAAAAATTGCTAACTTTAAGTATTCATAATCCCCAACCCAGTTTTAAACCGGCATTCACAACACTTACAACTGATCCATGTTGCAAAAACAGGAGGGAGATTCTCAGAGGTCATATTATGAATGTAATATACTCATTTATGTGATTTGGCTTATCAGAACTTTGAATGGTTTTGTCAGCTTCTTCTTGATGGTTGCTGTTTGTTTTTGTTCTCTTTCAGCGAATCAGCACAGCCAGCGGAGATGGTAAACACTACTGTTATCCACATTTCACATGCGCAGTAGACACGGAGAATATTCGACGGGTGTTTAACGACTGCCGAGACATAATCCAGCGGATGCATCTTCGTCAATACGAGCTTCTGTAACAGGTTCCCTCCTCTCCTTCCCCAACTTTTCAACCAGCCTTCTGGACAGCCCCTACTCAGGCCACCTGCCTTGTGCTGTTATATGACAAACATTCAGCTGTTTTGTTCCACTATGGTACGAGGGAAACCAAAGGCCATCGGCTTCACGGTCTGCAGCAATCATACCAGCCAGAAATTATGTCAGATACCAGCCTTGTAAAGTAGTGTACAAAGTGAAATGGAATGCGTAGCCTTTAGTTTTCTGTGGCCTCCCCACAGGACCTTGTCAGTTAGCTGTAATGTTCAGAGCCGAGAGTAAAGGAGAATTTTGTTGGGGTGGGGGATGGGGGATTTTGCGCATGGTCTCCACATGACGTTCTTTGGTTCTTATCCTCTCTGAAACTATAACACTTCAATTTCTTATGTAAGAGTTTCACTGTCGTTCACAGTTCGTAACTCGAGCACCAAAATTTGTCATTTCTTGAGAATATGAAAAGTGTGCAGGCAAAGAAAACGTGTCCTTAAGCTTTTTGTTGGAGTTAGTGTAAAGAGATGTTCTTTTGTCGCCTCTAAAACAAATCAAAAGAGTCAGTAACGAGTAAATGTTATTCTTATAGAAGTTGCAGGAAACTGTAGAATTTTGTCTCTTCTCTGTTGAAAGTAAATGACAAAAATCCCAAATTACGTGACCATTTGCCAAAGAGACTCCCGAAAATAATCAATGAAACGAAGGCGTCTTTTCAGTCCGGATTAAATGAAGTCGGTTGCGTTTCATTACTTTTATGCCGGATCACTGCTCCAGTTTTTCTTTGTTTGCAGACACCCCATGATATCACTACAAAATCTGAATATTGTCCTTTTGAAGTGTGAATAAGTACATATAATAATTTAGATTTATATTATGAACATGGAAAGGCTTTTTAACTCACCCTTAGTGGATGGAAGCAATAGTATTGATGGCCTGACTTATAACGTGACTTAAATTGTAATATTTGCCGCCCACAGTTCTCGACTCCCTGTTCCATGTTTGGTTGATTGGAAACTATTCGATTGCTTCTGGCTGCTTAAAGCAGAAGCTATGAATGAACACTAAAAGAGAAAACTAAAGTTATTAAGGCCTGGGGAGTTTTTTAAAAGGAACCCGTCGTTATCCTGTTGTTGTACAGTAAAGATGTCTGTTTGTGGTTGGTGTCTGTGTTTGTGAAAGTGTATGTAGATTAGATAACAGTGTAGATTTAAGTAGGTGCTAGAGAGGCTTTGTCCCTTCCCCCCTCAAATGATTGTCTTCTCCCCCCCAAAAAGACTTGTTTTGTTCAGAAATTAGCTTGCAGAAGTATCCTGCAATCTTCAACATATTGTATATTGACTCGGAACAAGAAAACACCACAGATCTTAATTTTTGTGACATGCGAGATTGTATTTGTCATGACATGTCCCTCGGCGTGTTTTGTTTGTCTGTTTGTATGTATGATTTAGTCTGCCTTTGTAGATCTAGTGGCTATTCCAGAATGTGAACCAAGAAAACTTTCGGTTGTACCTACAAAAGTATGACCAAAACTTCCCCGATCAGTGATTATGACACTTGATATCAGAGTAACTATGTAGAGCTTTAAGCCTGAGCTGTCATATTAAGTTTTATGTCAAAATAAACTATTACCCAATAGTTCGTGTACAGTCAACCCAAGTGTGGTGTCTGCGTCTTTAATTTAAGCCCAGACGTAAAAAAGCGGCTAAGGACGTCAGTGTATGGGGCCGCAAAACTTTATTGGCTGAATTTCGATACAAGATATGTGTTTATCGTGGATGGATTAATGACTCAATCCACCCAAATACGGTTTAAAATGTGCCTGTTTTCATCTTCGCAAAAACAAAGCAAAATATTTTCATCCACACAAGCGTTTTCATATTGTTTCCACCTATTCACACGAAAACCTTGAAAATGATGAAAACGACTGGGACCTGGGATTGATGTGTTAAGTGCCCACGACCAATATAAGGACTTGTACCGATGACATGTGACGCTTTTTCGTCACCGTTATCAAAAGTCTCTACCTTGAAACCGTTTTCAGAAGACTCCGTCTGCATGGGCGTTTTCGGGTGTTTTAATGTGGACGATAGGCGAAAACGCTTGAAAAGTATGCGTTTTCAAACGAAAACGCGTGAGTGGGGACATGGGTAGCGCAATCTCTAAGGTCTGTGTTGACCTTTGTAACGTAAACACCAGCGTAAAGGTGAATTTATAAGGCTTTGTATGGGGGAAAAAACTATCGGATTTGAAACAATTCTCAATAAAAACTTCCCACCTTAACTCCTTGGGAAGTCTTTATTGAAAATCGTTACTAACTTTCCCTTCAAATCCGACAAATTTTTCCCCCATACAAAGCCTTATAATTTCACCATTACGCTGGTGTTTACATTATAAAAAACAGACCTTATAGCTTATAGAGCACCGTTAATTCTAAATAGTCTTTTTAGTTAGCACGGAGAGTAAATAAGTATAAAAAGTGTAGTCTTGTCTTCTCTCTCGCCTTAGGCCCTTGAATATTGGGAGCATCAGGGCCAATTGCCAATTTGATTGTTGATAGATCTGTAACCATCAGGGCTCCCTGAGTGATTTATCCAACGCCCAGCCCTACCCTACTGATACTTTACTTATTGATACGGGAAAGAAGTGGGAGTCAAGCAAACAATGTCAGGCCAAATAGAAGACTGATACTTATCGAGGTATGAGCTTTATTTGCCTTTTGTAATTGCTAGTGTCAACTTGAAGGACTGGGACTCTTCCCCTAATTTTGAAGCAGTATCAAAACTGCATGGTGTGAATATGCCGGTGTTGGTCCTCACTTTAGATTGATTTGAAATTAGTCTTAAATACAAATCAGTTCATTATTAATAATTGTAGACGTCATACTGGTACAAGGGAATCCGGTTGAGACCAGTTATACTGGGAGACAACACACATTTACTTCGTTTGAATTAAGAATGAAGGGCTTCAGGCTTTTCCTCTTAAAACTGAGATGAAAACGTTTTGCTCATCCTTTACAAAATAAATCTACTTAAAACATCTTCCCCTTTTCTCTTTAACAATTACAGTTCTATCGCGCATAGAAATCGAGAGCGAATAATCTAATTGTTTTAGTATAAATCTAACTAGTCGTTCAAAACTAAACAAATTCATGTTATCTAAATTCTCCCCGCAAACACGTTGAAAACGCGAAGAAACGGCCGTCATTTTGTTCACATGCGCTGCTCACTATCTATTACAGGATAGATAGCGAGTAGCCAATCAGAGACCGACATTCGTGATAGAACGCAAGTAGATTTATAATAAAAAGATACAGAAACAGCTATCACAACCAGGGGGCATGCGCACGCAAAAGCTGCAGATATTTTTGAAGAAATACATTGCAATAAGCCAGAATGTTTAACAGACATTTGTATGCTGGATACAAGGTCCCGTATGGCGTAGACCCAGGGAAATTCTAAAAGAGGCCACGCAGCGAGTAAATTCTGATTGAAAACCAAAATAAGTTCTCGATGTTTTGCGGTAGGACCTCTGATCGTGCATACTGTGTTACTCGTCAATTGAAACTCCTGCTGTTTTCATAATCAAAAGGTAAAATTCTGTTGCATCTGTGTGTTTATATCATCGGGTCTGAATACAGCGTGAACGCAGCAATGAAAGCGTTCATTGTAGTTCTTATTTTGGCACTTTCAACCGCGAGAGAGATATTTGCCTCTACTGTTTTTCTTAACGGCAATGCGTTTATTTCTTTTGATTTGAAATCAAAATCAAATGAGCCTCGACTGTCGATTGTACAGTTACGATTTCGCACGATACACCCAAACGGACTTCTGCTCTACAGTAGAGGATCAAATGGGCATTTTCTACGACTGGAGGTTCTTCAAGGTCGAGTGCAGTAAGTAGAAATCTGAAAGTTTTGATCTGCGATGACCTTCATGGGAACAACAGAGCTAGTTACAGCCATAACATTTTTAAATCTTTGTAGCCGGTCGATCGAGAAAAGGCACACAGATCAGCTCAATGTAACTGATCATAATGCATCACGCTGAGAAAGAGTTTCATAAAAGTAGCATTTTTCTGACCGGAGCTTAAGTAAGGTGTTGTACTATCGATACAAAGCCCAAACACAATCCAGTGTAAGTTGTTTGACAGGAAGTCACCACTGCAAAAAGTAAGGGCAATGGCTAATTTTACGACTCATATCTGGTATTAAACGCGATAGTTTTCCAAAGCTTGATTTTAATTTAATTATCCCTTGTAATGTCTGGGGTTAGATTTTGTTTGTTTCCTCTGCATGCAACACAACACTCTGCGGTAGAAAAAGTGCCAATTATCTATTAGTTCAAAATAGCCAAAACAGCTCTCTCAAACATTGTCATCTTAATTTTCAGAGACTATGCGTGGCAAATCTCTATTATTTTAAACGCTTATCTTCTTAGCAACAAACAAAATTTTATGACCAATAATAATTTGACCCCAAAATACGTTTTCTACTTACAGTATTGGACACTGATGACTGAGGGTACCGAGTCTCTTTGAAATTTTTCTATAACCTGAATAATAAGATCAAATCATGATTCTCCACAATATCGCCTTCCGGTTCGCTCAGCGAGGTTCAAACCTCGGGCCAGACCACAAACAGGGGTCGTAAGGTAGATGGTAAGACCAGATGTCTGCACCGGCTTGACATCTGTCTCAGTTCAGGTGCTCGCGTCTTTGGGCAGAGACGTCAAACCGTTTACCTTTTCTCTTGCGATAAACCAATGTGGAGGAACATAGCCCAAATGGTAGTTTTCATGCGATGTCAACAAAATTCTAAAATTTAAACTATGGGCGCCACAAAGCTCCTTTTTTAGCATTTTCCACACCCCAGTGAGACAAATCTTCGAGGAAAGTTCCATGCTGACATGTTATTTTCATCCACAAATGTACTGCACTTTGAAATTTGATCCTTATCGTGGCATCCTTTGGTAAAACAGTTCTTAAAATGTTATAAACCCGATATTTTCAGTTTCACTGTACGTTTCACTTTTCACGTATGATATTTATCTTTACAATCCTGAGGTATAAATTAGGACTACTGATTGCATGACCTGCTTTTTTTCTTAATCGGACTACCACGCCGGCCATGTCAGTGTTCCTTAGAGGGCCACCAACATGGCGGATCCTTGCTCAGTCTTGTAATTTTTGGAAAAATATTTTCGCCGTAATCTTGTTCTGACGAGTGCTATTGAACGAGAAATTGCTCAAAGTTGTTTCTTTATACACGACTTCCTTGTGTCTGAGTGTTATTCAGGTATGTAAACATATGATTTCGTTTTCATGGTGAAAACCAAGAATAAAGGTTGACTGGCTTCCTCACAAGGTTTTAGGTCTCTCCTTGCCTTCGGCATAATGAAATTAAAACCAAATGAAGCATCAGTTATGTTCTTTTTACGTTTATTTCTCAGAAACTGTGCCTATGCTACAGTAGCATAGGAAGAAAATTTTGGTCATACGAGTAGTCAAATAGCTTGATTCTATTGAACATTTTTCTCAGGTGTACTACATATGTTGGTGGAAGCGGTCTTTCCGTCATCACGTCTATGAACAAAGACCTGAACGATGACGAATGGCATAATGTAACACTAACTAGAGATGGCCGTCAATTCGTACTCAGTGTTGACAAAATCAGTATTTCAAAGATAGGCCAGGGAGTCTACGGAGACTTCCATCTAGATGATGTTCTCTTCGTTGGCGGGATGACACCAGACGATTATCAGCATTACCGAGCAACAGCGACAAAGAATTTCCGCGGATGCCTTAAAGATGTCAGCTATCATAGCACAGATGTCATTCTCAGCGCTGAAGATCTCGCTCAAGGTTACAAAAGTCACGGGAAAGTGTCCTTTAGGTGTAAAAAGAAAGCTGATCACATTATCTCGAGTTTTAATCCGAAGTTAAGTTTGAGAATACTGTCTCGAGGGGTGCGTAGATCCAACTACTTATTTAATGCAAGTTTTCAGTTCCGCACCCACATCAAAGATGGCGCCCTCATTTCACTTTCCTCTGAAAGACTGCGACTAAAGCTACGGCTGAGCCTTTGCGATGGTGTCCTAGCTTTGGGCGTCACGGTCATCAACAATTCTAAAACAGAGCTAACGCTGGGTTCTGACCTAGGTGATGGCGAATGGCATAAGCTGACCGCCAGCCTCACGAAGTCACAACTCTACCTTGGTCTCGACGGACAAGTGAAAACGTCATCTTGGAAAAATTCATTGCTAGAAACCAAGATCAAGTTTCGGCCGAAGATATTCCTTGGAGTGGAAAGAAAAGGAGAGATGGTGCGTTCAAGGTCGATGGGTTTTGTTGGATGTCTGTTAAATTTGAAAATTCAAAACCGTGATGTTAGTTTTAAAGATCTTAAGAAGAACAGAAATATTCAGCGAGCAATGAGGAAGTCATGTCATTTGGAGGATCGGTGTGAACCAAATCCGTGCAAAAATGGAGGAAAATGTTCACAAGACTGGAAACAGTTTATTTGTAGTTGTGATTACACGGAATTTAAAGGTAAAACCTGCGACGTTTCTCTTTACGAGCCAACTTGTGAGCATTACAGGTCTATGGGGCTTCAAAACAATTCTTATTGCTTGTTAGATTCTCTCGGAAAGGGAAATCCTTACACTGCGTTGTGTAATACGACAGCTCCACTGCGGACTTTAACGATCATCACACACAATAAAATGCCTAATACCCTGGTTAGAGATGCAAACCTTGTAGGTAGCTTTTACAAACACTACCTAGTATACACGGGTTCTCCTGACATCCATCAGATCAAGGCGTTAATTGAGAAAAGCTGGCACTGTCGACAGCACATTCAATTTCGTTACAATATTTCCAAACTACTCAGCACGTCATGTGGACCTAAGCAGGCCTTCTGGCTGTCACGTGACGGAAAAGCGCAAAGTTTCTGGGGTGTGGCCGAGCCTGAAAATAAAAAATGCGCATGCGTTGTGGCAAGGGAGCACTCCTTCACACACAGGACAAACGTTTGCCATTGCATTACCAAAGATTATGTTTGGAGAGTATATGAGTGGTATTTAACAGACAAAACTAAGCTTCCTGTGACTGCGCTACTGTTTAACAAGAAAAGCAAAAGATCGGTTTTCACTCTTGGACCACTGGAATGCTGGGGAAATCTGGATGAATACTCTGAGCGGATAGAGGATCAAAAGCCAGTAGAAATGAACGGTTATCGGTTGATGAAGGCGTGTCCCCAGTTGACAAAGCTGAGAAATCCGTTTCCAGGAGAGTCGGATTCTGCCAATTCAAGAGCGAAAGCAGCTCCTCAAAAACCGAAAAACACGTCTTGTCGCCTTGAGAATGCAACACTTTCTCAAAACTGCACGAGTACAGTCAGCTTCATTGAAAGTTTAAAGATTGCTACAGAACTATTGGATCAAAGAAATGTCAGCCAGAACATTTCAAAGAGGAATCTAAATGGACCCAGCATCTCCAGTATGGATGGAGAATCAAAGGCTGGTATCGCAGGAGGAGCTATTGTCGTCACCTTCATCAGCCTCTTTGTGGTCATATGTTTGATTATTGCAATTAACTCAATTAATGGAACGTGTAAAAGTTATTTTCCTTGTCAATGTAGTGAAATACAAAGATTTAAACTACTGAATGAGTGAGATGATAAGAAGTCGTGATTATTTGGACTTATTTTGGCTTTGTCAGGCTTTATCCGGCCGGCTTTATTAAGGGTGCACTTGATTTAAGCTATTGTCTGGTGTAAATACCAGGGCTGTACATATTTTACCCTTGAAACAGATGGATAAACATAAGACAGATGGAGATTTGCTGGCGAAACTCGGATAAGTTCCAGTGAAGAGCCGTAATTATGATTGTATAATCAACTAATATTGCCCTGTTCACACCAAAGCTTAAACATGTTTAAAAGCTGTTTTGTTAGACACGGTTTAAAATTGTTTTCTTTATAAAAGCTGCTTACCAATGTTTTTTTACTACAGATTCAGCGCAAATTAAAGAACATGTTTATTTTCATCTAAATCCTGCATAAAAGCCTGAGTTCCAGTTTTTCTTTAACAGTTTTCATTTTTCTAAACCTGGTTTAATTAAACATGTTTAGTTGGTGTGCTGAGTGGGGTATAAGAGGCTTACTGATCTAAGACCCCGTTCACACGTATTCGTTTTCATTTGAAAACTTTTTCTTTACGGATATGGCTTCCGTCCACGCGTATCCGATGAAAACGATCACTGGAAACGGATTTTTTCAAAAACGCTTTCCAGAGTGGAACTTTCTGAAATCGCTATTTCCGCGTGTACGTGTGGACGGGCTTAAACGAAAGTTTTCGAAAACGCTGACGTCACACATCAGTTTCAATCCACTCTGCGCGATATTTTACTACTTGGGCCTGTTTTCAAGCAAATTTAGATTTGCCATTTCTTCAAGCTGACTATTCCAGAAGGCGGCAGAACATTATTAGGTTACTTTGAATACCGGTGTCAGAGGCGGAAGGTTGAAACGACTTGGTGGTTGTCCGCCAAGACCTCGACCGTTTTGGGTTTGACCTGGACATATTAGCGCTTGGTACGACAACTTTGTAGCCCAAATAGTCATCGAAGAAGAATGAAGGGAGAATTTTAGAATGATAATGCCGAATACTCATGCGTAAAGCATAGGTCACTTTCTGCACGAAGCATTTACATCCTTTATGTCTGAAGCAGCAATGCAGTGTTTTTCTACACTGATGTCTCAAGTTATTTTTTACAGTTCTGTACTAAACTATCTCCAGAAAGTATAGATGGTCACTTGTCACTTGTTTACTGCTGAGCTTTTTGCACTTCTTCAACGAAGATCCGCGAGGTTGAGTGCCAACCAGTATATGCTGCAGTACTCTTGTGGCCAGAGGTACACTTTCCCACCCAGAATCCCACTCGCACCTTTCCTTTGTGAATGTTATTACAGTGACCTTCAATGTGACGATGACGGTGAAGATTGTGGTTCCTGCCTGTTTGCATGTAGAATGCACCGTCAATAGGCCTAGGAGAGTTGCACTCGGCGCCATTGAAGGTGAAAAACCAGCGGCTACAGCAGTTGTAACAGGCAGCAATCCTTAAGTTGCCAGCAAAATAAACATGGATGGCCGTGTCTGCGTACTTCTTGATGAATTGACAGCTCTGTAAAATAAAAATAAGCAATGAACTGTATGTAACACCAATTACCATCTTGAACGACAAATCTCAGAAAACAGAGATGGTGGGTGTATGAAATAATCAGATAAAGGAGAGCAGTGAACGTTTTAAGGTACAACATTTGTTTCAGTATAAAAAACTATTTCAATCACTCACATATATCTCGCCTGAATTTCTACTGTCTTCCTTTTTCCAGGTGCACTCTTTCCAGTTCATGTGTGAAGCCAGATGGGGAGTTCCACTATCGCCCTTTCTCCCTCGCTCTCCTTTTTGGCCGGCGGGACCCTGGATTCCATGTTTTCCCTTTGCTCCTTTCTTTCCTTCAGCACCAGGCGGCCCCTGGGGTCCAGCCTTCCCCGGACTGCCCATGTCTCCTTTGGCGCCATCACGTCCATCACGGCCAGGTGCCCCAGGGGTTCCCGGCATGCCATGCATACCGGGTAGTCCATTGGTGCCAGGCTGTCCACCATAACAAGGGAGATACTTTGTCGGGTATAAAAATTCAAACCATTATTAGGTCTCAGCCGAGACTTCCGTGAACTTTTCTTAGTTTCTTGTCAACTTAAACTACTTGTGTGAAGTATATATGAAACAACTACCTGTCTCGTAACTAGTTACATGGTTTTCGTTAACAGGCCGTGGCTAGATAGATTTTTTACTCTGTATACAAGGAAAGCTGCTATCAGTATAACAAACTCACCGTGTTGTGACGTGGTTTGCTGCTGCTGTTGTTGACTTTCGCATTGCACAGGGTTACTAGGAGTAAAATCAGTACCGATAACATGACGTTCCGTGAAAAAGCCGTCAAGAATTTCATCTAGCCTGTGAAAAACAAAAGACAGTTAAGAGTCACGGTGTTATCAATTTTGAAATAAAATCATTACTAATTAGTTTTGTTTACTTAGTTTTGTTTTTCGCTGTTGGTAAGATCAGCTAAAATCGTTTGCTCAACAAAGAAAAAAAGATAAACAATAACCATACAAATTGAAGTTGGTGAAGAAGCATCAAATATAAACTGCGTTCCCGTGCGAAATCTATATGCAAATATTTAAACATGATTGGTTTGGATTGAGTTTTCAAGTTACAGATCGAGTCCCTTTGCTAACTTCTAAGTAAGAAAATTGAGCTAGGTCTTGGTAGGCTTCTGGGGTTGGTCGATTATACGTACCTTCCTCTTGAGACTATAAAAGAAAAATTATGTTCCCTTGAAAACAATTCGGTTATTTATCCGTTTCTCCTGATGGTCACTTGACACTTTTTTCGTTGAAGCAAGTTTTCTAAGTGATTACGTATTGAACACAAATTTACGTTGAATATGCTCATTGGACTGTAAATTTCACATGGACGCTGTTTATTTTAATACCATTCAGGTTAAAACAAGTTTGGAGTCTGTTCACGTGGTGGACCGAAATTTGAAATGGTAAAGTTCCAAACACACACTACATCTTGTCCCAGTGATTAAACAAACCCAATTTTGCTGCTCTTAACTCTTATTGAATACTTTGGGTAAAACACAACAAGTAGCGAGATTCTCTTCTTTATTACATGTTCAACGTAACATAAAATTAAGCCGAGAGACGGAGGGCCAAAATTAATGACTGAAGCTGAAGTCCTTCGCCGTCAATGATGATTTATGCGTAAGAAGTTTGTTTTTGGGTATCTCCGACATTTTTTCTCATAAGAGCTTATAATTAATTAAGATATGTAAACGAGAAAATATTACTGTAGTGTTTGAAAAAGGGAGCTTAAACTTATCTCATAACATCTCCTTCTCTGCTTTGTGGCTCAAAGTGGTTGCGTTATTTTCAAACGCCAATTCTTTGATGGAACGATACTACCACAATTTTTCGTTTGTTTCCATGGTATCAAAATATTGCTCACTTATTTCTTAACAAGTTGTGGTCATTTTTTCGTCATGTTATTACCGTACCAACACGACATTCCCTTAGAAACACCCTTAATTTTAGCTTTCTGTGCTTGTAACTCAACAATGAGTTAGGTGACCACTGTTTCTTACTTTTGAATTTGCAATCAGCATATCAAGATCCATCTTTCTGCAGAGTTTAAAAATATCTGTAGTGTAAGTTCAGAGCCACCTTAAATTATTGCAAAATTAAGGTGGCGTTTAAAAATAATGAAACCATTTTGAGCCACAGTTAAGTACCAAGCAAGATCCCGATGTCATGTAGTCGGGGGGACTGAAAGTGTGAGAAATAAAATACTCTATTATGACTTAAAACATCTGTCTACAGTTTATAATAGTTTGCTCTTTAATCGAACTAGACTTTACGAACCAATTTATGACTCTTAAATGTCAATAATTGCTTTTCTTTCTCAAGCGAACTGTGCTTTTCGAATCAGTCATCAAACTGCCATATATATAGCAAATGAAATTATGCACTTAATACCTGTTAAGAAACTTTGCTCCTTGGACCCTTGTCGGAGTGAAAACAAATATCTAAACAGTGAAAAAAGAGACAGATGATGGTACAATTCCGCTATAAAACCACGGAAAACTTCGAAACGAAAAGGAATGTTATGCTTAAATCGTCAACTTTACACCCTCCTTGAGCAAGACCTTTCCGTTGCTGTTTTCTACATAATAAAAATGAGCTAGTGCGCTTCTCGTCATTTTCAGTGAAACGTTGAGCGCACAGATACAACAGGACGTTCTTCTAGATAGATTGAAATGACATTCATAATCTTTCGAAAAATTACGCGTTTTAGACTATTATTTTCCAACTCGTCTATTTAGTTCATTGTTAGCTTATCAAATTAGTGCTTCAATGGTCTTATCGTTCTTTCTATATTTTGAAGACGACGAAAATGTACGTGCAGAGCAATTGTTTTTGCTCATTAAGCCCATTGTTTTGTGATGAACAAAAAAGAGAAGCTACATTTTGAAATGACGTTTTCAACGCCGTCGCCGTCGTCGTTGCTTAAGCTCCCTATTGTGAATAATCCTTCCTTCAGCGCTGCGTCTGTAGCTCATATTTCCGTAACCAAGACTGAGCTCTTACCGAAACGGGAAACACGTTCCACAAGAAGCAGAATTCGGTGAATGTCTTTCAGTTTTTGGGAGCAGGTGAAAATCAAGCCTTGGTTATTTTTACCTTTGCGTTACAAATTATCAATTCAGAATTTTCCTTCTCCTAGCGATGGAGGGTCTAACCGCCAACTAGAAAAAAAGGAGAGTGTTTTGGACCGATTACAATGAGTCAAGTAAGTCAAAATTGAACACTGAAGTCACAAATATTCTGACATCAGATGTGTCGCAAATAACATGGACATCCCAATTTTTGGAACATTCTCGGTCAAGAGTGATTTGTAATGACTCTTAATAAATACCATCCATATAATATGATAGATTGATATATAATCATATCATACTTGGATACCTGAAATATTGATTTGTGTAGCGAAAAAATTTACTTTGTATTATATTTGTCAATTTCAGGCAGACGCGGGGCAGACCGTCCGAAAAACAACTCTGGTAAAATTCTGCTGAGGCGTTACCTGATGATATGAGCAGTTATTTATCCTTCAGGCGAATCATTGTCACGAATGGTTAGGCTACATTGACGGCACGAGCGTTTCTGGTGAAAACATTTACCCTACAAGCACATAATTCAAAGTTATTATTGTTCGTCATAATGAAATACAAACAGTAGTCAAAACTTCACGAATAAAAGTGAAAGTGCATTGTTATGCTTTTTTTTCGGCCCTTTCGAATTGTGACGAAAATGCGAACTTTCCGACTGACATCATCTGTTTTCTGTTGTGCTATATAAATTGTGAATTCAAATTGTACCCGGCCAACCATCCGTTAGAAAAATTCATTGGATCCGCAGAGAAAGCGAATTCGACTGTAGATGATGAAGTAATTGTACGCAGGACACTTTGATCCACCTAAAATGTCCTTTGGGCGCGGAACACGCAAAGTCTAAGGGTAGTCAACGATTGCTTTCAGCAAATTAGACGAAAATCAATCCATAACTGATTTAATAACAAGGAATGGGATCAATAAAGGCCTACAATTCTCCTTGCTGAAACGTCTTTGAAGCTTTCCTCACTGAAGAAAATTATTTCCTTCCTTTGAGATGGAGAAAATTTTAGGAAATTAGGTGAGGTACGATTTTTCTGAACTGAGAAAACGGCAGCGCGCAAACGTAACTTGAAAATAAACTCGTCTAAATATCGATTCCCAAAACAGACAATGGCGACTCAACTATTCAATGGCTATTTTTAGGTTAAGTCGCCTTCATGTTTTACGTCTTAGAGTTGCAACTCGGCTGAGCAACTCTTTGTTCCTATTGGTTTTGTTTCTGCAGGTTTTGCACTAGGGCCAGCCTACACCTTTTTCTCGAAAAATAAGAATATGAAGAACATTTTTATTATTCAAATTTTTGTCAAACAGGCCATCATCGCATGTATAGAAATTCAAATTTATTGAAGAAATTATACATCGTGTCCCTTTCATTTTGTATACACAGCTATAGTATCTGGACCGTCGCCAGATCAGTTGGAATACGCGTTTACAGAGATTTTGTTTTTGCAAGTAACCTACCGAGCAAGCCAATTTGAATTCGTTTCGTGCTAGCACTTTGTAAGCTCTCCGCCTCTTTGTGCGTTTTATCGAATACAAAACATACAACGGAACGAAACGAAATGGATGCATCGTTTACCATATGTCAGTTTGCTATGGACATAATTTACTCACCATTTTCACTGATTCCGCCGGGTTGTACGCAGTCTACTGGTCCAAATTTCAATTAACCCAAGCCAAACGGAATAGTTAGGCAACGAGTAGAATAACATCTAGGAAAGTTAAAAAAAGGAAACATCAACACTTAACTGCAAACAAAATAAGATTGTCAAGTTTGCAATCAGTTTAGTTTCGGAGTGTACGCCCATTATTCTTGCCGATATATATATATATTTTTTTTTCTGGTGAATGTGAATATATGAAATCATATATATGTTTTTCTATTTACCGCTGCATTTCAGTTTCATAAGAATTTTGAGTCGAGTTTTGCCAAAATTTGACTGAAGTCTGAAAGAATGACCGTCTGAAAAGCAACCCTAGTCTAGCACATGTACAGCGATCTCACAAAAACAACATTTAATAAAATAAGAAACATAAGAATATAAGAAATATAAGGCTACTCAAATCTGCTGGTTTCGCCGTCTAGAATATCTTTATTTTCAAGGCTCCAACAGCCCAATAAACTGAGCGCGATAAGTCAGGATCCGATCAATACACGGGACATTCGACTGGTCTACAGGAGTAGCTTCTTCCACGATACTCCCCTGATTGTATGTTATACAAACTCAAAATGACAGTAACATTATCATTTAATTCATTCAAAAAGGAGCAATCAAACGATTATTCACAAATCTCACAATGTGTATCTGGTATGATATAACTTAAACATAACTGCTTTTCTTAGACTGAAAATATTAAGCGCTTACCTCTATTACGATCTTTAGATGTGTTGTTAGCAAAACAGAAGTACTGATTACAGAAATCATAGTGAATTTTTCGCAAATAGCTCAGATGCTGCGTCAAAATTCGGTGATTAGAAATGATTATTCATTGTTGTGAAAAATTGAGACTCTAGTTTCGTGTTCCGACTAGTTTGCTTTTCATTGCATTTCCATTGTTTTCAGCTGAGTCGTTCGTTAATGACATTTCTGACAAAGGTCTTTTGACAAATTAGTTCACTTAATTCAATGGTCGATCTTGACTTTTGCCTATTTTTGTTTAAAAGCTAACAGAGTTTTAAAATTGAAGTTAGGGATTAAATTCTTTACGGATAAATTTTTCCGTGGCTTGTTTTCAAGTTAAAGGATAAAAATTCGCGTCCGACAACAGCGTTAAGAAGTCATTGACATAAATTTAAGGAGAGAACTCTAACGAAGCTGTAAAAACGTGCCCAAAAAATCACAATTGCAAAATAAATAACTTTAAATAATCCTTTATACTCTACTAGAAAGTTTCAATTAACAAAGAACCACTGTAAATTTCTGTCACACCAACAAGGGCAAAATAATTATGAAATGTAAATTTAGCTTCAGTCCTGTTTTGTTTTCCGCTGACCGAAACAGTCCTCAAGAATTTGGAATCATAACAAATATTCCAACCCTTCAAACTTTGAGATCAAAATGTTAATTCTTATTTGTTACCCCTACAGAGGAACTAAGCAAATTCATCTTTGTGATCCTGTCTTTATAACCACTCTGTTTTGTAAAGCATATATACTGATCAATTACACCCCTTTAACTTCCAAGATCTGATTATTAATTCCTCTTTCTTGTTGCTATATATTTCCCTGTACATTAGTTAAGAGAATTTGGGGTTACATCAAGATAACACCCTCTGGCTGATAAATCTGTTTATTCTCATCACCTGTCTGCTGGTCAATGTATTGACATTATAAGGAGAGGTTACATTCCCGCGTTTTTCTCATAATTATTATGATTTATTTCAAACCCCCTCGTAGTCCAAATATTTGTTAGTTTTCCTTTAATATTTCGTTTGCCTGTTGTGCTGATTCACGGGAGACTGTTTATTGCTGTGTTTCCGACCTTGTAAACAAGTTCTTTGAGTGGGAGCCGTTGTTAATAAAGGAAATCAAGCCGATGTACTGGAAATTCGTTTAACGTCACATGTTTTAATTGGATGTACAAAGTTAGATTGCCCGAGGATTCTCCGCCTCAAATATGCTAATCACTTATGGAAGGGTTATGCACCAGTCAATGTAAATCCCCGCCCCCCCCCCCCCCCAACCCGGGAATAGGCGGGGAATTGGACAAAAGGACTGGCGAAAGTGAGCCAATGTTCCCGCTCCCAGGGCAATGTTTTCGTTCCAATGTCCTTGCTTGTCCCCGCCTACCAGTGAAGGTCTATTTGAGTGTTGTCAAAAACATCACTAATAAGAAAATAAATGAGACAGCAAAGTAACATTCAGTGTCTTTAATGATTTATGCATCTTTTGAGTTAATTAATTGTCTAAGGAAAATGCTTGCTTCATTGCTGGAAAGGCGTTTAAAAGCGTGAATCCAGCAACAGGAATGATGTTCCGGCTTTCGCCGAACTCAACGAGGGCCTGAATAATGTCATCAGTTTTGTGTGAACGCATGATCAACCAAGCGAATCAAAACAACGCAATCACATGGCACATGAATATTGAAGAAGAAATTTTAAAAAGCCCCTACGTGGAAAGGTATATACAGAAACAACAGTGTATCAAGCTTTCACAAGAAATATTTTTAGCAATGTATTAAGAGAAGGATGGCAACCAAGATGTAAGGATAAAACAGATTTATGAAGAAACACGTTTACCGGTAACTCATATTTTTCTCTGCCATATTTAGTCCCTTTTAGGTTTGGTCCCAGTCTCTTCGCAAGATAGTTCTTCACTCCAACCTTCGGCAGATTTCCCTGCTTTCGGTACCGAAGGAGCAAATCTTGTCCAAGATCCCGCATACCGGGACAGTTTCGAATGTCACACGTTGGATTTTGTCCCGCTAATGTCCCCGCTTTTCCCGGGTTGGGGGGAGGGGGGGGGGGGGGCGGGGATTTACATTGACTGGTGCATTAAGAGAAAATGTTTACTAAATATCAAACATTAAGACTGAAGCGCAAATTGAAGTTGAACACTAGATTTCAGTGTCGCTCATAGTTATCCATTAGTAGAAAAGAAACCTGCTGTGGTCCTTTTCCATTACAAGTACATTAAATCAATCAAATATATTTTCTTTTTTCAATTCTATTCAGGCTTATTTATGAGTGAGGCCAAAAATAGCCATATTTAAATGTTGAGATTCGGTTTTATAAAATCGCACCGCACTATAAAACTATAAAAGCACACAGAACAAATTGCAATTCCTGTCAAACACTATTTCCTTTGTCAAGAAGCTCTCGATTACAGGCCAGTAGCGGAATTCGAAATAAAAGATGGTTTCAATGAGTAATGGTAATAGGACTGAGTGGAGTCCAATTCGGTCTGTAATCATACGAGTGATAACAAAGTCCGACGAACACGCAGCAGGAGTCCTATTAGTTTATCACGAGTACGATTACAGACCGAATTGAACGACACGAAGTCTTATTACCAATTAATCATAAAAATTACAATTTCCAAGAAAAGTAGAAGAGCCATGAGCTGTAAAAGGAAGGGAAATTTTGCAAAGGAAGCGTATTTAAACCAAGGTTGTGATTGATTGATCTAAACTAACAACTTTGAATGTAATTGGTTGATTTAAAATGCTACTTTGAATGTGATTGGCTTATTGAACCGTCCGATAACAACTTGACAAGTGAATTAGTGGAAAATGGGAGTTTTTTTTAAACCAATCACAATCGAGGAAATTGCAATTCTTATGATTATTCGAGAAACGGCGAAACGGCTATCTCAAAAACACTATTACACAGGTGCCATAACTCCAGATAATCTAAATTAGCGCTGAATCAAGAATATCAAGACTGGTTAGAAACATAACTTGGAACTGCCGGCCTGGGGTATTTCGGCTAGCTTTTTGGACGCATATACAATCAGGTTCTAGTCTTACTTAATTGCTCCTCGATTTCGTAATCATATCCACCTTAACCGAAAGAAACATAAGATAAACACATTAATTTATTGTGGCTTTTACGATCTTGTGGCTTTTCACCTAAAGCGCTTGTTAGATCCCATTAGGCCTTTCCCACGAAGTCTCAACTCAAACCGTGCAAACTGAGTCACTCTCTATCAGGGGGCAGCCACTAACCTAACGCTCGAATGACTCTCTATTTCCTTTCAGCACGTGGTTTGTGATGATAACCGAGTCATTAAAATATTACGTCATAACCGAGTGCCATTTGGTGGTACGCCTGTGCAATTCAGAACACTAAGCAACGGCTCTTTCTTCAAGTTAGAAAAATGTTCTCTTCCCAATTTTGGATTCTCAATCTCGTTCACAGAGCCCGCATTAGTTTTAGTCAGCACCAAGCATCCGTGTACTTGGTGTTGACTACAAAAAAGAGTTGATCGCGCGCTTTACTCGCTCAGCAGAAATGACCGAAAGCTATATGTATTACGACCGCGTGTTGAGAGTGAGATAGTGATTTCTAGTGCAGTAAATGAACGAAGAAAATTCAAATTGTATCAGTGGAAAGAATTAATTCTATTAGTTCCATGGAGATTCTGTATTGTTAGAACGAGACTGGATATTGTGGTCTATCTGACCTTGCTTGCCTGTGATAATTCAGGTGATTATCTCTGAGAAAAGTGATTTGTGATTAATTTACGGAAAACGTAAGAAAAGAAGACAAAACTGTTTTATTGTTTAAACACGAATCATTTTTGTTGTCAGTATTTTAGTTCGCAGAGCCCAAATCCTAAAAAAGCTGCAGCAAGTTAGTTAAATTGAAATTTTTGAAATAGCCATGTTTAGATCTTACTGAATCGTCACCATTAGTTCTTGGTATTACGTGAATGATTAGAAATTAGAGATCAAAAGTAAGCACGAAACAAAAAAAAAAACCTTAAATATTAAAACAGTTACAAACAGTTTCTGGTAAAATTTGCTGTTAGTGTCGCAGTAGACCTGACTCAAATCCCAGAGCAATCTAAAAAAAAAGGCTGATGAATTTTCTCTTTATCAGTGTTCAACTTTAAAAAAATCACAAAAAAGCTTCGTCAAAATTAGCTTCAAAACTCTCAATGTTGTTGAGGAATTCTCCTTTATTGCTGTAGTCATAAATCAGTTTTCACTTATTGAGAAACAAAACTCTATTGAAACTGCTACAACAGGCGTGAAGACGTTCAAACTTAATAATTTACTTAATTTTAAAGTAGTCTTTTTTGCTATATCACTTGGTTTTCTAACATGCACGGGATTGCAAATTACCGTGATTAAGGTCTATTCCGGAACATCCTAATAACCCTGAAATGGGTTAACAACCCAGCAGATCGGGTTCAAGATTTTTGAACTTTTCTCCTTTCATGGAAATTTCTGATAAGATGTTATCACCACAGAAGCATTGTTCAGTAATTGTTCTGTTAAATGAAGATAAATTGTTACATAAAATATTTAAAATCAAGGAAGAGCAGGGTAAACTAAGCGCAAGCGTAAGATTTTACAACTTTTTTTCTGCTGTAAAAATCTGATGATTTAATCCTGGGGTTAGGCAGCCCCTTGTTAAATACCCTTTTGATTACCTTCTTTCAAATTGTTTAAACTCCATGTTTGAAAGCCTAGTGAAGAAACAGTTTAATGCGCCAAAATAAAAGCCTTGATTGAGTTTTCAATTCGTGGGAAATTGTATAGAATTAAAAATCCCTCCTCGAAAGCAATTTCTTTGACAGACCGAACAGAGAGCGGCATTCAGACCAAAATTATCGTGAAAGCTGATTTGTCGATTTTATCAATGCGGGTTTTAATTATCAAGCCAGTCTTAATTCTAATGAAATTCCTTTTTGTATCATTTTCGAGCATCTGGATATCGACTCACGACTTCCTCCTAATCAAACAGAAAATTTTACGTTTCTTAAAGAGTTGGCTGATCCGCTTGAGGCGATATCGCATAACTCTTTAATTCCTTTATTACGTTATTTTAATTTGTCCGACTTTTCTTGGGTTATTAAGCTTATTTTCATTGCACTGATTTTGCGGAAAAAAATCCTTGAAGCTCGTTTGCGAAAGTGTCAGTTGAAACACCTGGTGCCCAAAAAGAAAGGACAAATAAATCATTGTTTATCAACCAGTCATATTCCGATTGGTTAAAGCATCATTCCCAAACTCCTTCTAACCAAATCTTTAGTTCTCTACTGTGCGACGAGCAGCTCGAACAGTTCGGCTCCTTTTGCGGGGAAGAATCGTATTGATTTTCTTCTTTCCTGTAAATCAGCATGCCGCGCGTAGCTTGGTGGTCCCGCAGCGGCAAACAAAAGTTCGTTCGCCTGTAATTACCTCCTTTAATCCAGCAACTGTATATTCCCACTTTGTAACCTGCTTCCAGGGCGTCCTCATAGCATACTCGACGATGGACTTAGGAGGTGGTGTTCGAACTTTGTTGGTTTGTTTCACTTTGTTCTCAGTACAAACACATGCAACTCAAGTTCGACTTCACGGACGAGAGTATATTACATACGAGCTAGGATCACTTACAGCTGACCCTTGGGAAACCGTGATTAAACTTCGATTCCGAACCATTCATCCAAATGGTCTGCTTTTGTACTCTAAGGGGGAGAATGCCGACTTTTTACGACTCGAAATTTACCATGGACAAGTGCGGTAAGTTTGTTTTGAGTTTTGTACGTTCGTTGAAAAAGGAGTGTTCTGTTGAATTGTAAACAGTTATAAGACACAACCTTCGTCCTTTCTAAATAAATTGACATATAAGGAGACAAATTGCTGTACGTCAATTATAGCTTTTCTGACGGAAAATTATAAATGTCTCAGTTTAAATTTCATAGAAGGCAATTCACTCTTTTTGGCCTTAAAAGCACTTAAAACACATTTTCTGTAGCTTAAATCAGAACTACAAATTATATGAGTGCGTATGTAAACTAAAATACCTAAACATCAAACTCTGCTTGAGTTTCTCATGCTGGCAAAGTTAATTCGGTTTTCAATTTAGCCTCAAGAAACAAACCAAAGATCGAGAAACAATTCGGAAGCGATGTAATATCCGTACTGGGAAGGGAAGCAAAATATTAATAAAGAAGACGATGTTTACTTTGAGTTTTCAAAATAACCAGATTTTGTGGTTATTTTTATTTTGAGAAAAATTCATTTCTATAAGATGAATAGTTTTGAAAGAACGTACTGTAATCGGAAATTATGATTGTACGGCAAAGGTATTGCAAGTCTATTTTCAGGTTTCCTTTATATCTGGTTATCATGGATTTGATTTGCAATCTTCGTGGTTTTCTTGATCAAGATATGTTGACAATATTTCACTTTTTTCGGTCAAGCGCTGATTCTAAAATTTACAAATATTTTGCCGTAACTACCAACTATGGAGAACTATTGTAATAAAATTAGTGGGAACTTTCTCAATATTAGAAATAATTATCCTTCCAACTGTATAGAGAGAAAGGACTGCACCAGATAAGATTGTTTCGCTCTGCGGGAACAGTACTTTGAGAATATTTTAGAAGCTATCGGCTACAATTTTTAGAGGATCAGACTTTTGCGGGAATCGCGGGAATTTAGACGGCATGTGTTCAGGAGTAAAAAGATATGTAGATTTTTTATGCAATAAAATTGTCAAGTACTTGTGAAGAATATAAATTTCGTGGTTGTTTTATAGATAAATTTAGTCTCTGTTACAAGTAATATTTGGCTTTCAGTGGTCACTGAAGAAAAATTATCAATTTTCCTTACCTAGGCTTATGAAATTATCATTACTGAAACTCCGCAGTCTATCAGTGTTCGTTAACAACGGTTTTCTAATCTTCTCTTGTCGCTGAAAACAAATCATGAAGTTCTTTTCTGCTGTTTGTAACTTTGTAAAAGACCTTTCAGTGTTGATTTACATCCAGTACCTTGCCGTTCATGAAAACAGCTGCTGCAAAATTCTGTCAGTGAACTCTGGGCGCATCGTCTCTTCCCTTGGGGCAGGCCGGTTATTAGTATTAATTTAGAAACCTGAATGTCAAAGTCCTAAAAACATACAATGAATCGGGAGACAGTTCACAATTTGTTCATATCTACATGTACTGTCTTAACTCTATCTAAAGTGCGCATCACACTCAGCCGATTTGGTTTCTCTATTTTCCTCGCGTGTTTCTTTCAAATACCAGTAATGACATTTTCATGCCACATTCACCACCACTTAAGCACTTTGACACCGCAACAAAGGTGTAGGCAAAATTTGAGCAATTGCATGTTAAGTCGTAAATTATTACTCGTTGTATTCCATTTTCTATATTCATCTCTAATACACATCACACAATACAGTTCCGAAACCAGAACAGCGTCCCTTTCACGGTCAAAAGCCGGGGAGTTCTATAAATTATCAGTGGGCAAAACCAGCTCTGAAGCGCAAACTGATTCTGCGTTTAAAACGTGGTTTCAAAAATACTGTAGCCGTTGCCCAACAAATACGATTAAACCTGCGCATTGGAAGTGATTTGGGTAAGTGGTCTAAACCTGATTAAGCTTTGCTGTCAACTGGCTGGGCATGTCAAAAGTATTTTCGGACACGATTTTACTGACTGTAGTTGAAATCCACGGCTTAAACAATGGCTCCTCTGCGTGCAGTAGTTGTTGACTCTAATTACTATGCTAAACAAAATGGTGTTTGAAGATTATTAAAATAAGTGATTATCGTAGTAAGTTATGAACACTTTGAGTACTGCGCCGGTATCGCAGAGATCATGGGTTCGATTCCCGCACACTCCTGAATTTGTTTCACGCTTTATTTTCACTACTCCTCAAATAGTGTTCATAACTGTGATCGTGATCACTTTCATCTTCACTCTTAAATCTGCAGTTCAACGACATATGATTTTACATATTTACATTCACAAAAATGGTGTTTACTAAGAAGTCAGTTATCGTGCATCCGAATTCAAATGTTTCGGCGTAAGTTGTTTTTGAGGGCAGAAGAAGCGGCTGTTTGAACGCGTTTCAACTTTACCATACTGCAAGAAACTTAAGTCTATTTAACCTTACCAAACGTCCGTACCACTTCCGCATCACTTACACGGCTGCAAAACATGTCGGCTGCCTTCACTAGTAATTGATTGTTACTGTTAATATGAGTGTTCTTTATTAAATCTATTATTCAAGAAGTCAGCGCATTGTTTGCTAATTGAGAGAATCAAATCAGTTTATTTCTTGTTGGTCTCATTTTTGAATCAAAGGTTTGAACGGAGCAAACTAGTCTTTTATATTCTTGTTACAATTCGTCTTAAAGCTAAAAAACCAGGATGGCTGATTACCATCCCATGCTCCGAACTCGGCAACGAGCAGGACATTTTTTAAAGATACAACTCAGAGTAAAATGAAAAAATCATTGACGTCTATAATTCACAGAAAGAACACGATATGATTTTCTTTTTTTTTTTTCCTTACACACTAAATGATCACAACTGCGACGATGATTCTTCATTTGATTACATATCCGCAGTTCACATATGATTTCTTTCATATGCATCATTCACATAGTTTTCATATCTTTCACGGGAACATATTGACCTGCTCCTAACGTCAGTGGCTGTAGAGCAAATGTTCAAGCCTCGTTGAAGTCCTGAATCTTTTTTTAGGCTTCTTTACGCAATTGTAAAAATTGCGATCACAACTGCAACGATCATTCTTCCATGAACACTATAACATCGTAAATATGCTGTTATCTTTTATTCTTTTTTCTTGGTTTCTTTGGTCTAAATGTGTGTTAGTATAGTGATAGATTTCTGTAAGTAAGTATAGCCACTAACACTTTAAAAACGTCAAATATGCATTACATTGCTTTAGTAATTAGAATTATAAAAGTGAACACTTTTCAAAGAGCTGTGAACTTTCTTAATTGTCACTGTGAAATACCAGTCCATATACCAGTAGAAAAAAGTAAATATATGAATTTTTATATTTTTCTTAAAAGTGTGTACGATGCTTGGTCATAAATGAATTTTAAATCCGTAAAATGTTGTTGGGCTTTTACTTTCGAAAACGTTATCAAGTTAAAGGCAATCTAGGTATCTGGAATGCAATCCTCTCAGCGTATTTCAATGACAAGATGTTATGAAAACTTACGGAAAGCTCGATCTCACCCTATCTCACCAAGTCGCATGCCTTTGTACTCAGTGATAAGTACAATAACTATGTCAAATGGTGTCTGTTTGGTTTAAATTATCGCTCCTCAGCTACTGTGTCATTTTAATTTTACTCAGTTTTCTTCTTGTAGGGATGAAATTCTACTTAGGTGCTGAATCAGTTTAGGATTCGACTGAATACTTTTTATGGAAAAGGTGACAATTCCAACACTTGAATCTCGTGTTTCGTCACGGATAATTGTCATGTGCTCGATATCAGCCGTCGGACTTCATCATGAATACTGACGATCATGCGATCACTTTTTTATGAATTGGCAATAAACAATGATATTCATATTATAATTTTGTTTTTATAGATATCAAGCTTATCTCGGAGGAGATCACATACGTGGTACACTGAAAATATTGTCGTCAAAAAAGCAGCTGAATGACGGCGAATGGCACAATGTCACCTTAATTCAGCAAGGTAGAACAGCTACACTTGAGGTGGATTCGCGTAGCAATTTAAAAATTATGCAAGAGGAATTTTATGACCTTGACATTAGCGGCAATCTCTTCGTGGGGGGTATGAGTTCTTCCGACTATACAAAGTATCACCTCAAAAAAGACACAAGAAACTTCCGCGGGTGTGTAGAAAATTTGACATTCCAGGGTAAAAATCTCCTCAGAGAGGCAGAAAGTGGACTTCAAGGATACAAAGTGCACAGAAGCGTAAAGTTTGAGTGCGAGAAACCTGACTATAGAGTTGTTACAATGGCAAATCCCAATTCAGGATTTCGAGTCACCGTTCGAAAGTTACCTGCAGACAACGACACGTTTTCTACCAGTTTCCAATTTCGTTCGCACATCAAAGATGGCCTTCTACTGTCACGGAGCGCTATCAAAGTGAAAGTGTATTTGCGTCTGTCAGCTGGCGCATTGCGCTACGACGTTACCGCTCCGAATGGTTCAAAGACCATGCTTTCCGTGGGATCTAATCTTGATGACGGCGAATGGCATCAAGTGAACGCGAGTGTCAAAGCAAAAGAAGTTCGTTTACAGCTGGATGGGGAAACTAGGGCAAAACCTTTGAATCATTCTTTACTTCTGATGTTAGACTTTGCTAACAAGTCTCGTCTGAAGATATTTCTTGGTGGTTATGACGACAACAAGCCTTTTCCAGGTTTCGTTGGCTGTCTTTTAAACTTACAAATAGATAGTCAGAGGATAACATTAAAGAACCTTAAGCAAAGCAAACACACCAATGAAGATTTAAGATACACGTGTCGCTTGCAAAATCGATGCGAGCCTAATCCGTGTAGAAACCAAGGCAGATGTTCACAGAACTGGATGGAATATCACTGTGACTGCGAATATACAGAATTTGAGGGCGAAAGATGCGACATTCCAATCTACAGGCCCACGTGTGAATATTACCGAGCAATGGGATTAAAAAGAAGTGAATATTGTTTGCTGGATTCTGAAGGTGAAGGAAGACCTTACACGGCTCTGTGCAACTTAACACAAGACTCCTCAAAAACTATTATGTACACGACCATAACTCACGACAAGATGACCAAGACTCGGGTTGGTGATACAAGAATTGTTGGCTCGAATTATAAGCATGACATAGCCTACACCGATTTAAACAACATGAAACAAATAACAGAGCTTATCAAGAAAAGCAAAAAATGTCGCCAGCATATTCGATTTCATTGCTTTAGTTCCAAGCTTCTTAATACGCCTAACGGGCCACCGCACGCGTCTTGGCTTTCACGTGATGGGGTAAAACAATATTACTGGGGTGGGGCAGAACCCGGAAGTAACAAATGCGCATGTGGAATGTCATCTTGTCAAGGCACCTTTAAGTCTTGCAATTGTGATATTAAGGATAGACGGTGGAGAGTTGACGAGGGGTATTTGACCGATAAAAGCACACTGCCTGTAACTGCCCTGGAATTTAACAAGAAAAGCGAAAAGTCGGATTTTAAACTTGGACCGCTGGAGTGTTGGGGCAACTTAGAAAAACAAGATATTCCGACAATTACGCCCAAGGCGAATGGAGAAACAATTAATCCACGATTAATTAAGGCTTGTCCTAAACTTGAGAAATATATGACAACGCCAACGACGGTCCCAATGAAGAGTACAACACCTAAAGTGGAGACTGTAAGCACTACAGGTTCTTGCCCCGCAAATGACGGCGTGTTCGCTGATGACTGTATAAATGCGCCTACGTCACCGCCTAATGTATCTTCGACAATGCATCACGGTGGCGCTGTAGAAAAAAGCAGACAAACAAGCCCTAGACGAAAGCAAACCACAAAAAATGAAGAGAACGAGAGTGAGATGTCTACAATAGCTGTTGTAATGATCTCAGCAGCCTTAGTAGTGATTGTGCTCCTGTCAATGAAATTTGGACTTCCGCGAGTTATAATGTGCGTTCGAACTCACAGTAAGCGTGGCGAGTACATTGTCCCCCCGGCCGGTTCAGCTGGTTACCCAGCCAGGTTGCTACCATTAGTGGCTAAGCGCTCCTCATTCCGGGGGAGACAGCTTCCGCAGTACGGTGTGAATGACAGATGTGTGGATGGGAATGGCACAA
>OX419339.1:2670488-2697988 GCA_948470475.1 Galaxea fascicularis
AGTGATGCCACATCCCATCATTCAAGTCTTCACCTTCGCTAATTTTAATTGGTTCTTCATTTCCTATGCGAATTTCAAGTTCAAGATTTCCAGAGACAAGCTTGAGGTAGACCAGTGCATTACTGCTTTGCTTGTAAACCAAAACTCCATTTCCATGGTAGGTACGAAAATTGAAATCTACGGTAAAGTTTTCAGGAGAGTGTTTGCTTAGTTTTAAATGAGTGTCAGGCTTTGGGAAATTCACAGGAATATATTCAGAAGTTGAACAATTAAAGCGCACGACGCCATGGGTCTTGTAATCAAAGAGGTCTTCCTTAGCCCCAAAAAGGAGATCCCTTTGATCGAGGTACAAGTCTTTCATACAACCAATCAAGTTTGGTACGTCTGTCAGTCCCTCATCATCAGATGCTGCGCCTCTATCCAGGCCCCCAATGTAGAGGAATCTGTCAAGGTCAAGGCTGATGAAAGAACCTGGGGTTGTTGTTTGATTTCTGAGTTTATCAACCATGAGAGTAACCTGGCGTTGGTTTCGATCAATTTTAACTTCATGCCATTTGTTGTCTGACAAGTTGTTTCCAAGGATCACTACGTGTTTTCCAGAAATCGTTTTCGTGCTACCCAAGTCGATGGTGAATCTAAAGATACCAAAAAGAAGACGTTTAATCACATTTTGATGGACTGCATTCCTATTAAATTTATTTACTTTTATCGTCAACAGAGTTCAGGGTGAGGTAAATTGGCCTCCGTAAACAAATTAGAGCCTTAACCTGTCGTCAAAGCAAATCCAAAAATGACGAAGACCTAACGCTCGAAACGTCAGCATTCCAATATCTTTACGGCGGTCTAATTAGAAACTAATCAATAGAGTACTTTCCTCTAATGTTACAATTACAGTACAGAGTGGTGACTTTCTATATCATCATCGTCATCATATCATACTAATTTTTCTTGGAATTCTGTCCAAGGGGGAAAGGTGCAATGAGGCTATCCCCATGTGAAGCACCAACCCAATGTCAGCACTAGGGGTGGTCACAGTCAGGGTTCGTTACGTCCCTAGTGGTTCTTCAATGTCCCCACAGAATCAATTGTGGAGAGTTGTGAGACGGGACCTACTTTTTATCGTCCTTATCCGAGAAGACTAGAAAGTCTAACCATTTGCAGATGTCATTGAAAAGGAAGCACTTTCTCCTCAGTTATTTAAAGACCCTGAGTGTTGGTCCGGCCGGGGCTTGAACCCACAACCTCCCGCACGGTAGTCCGGCGCTCTACCAAATTGCGTTTGCTTTTTTAGCAAACTCGCTCCACTCATTCAACCGATGATAGCAAACCAAAATCAAAGCCAAGGGCGACTTGCACGCGCTCATTTTCCTGCACCTTATGTTGGTTACACGATGAAGTCATCATGAAAATAGTTTTTAAGGCAATTCAGTTTCAAACGATGCCGAAGTACATACGCAGTCTTTTTCAAATGAGGAATACTGAACGCAACCTACGAGGATCAAGGTACCTTGTTATCCCATACGTTAATAAAACCACTTACGGTCTTCACTCCTTCAGATACACTACTGCAAACATGTGGAACAAACTAACAGAGGAACTGAGGTCATTAACGTCCTTGAACGAGTTCAGAGCTAGAATATGCCAAATTTCTTTCGAACATCAATGCAATTGTTACTTATGTAAATAGTAGTTTCATGTACTGTATATGCTATACGATTTTATTTTATTTTTGTTTTTATTCTTTTCCTTTTTTTTCTTTCTCGGAGAAATTAGCTATACAGCTACTCTTGTAAATCCGAGGTGAAATAAAGGTGATGTATGTATGTATGTAATTGTTCACTGCGGTGTTTGCGTCGGTTGTGATTGGTCAGAGGAATTGCCTTTGTTTTGGTTTTACAACACTCAATTGCTGGTTTTCATGTGACGTCACGGCGGCCATGTTGGTGCACAAAAACAAAGGAATGGCGGCCATGTTGGTGCACAAGGCTAACCTTCTGGGAATTGAACTCTATTTTTATGCAAATACTTTCTTTTGTTTCATTGAACCAATATGGCCGCTGGTCACGTGACTGAAAACCAAGAATACACCATTTTGCTAATGATCAGTTCCGAGTGAATTGTGGGTAGACCCAGTCCTTTGTGGGGGCAAACGGTCAAAATGAGAATTTCAAATTACGTCTTTAAATGGTTGTTTGCCCCCACAAAGGACTGGATCTACCCACAATTCACTCACACTGATCATTTGCAAAATGCTTTATTGAAAACCGCTCTAAAAGTAGCGTTTGTCTGCGTGGCGTGTCGTAAGCCTTTGGCAATAGCAAATGGCAGAAGCGCAAACAATAACGTTTACCCGGCATCAAAGCCAGGCGTCACAGGATTAAAAAACGAAAAAAAATTCTTCCTGCTCCACAAGTATTCTGTTGACGAACGTGTGCTTATAACTCAAACTGCAATGATTTCTGACGCTTACCGCCTCAGGATTGGGTTCAGGGTCTCAATCGTTGGGAGACATACGATGCGGAATGCTGTTGCACTGAACACTTCCAAAATATCATCCCAGATTACCCAGATAGTGCATGAAATAGGCATGGTAATAGTTACATGTAAAGTTGTCGTTTACTATCTTAAGGAGGCCCGTAGAGAAGTGGCTGCGACGGGTGAGTGCGTATACCCCTCACCCCCCACCCACGGGCTGCGAAGGTCCGCCTCCCCGGTCCACCTATTATGGACCAATAGCTCAAACGAGAATTTAAAACCAAACTAGCTGGTGTAGATTAGAAATGAAGTTTATAAACAGTCCGATAAGCAGTCACTAACAAACCAAAACTTGAATTGCATGTAATTTGGACTGAAACACTGCGTAAAAATTCTAAAATCATGAAGGCTAAGACTTTTCCTTCTGTTTTTGCTTTGGAAAGAGCCTTTTAGCGTGGCTCTGAAGAGAAAAAACTCTACCAACTCACGCCGGAGGCGCTCGAGCGGTCCTCAGATTGCGGTCCGACGCACCCCCAATCAAAATCCTGGTTACGGGCTTGTTATGATCAGCAAGACAGCATTGGGTATTTTTGGTTTTTCAAAGTTTATCGAGTAGTAAACAAGAAGATAACAAATAACTTTGTAATATCGTGTCGAGTACCTTATTGCACAATTCGTTTTTCAATTGAAAATAATCCTAGTACTCTTAAACTACTTTTACATTGGGACGCCCTTTCAACAGGTTAATTATAAGTCGTAACAATGGTTATGTGTGCATGCAACGGCGTTCCCTGACTGTCAGTAAATACAGAGAACGTGCTGGATTTTATATTAATGGCCACTTAAGTGGCGTTTAATTGACCAAAGTCACGAACAAGTTGTCATTACAATAGCACGCTGTTATAACGAAATTATAAATCACTATGACATTTCAACTCAGGAAAAAATTAGGTGGGGGCAAACTACGCCCTCACAAATATATAAACATGATTAGAAAACAGCCAAGGAGGTGTTGTGGGGGGCGGTGGGACAAAATAAGAAGCTATAGGCTATTACTTTCGCTGGGATGTGCTCGCTGAGCTTGTTCGCAGACAGATAAAAGACCGTGTAATAAACCGCAGAGGCGACCCAGAAAAATGCTTATCGCAATGCCCTGGCTGTTTAGTACTGATAAGCTTATCTTTGGTCCCAACATAAATCCCATTATGCTCCTTCCGTTACATAATGTTGGCCTATTGCTGGACTTTTCTTTGCTCTAGCACCAGTTTCCATGAAAACACAATAAATTGCACCGAATTTTGTCGTCGGCATACATCAGACAGAAATCAAAAATACTTTTCTATGACAAAGGTATTTCGCTGAGTTTCACTCACTGATCCAAAGGCAAAAATACGAAAGAAAGATATACGCTGTCTGTTCGTGCATGTACCCGCAAGCCTTCAGTTATCCATGCACTGGTTAAAACCAGTCATAAACTACCCTGTAAAAAGCAAGCTCTCGGAGATTGTCCTCTCCAAAATTGAGAGTCACTATGAAGCAAATCGAAACTCCAAATTCCATGACCTTGTTCACACAATAGTTGCTGTAGAGGAAAACGCTTCGTTTGAAATTAATACAATGAAAAATAGATTTAAAAATCAATGTTTCTTTTGCACACAAAATCATAATTGACCATTCATACCAATCTTAATTCAATAAAGCGTAACTACCAACTTCCTTGTCGTAAATTATTGCCCACAAATTTCTAGACCCACACAGTTTTATCGTTTGTTTCTCAGAGAATTTTGATTTAATTTTAAGTCAAATAATTCACCAACTGACGACGGCCTGTTTCGATCTGTTACTCTCATTTCATGTATGTTCGCATCCACGATAATGACTTCAGTTGATTATCTAAAGAGAATTTCCCTGCTGATCGAACTTCATTTTTATAAACAGGTTGTAGTTGTAAAATAAATAAAACATTAAACAACTGAAACAGTACAAACTCTGTACTCAGTTGGAAGTCTATACGACCTCAATATCGCGTAGCTAAAAAAGCCAGGTAATGACGTGCAATGAAAGGCATCATCGATAACACAAACTGATGAAACCCATCCTTGCTTTTATTTCATACAAAAGACAAAAGGTCGACTTGTCCACTATCTCAAAGGGACCCTTTCACTGTTATTATGTAATAATTGGTCACATTCGATTCCCGCAATTTTCTTTACTTAAATAAGATCCAGACGCATAATATATAATACAAAGTTTTTTTTAAACATTATTTATCCTGCGCTTTCAAAGAAAGTCTGTATTAATTTGTCTCTTTTCAAAGAGCAACAGGTGGATCCATGGACGATAACAAAGAATCAGAGTAAATTCTTTGGCACAAAACAAGGAGACTAATTTGTGTTTAAATGTTTCTCTTCTGAAAGAATTTTGCAAACAGAAACCATATGTAGAATTCGGTATCAGGGGAAAGATTTTTCTCATTGGCTTAGAAAACAATTCACAACTTAGGGGTGGTGTTTTACTTTAACTGGGAATTTCATACTGAGAAGACGTAAACTCTGCATGGCAAATTAATACTCGTGATCATACTTCGTTTACACGTTAAAAGAATGCAAAGCGTAGGTTTTATGTTAGAAGCGAATCCCTCGTCGTTATAAAGTCATTTTTTCAGGGAACCAGAAAATTGGGATCTGGTTCAGCGTCATGATTTCTATCTTATACTTTATTAAATAATGTTATTCTCTCAATGCACATATCCTAACAAAAGCCTCAGCAGCTGATGACGAGCTTTTAGAGAAAAAACGCCAAAATACTTCTAATTATCTCTTGAGTTAAATTCTTGGCGCAAAACGCCAACAAGAGGAGCTTAAGTGGAAGTCTAGTTTTGACAATTTGTAAGAAACAGATCAAGGATTAAAATCGTTTGTGTTTCCGGTCAATAAGTGAATGGACATGCATTATGTGTTCACGGAGATAACACCAAATAATCAATGGTGATATAAAAGGTATCACTAAGGCTGAAGGATGATTAAACGGTCTTTGTTGCATTTTAAAACATTTCACCTCTTTAGTTCGACAATTTTCACCTCTTCTAGATACAATTAACCGGTTTGAACAATGAACCGAACAATTTTGTTTACCTTTGCCCGAAGGCACAAACTTTTGACAAACTTTGCTGTAATTTATCACGAGCAAAGTGCAAAATTGGATGCTAAATTATATTTTTTTCTCCTCTCCACTTCTTTATATGTCTTTCCTACGAAAAATAAAAGTTCTAGAGGCAAGATAAATAAACAAAGACAATACAAACAACATCTTCATGCTTGTTCCTGCTGAAACGTGTCGGAATAAGTCTGTTTTTCGAAAGTTTTAATCTCGAGAGCGGTTAAGGAAAAAGCATTTTTAGAGATGTAAATTGAATAGGAGTTAAAACAATCTATTCTATAATTCTCACCTGATCTTTCCGTGGACAAGTTCAATAGTAATGCAATCTCCTTGCGAACCACTGCTATGGACCAACAAACCCGAAGGATGAAATGTTTTGAACGAAATCGTGATGTGATTTTCTTTAGTCGCGATACTTTCGGAACGAAGATCATAGGTAATGTAACCACTTCCCTCCATGCTTACTTCTGTTACTTCTACAGCCGAAGAAAAATACGAACCGATAACAAACCATGAAACACAAATTAGGAACCCCTGACTCGAAGTCATCGTGATGACTCTGTCACTGACCCTCAAAGCAAACTGCCCACGCGAAGCCGTTCCGAGTTAGTTTCCCTGCTCAGTAGCTTATCACTATTAGATCTTCTTCGAAAAGAAAACACTTTTTGTTTCCATGATCCGTTTTTGCCTAATTGGCGGTAAAGCAGGGCTAATAAGCGATAAATAACGCTCCGAAACACAAAGACGCAATCGAAAAGGGTTATGATTGGTCAGTGGTGATTAATTGAGTTAACACAACATTTATTATGTCCAATGAAACGTACACTTGTGGTTAGCGCAAATTCAACCACTCAGAAGGATCAATTCCTTGTATAAAGATGCGGTTAAGTACGTTATAATGATTTATCTCCAATAGAGTGTTTATAGCGTATCAAACCGATTGATTCTATGCATTACGACAGTTCCTTTTTTCGCTTCAGTTGCAAGCTATAAACGTCAGTTCGCAATTGCAGGTAAAAACGTTTCCCGTATTAAATCAAACTCAGAAAAGTCCAGTGTAATTATACCTTTCAAACTTGAGGCCTCCCACCTGCCGTGTTAGTTACAAAATTTACGTAATTTTCCTTGGGTAATTTTAAGATCAGTAACAAACGAATTAATCTTTAAAATGCGTCACCCCCAATTGAAAATACTTAGCTCAGATTTTTTTGTTTTTCCTCCTTCCGGACTGGACAGAAAGGAAGTTTTGTTCAAGAAAGGGGATGTTTTTTCTCCACTCTTAACAAAAGTGAAAAAAGAACTCGAATTTTGCGAAACTTGTACTGCATGGTTTGTACTTTCAACAAATGGGTTAAATTAATTCTTGCATTGAAATGGGTTTCAAAACATTCGTTTCCTAATGACAGCTAAATGTTAATTCCAAATCAGTGCATTGCGACCCGACATGGACAAACCAAAGAAATTTGTCTGTAAACAGAATAAATGTAGCGCATTCAGAATAATTTTAAACGAACTGTTTTCTAGTTGTCCTTCGATGGTCAAACAAATCGTTTTCAAGAGGTTCTTTATAAATTAACATAGCAGTGCACATTTTTTAATTTTTCACCAGACATTACTTTACAGCTCAAACATTCCGTCCCCGCGATCCAAATTGTACAGACGTTTTTCAAGAGTTCCTTTTATGTTGATTATGACATTTTGGTTGTAAGCTTCATGTATTCAAACGGTGAGACAGCGATACAACGTTTCTCAAGGTATTCAAAAAGGGACACGTTCCTCAAATGCAGCCACCAACGTTGGGCCAACAATGTCGGACGTTGGCCTAACATTGTTGGGTGCACATTTTTTAATGTTGGATGTTGTTGGCCAACAGTGTTGGCAGTGTTTGCACTTGTCGTAGCTATTTTGATTTGTGATGGAACCAACACGGATTACCCTCCAAAAGTAAAAATTGACCGGCAAAGAACGCCACGTCTTCGACGTCTCTGGAAAAGGTACCCAAACGCGACTTTGTAGGCGAATGTTTATTTGCGGTTTCGACTTTTCCAAACGTTTACTTCTCCATCTTTATTTCAAATAAATACATCTAAAAAGAACGGTCAATCCTGAGGGGCAACATCCAACATTATTTTGTCCGACATCTTGGGTGTTGTTTAGAGTTGAAACAACATCCTACAACTCAAAATTCCCGCACTTCAGACCACAACGAATTTGACCAAATTTCAAATTGTTGCATTTGTAAAGCAAAGCAATTTCAGGACGAAATTACCATTGAAGACTTGTGTCACATCAGTGTGTGAAACGTAAATGACACTCATTTGAAAACTTAGCAAACTCTGCGTCATGGTAATGCGCTATAGAAATTGATAAGATTTGATTTGATTTGATTTGATTTACGGAAAACGAAACACTGATGTTGAATAGCCTGTGAGCAAGCTCTCCGGGGCAGTCTGGCGGCGGGGCAAGAAAAGGAGAGCTATGCAACTATGTCTCTGTAATTTGAATGCGTCACGTGTTTTCAATGTTTGTTTACATTTCGCGTTCGTTTCCGCTTCGCGCTGATTGGCGAAAATCTGACAGCTCAGTCGACGGGGAGCCACAGGGGAATTGGAGGCGGATTTTCAAATAGGCCATTTCCGAGTTCATGTCTGCCTCCTCTTCAAAGCGAGTCTAAGTGCGAAGTTTTTGTTATGAAAATTAGTTTTCATTCATATGTAAAGTAGAATTTATTACCATCACAAAAATTTCGCACTTAGACTCGCTTTGAAGAGGAGGCAGACATGAACTCGGAAATGGCCTATTACAGAGACGTAGTTGCAAGCTCTCCTTTTCCTGCTCTGCCGCCAGACTGCCCCGGAGAGCTTGCTCGCGGGCTACATGTTGAACTGGAATATGAAACCAACACCTTACACTTAACTTCTAAACCATTTCTTTTATTTGAAAAAGCAACCCATTTACAGTAGGTTTTTGTTTACGTATATTAAATCTGCCTGTTTCGAAATTAATTTACCAACAAACCAAGTACAAAAAGCCAAACAAAAACAAAATATTTACTTGCAACTTGTATTCACACAAGGCAAATTTCTCTCAAGTTAGCCATTTGTACGAGGACTCAAAGACGGGTGTGTTAAATTCAAACGCAAGCTAGAAAAACAAACACGCCGAGCACAAAACGAAAAGATAACACTTCTTTATATTCCAAGAATTGTAAGAGATAAAAATTAGGAAAGCGGTCAATTTTATTGGAAGTGAGGTTAAGACCCTAAGACGAAGTCAATGTGGTTCAAGTTTTTAAGAATGGATGAGCCCTTCATCTAAATAAAACATGTTTCATTATTTGAATAAAGTACGCATTATCTTGATGCCTAATAAGGGAGCTTAAGCAAAGACTGCGACAACAGAGAATTATTCAATTCCTTCACAAATAACTAACTTTAACATCGCTCCCACCACCTCAGATTCCTTGATGGCTTGCTAACCTTTTACAAGATGAACGCGATAGAATAACAATGAATCAGTCAAAATAGCTGCGAGAAAAATTCTAATTGACGTTTTCGGTGGAGTGTTGTCGTAGACTCTGCTTTAACCCTTTATTCTTTAAACCCAAAGTTCAAAATTTAGATTCTCATCTGTTGCTCCTACACATTTCCTATTGAAGTAGTTGGGAGAAACTGTTAAAATATCAAGCAAATTCATCTTGTGTGATCGTGTCCTTAATTCTCCTGACCACTCTGTTTTATAAAACGTTGATATTACAAGGAGAAATTTGATGCTGATCACTCTTAGGGTTTAAGGGATAACGCCCTCCTCGTTGTTTGAGTACCGCGGCGGCTGTTTTATTTATGGTTATGGACGGTCTGTGCTTGACAAACGACTTACAGTTGCTTAATTTTTAGAAAAACAAACAAAACAACGATTAATTCAGTATGAAACAGAATTTCGTTCAAGTCGTGAGCCAAGTGCTGCTTTAAATTTATGCGTTTTTGAAAAAGCGATATTGAAGCTTCGGGGTTTTTTTTCTTGCGACAATCGTGTCCAATCTGACTTGAGGTCAGGCGTGTTTCGAAATCCCACGATACGTTACGAGTCGTTCGGGACAAGTGATGTCGATAGTGAACAAATCGTGTCGTAGTTTCTAATTCGTCATGTTTTTGTTTATGCCCAGAAGTTTAAGATTATGCGCAATCTAGCAATGCTTACCGAATTTAGCTTTACAATGCTAACTACATCTGCCTTAAAAGAACGCACGACCTCGGTGACTCTTTTACACGTCGAGAAGGGTTAGTTTTTCTTCTTCGCTGAATGCCTCTTAAATTACTTCCCCGAAGTAAATAGGAGCAAAAATTTAAATATTACCCCATTAATAATTAGAAACTTTCATCTTGAGTCAGCACTCCTCTCTAGGTCAGCTTTTACCGTTAATATACATAGCAAGTTAGCATAGGCATTAACTCGTTCCTTGCCAGGTAATTCTATAAATTAAATTTAATCCCGTGGAAAATACTTTTTCTCTTTCTTACAAATGTTTAACGTTTTTAGCTGTTAGATGAAAGAAATTTTCGCTTTTCATCCAGCTAATGTCTAATCTAGAAACAACGAGCAAGATACTCATTCAAAAATAGGTCTTGGGCAGTCTCTCTCAAACTAGCCACTTCGGGGAAAAAATTCCTTCACTGAATCAAATAAATACCTCTTCAACTACTTCCCCGAAATAAATATGAGCAAACCTTTAAACTTCTCCATTAATTATAAATTTACATTTTGAATCAGCTTTTACCATTCATATATATTGCAATTTAGTATCAATCGATGTTAACTCGTTCCTTGGCAGATAAGTGTGTTTTTCCGCAAGCTGAGGAGTGAAAGAAGCGGAAACGTTTTTCTGACACACGGCTGGGAGTCTGGGTAGAGGTATGCGGGAGGGAGGGCTTCAGGTCACGTAGCTTGTGTAAGGTTTCAGTTTTTGTTTTGCCATCCGCCATTGGCTGACGTGCCCCAGACACCCACCCGTGAAGAACTTGTAGAATGTGTTAAGTTGAGGTGAAATTATTCTCTAGCCACTTTTTTGTGTCACTGTAAGACATTTATGTTCTTATGTTAATAAAAGTCAGGCTGTGTGGTTCGGCTTGGCATGGCTCCCAGCGGTGTGGGAGAATTATGTAAATCTAATTTAATCTCGTGAAAAAAATACTTTTTCTGTTTCTTACAAATTTTTCACGTTTTCACAGTTTGTACGATAGCTGTTAAATGAAGGATATTTTCACTTTCTTTATCTAGTTATAGCTCACAGAAACAACATGCAAGCTTCTCATTCAAAAAAAGCTTTCGGGCAATCAACAAACTAACCACTTCAGAAAAATTCTATTGTTTTCAATGTTTCAGTCTCCAGAATAGTTCACTGTACAAATTGAAATAGGTGCTGCTGTATTAAGCAAGAGTGTAAGAATATTGGGATATCGAACGCCTGCGTGAAAAGGTTCGCACAAAACCAAGAGAGCAGGTTTGAGAGAAGACGATGACTTCGTGCGCTCCAGCTGAGGCGGATGGAAACTACACTACATGCTTAAATGGAAGGCAATATTCTTGGCGGCTAATTTTGAATGAGGTGCACAGTACGATTACTGAGGCCCAGTGGATCAAAATCAGCATAACATCTACACTATTTAGCAATTATTCCTCGAGGCTCTGAGTCAATAGCCCATGAGGCCGAAGGCCGAATGGGCTACCGACTCAGAGGCCATGAGGGCGAGAGGAATAATTATTTTAGTAAAATCCAACTAGTTGGTCAAAAAAATATCGAGACAAAACATCTTTCGCTAGTTAAAGCTAGACTTTAATTCTTATTTGCCGCCAAAACATTACAAATACGGCCAGGCGCACTCACTTACAATTCATAAAACACGTGATTAAATTTGCAGTTCAAATTTATTTTGTGCATTCCTGCCGTTAAATATCTTCATTCCATGTTTAGTTGACTTCTTTGTAGATTTTGGTATAGATTTATGTAATAATGAGCTCCAATACTCGTCCGAAACTTCAGCAAAACGCGATTCAGCCGCCATTGTTTTGGTTTTCAAAGCCGGCGCTTTTCGCTACTAGTGGGCTATAACAAATAGCCTACTAGTAGCTCAACCAATCAGAACGCAGCATTGATAATAGACCACTAGTTGGATTTTACTAATATGAGATATCTTACTATTGTCTTTTGTATTTTGTCCATTTAATCAGCGTTTGTGGCGACCGGTAGAGAAACATGAGCTTGGCAAACAAGTCCTCTTCTAGCTCGAGTTCTTTGCTCTCTCGCACCATGAAGATATCCAAGCATAGCTTTAGCACCTTGTCGACGTTTGGCATCTCATCGAACATGATTCTGTACGATATGGAAGTGAAGAAGAGGCGGACAAACTTGCCGACCAACCAAACGAAACCCACGTACAGCCCAATAATCCTGAAACAAAAGACCCTTACATGTCAGATCCACTACCTCTTACATTTTAGTCAACGAAAATACACGGAGTACAAAGATAAGGAAAGCGTATGCAAAAATATACCATTTTATTTATGATCCTTTCCAAGTAAATAGTAGGCTGATCCAGTCCTTTGTGGGACCAAACAGTCGAGAACTGGATCCACCCCCAATCCACTTGGAAATCATCAATACTGCATTCACTCAAAAGTAATCGATAATCGTTATGATTGTGTAGAGAAGAAAACAATCATTCAGCGACCAAATAATCTACAGACTTTTTGCCTGTACTTTACTCTCTACCAACTAAACGTGGTAACTGGTTAGGTCTGGCAGTAGAGCATTGCCTGCCATCGCAGGTCATGTTTTCGAATCACGTTCACAACTGAACTGGTTACAGGCTTTCTTTTTGCATCGACTTGAAAAATGCAAAAGTAAATACGACGGCCTTGACTTATTTATCCGTACATATCATACTATATCATAATAAAAATATACAACTTAATCTTCATCTCAGTACAACTTAGTGTCTCATGTGATCGCTGATTACAGATAATTTGCTTTAAGCCGCGGCTGCACGAGCGACACTTTGCTCGCGATGGTGATAGCTAGCTACAACGAGCTGCAAAAATACTTGAGACACTGTACGTCATTTGGCCTTTAATGATGTTCCCATGATCTTCCGCTTTCCCTCCCCCTCCCCCTCTTATCAAAGTTGCTAGCAGTGCAACACCATGCTCGAAACTTGGAGGAACAACTTTGAAAAGGGGAAATGGAGGGGCTGTGTGTTGTATCTCACTGATCTCTTAGTAGCAGCGATTTTGAGCAAGAAAAGCTGTTTTTGATTGGAAATGTCTCAAACATTTTGCAAGCGGTTGTTGCGAGCGGTAAAAATCACATGTGTAGCCACCCTCGCTCAAGGGTGACACCTGAAAAACTCACAGGAAAAAAAAATCGCGAAAAAATTCAGTGAATTGAACTGTTCGCGACAAAATCACAGACTTTAATAATTGGTGTAGCCACAAACGCGCGCCGGCGACGCGTCAAATTAAAACAAAAATCGCACCATCGCAAGCAAAAAATCGCTTGTGTAGCCGCGGCTTGGACGATGACGAGACAAGAACATGCCGTCTGGGAGAGCTAAATCGCTAATCAGTGTTTCAGAAAACATCGCTTGTCAAGACCACCATGAAAGCGTTCATCCGTTACCGATTTGAGAGAGTTTCAGTGAAAATCTTACCCTGTGCTGGTGAAGAATGAAAAGTGAAGAGGAGGCACCAGATCATTAAACGTGATCATCTCCAGGACATTTTCTTTGGCGCCAAACAGCGGATCAGGCTCCTTCTGAGTCAGTTCCCACCAATCAAAGCTACCCTTAGAGCGCATGCGTAGGCGACACGTCACGTAGTTGGATTTTGATTTTTCTTTAGTCAGAGCTGGAGAAACCGAGCCACTCGCTGGGACGTGTACAAAGCTTGGGAAAAGGTGTTTTATCACGCTGTAGGATGAATGGGGCCCACAATGAGTTACACCCTATAGCTCTTTATTTAGATTTTAGAGTCGAAAGTGAAATCATTAAAAAGAAACCTGTATAGCGGTACATTCTTGCTGTTGTTTTTTTATGCCGTAAAGAAAGGTCTGAGGACTGAGTGCTCAGCCTCTAATAGTACTTTCGGCTTTGGTAATTTTTAACACGCTGAACAGTTCTAGATGAAATACTGAAATGTGGCCATAAGTGTGTAGCCTTGTTTAGAACACTATTTTTCTAACTCTTGATTTTCACTGAATATTCAAATGCAACGAATTTTTTTTGCCCACTACTGCTCCATACAAATACGAAGGTCAATAATCCATCTAGGCGTGTCGCCCTGTACTACACAAAATCAACGTTAACTAGTTACTGAAAAACTCCACTTACACTTCATCACTGGTGGAGTTGCCCTTTAACATGTCTGCCAGCTGAGTTTTGGTGGTGTTGTCGAGCGGGACCTGGGTAACACCTGATATTGTCTCCTGTGCGAGTGCAGTTTTAGGCTCCCTGTTGAAATACCAAAGAACACGTTATAACATACGGATCGGTGAGGAAAAAATTTTGGATATGACTGTATAAGGCAGGCTCTTTGACGAAGATGGAGAGAACGGCGATCGTATGGGGTTTCCTCAGCCGTAGTTGTCACCATCACCATGACATGGTTGCCACAGCCACAGGATTTTGAAATTCTCTGACTTTTCCTTAACAAATGAAAAATTTCCCTGACTAACTAAATTAAAAAAAAAATCACAAATTAGTCCTGGTAATGGCCTCCAACCTCCCCTCGGTGTCACGCAATGCGAGCTGTCAACATCAGTTGACAGCTCACATTCTTGTTTACACAAAAACATCGCTGAGTTGGCATTAAATAAATTAGTACCCTTAAAATTTCACTTTCCCCTGACTTCTCTCAAAGACTTAAATTTTCCCTCACTCGGAGTGAAATTCCCTGACTCTTCCCTGACCTTGAAGAATCTTTTTTCCCTGAGCATTTCCTGACCTGTAGCAACCATGCATGAATCATGATGATGACTTCGTTGAACCATTGAAGGGAAATTTATTTGTGACTTTTATTTCCTCAAAAAAGGTGTAACACGACAATTAATTGTGCAATAACGTGCTTGGAAATACACAGTAAGACACAGTAAGGTGCTAATTATGAAGTCTGATATCATTACCTGGTAAACTCGTAACTGAAGCGCATGGACACATTGTTGTCCGAAAGGTAGTTGGTCATGAGGTCACGTGACGGGGGGCTGATGGTCCATATAGAGCTAGAGTTCCCGACGATCTTTACTTGTAGGACCATGTTTCTGCCTTTAAATCCCTGAAGGAACGCCTCCATCTATGACAAGAGCGAGGTAAGTGAATATACGGTCAAGTTCTGGGCTCATCATGTTATGAGTGAAGACTGGAAGGCTATCTAGACGTGCAGTCACGGACCTCTTTAGAATTTCATTCGCCCCAGATGTCACGAAGCTCTATTGTTCCAGGGATAGGGTCTATTGCGTTTTTTGCTTGTTTACAGTGAGTTTATTGTTTTCTGAACCAATCCTGAGACGTTCCGAGAGCTTCGTGACGGCCCATCTAGACCGGATGAAGAAGGTGGGGCGAGGGGGGAGGGGAGGATTTTGGAATGGAGTTAAAAAACAAGGACGTTTGCGACTTTTCCAAAATTTTCCAATTTAAAGGACCAGGTCACAGGGATTCAGTAAAGTTAACGTTAACGTTAGTGTGGTAACAGATCACTTTGTGTCAATAAAACGTTTTTGGCAGTGCGGCTAACCATCTAATTTTCTCGGTCAAATCGTTGATGCTCTCGGAGTCATGCAGAAGTCGTGGAACTCTCCTCTATCCGGCACAGAGAACCCAACATCCGGCTAACCGGGGATCAAACATTGACCGATAGAGGACCAAACACTGACTGATAGAGGACCAAACATTGACCGACAAAGGACCAAACATTAACCGATAGAGGACCCCACACTGCCCAACAGAGGATCAACCATTAACTGATAAAGGACCAAACATTGATTGATAGAGGACCCAACATTGACTGATAGAGGACCAAACATTGACCGACAAAGGACCAACCATTGATTGATAGAGGAACAAATATTGACCGATGAAGAACAGAAACAACAGCTGTTAGAGTCAACTGAATGGGTCAAGAAATAAACTTGTTTCTCAGAGTCTGAGGCCCTCCGTTTTCTATGATAATAAATCAGTTCACTTTAAATAGAGTTCGAGTGTCTAAAAGCTCAAACAATAAACATTACCTCTGTTTCTGAAAAGTCACCTGGCCGCTCAGTCTTTATCTTGTCAATTTCTTCATCGCTAAGTATATGCAAAGATTTTTCCTGTGCACTGACTTTGAAGAGTGGCTGAAAAAAAGCAGAGTCTGTTGGCAGGGTTTTCAATAGATCACTGACAAAGTAGGAGGCTCTTCAGCAAAGCCAGAAGAAACAAAACAAAGAAAGGAAAAGCGACTTAAATACAAAGCAAGCGGCTATAAATCCCAAAATTAGCGGCGATCAGTCACCGGGTGCCGCCTTCTATTGAGAACCCTGGTTGGTCCGAAGATATTGGACCTCCGTTTGAACTGCGCATGCTTAGGGTTCAATGCCATGTTGGACTGCTGTTTAAAAACGAATCGAAAAGCAAACGGATCTTTCGAGAGTCGCTCTTTTGTTCAAGCGTGCGTACCAAAGAACGGCTGTGGAGGTACACGATTGTTCTTCCAGATGCGCGGTCCGCTTAGTTAGCGGATAGGTGACGTTTCCCACTATATATCGTTCTGCAGTTGTAACCATTTTTCCAAAGAACTTTTAGTATGTGTAGAAAGTTGATAGGGCTCCTGTTAAAGCAGGCAAAAGCAATTTCCCGAAATTCCTCCTTTGCTCAACTTTGTGTATCATCACAGATGTCAAGAAACTGCTCTTGGGCCCGTTTCTCGAACGTCCTGTGAACATTTAGGGCCCGAAAGGCTTATTCCAAAAAGTTGACCCTTACTATGACTTCAACATACGAAAGGGTAAATTAGTTGCAAAATTTCATAACTGGAAATGTCTTCGTTTTTGAGATACGAAGGAAAGTATGACACCCGAAATAGGCCCAAAACGTTTCGGGGGTTTCGAGAAACGCACGCCAGATTTCGAGGCAAATTGGTCGAAAACATAGCGAACGTTTGAAAAAATGGTAATGGAGCTTACCAGACCAAAACAGGAAAAAATCCTTAGCTAGAGAATTAATTAACGCACCTGATATCCGCCAATAGACAGTGTGAAAGTGGCATCTTGTGGTAGATTACTGGTGTACACGGAGTTGATGTAAGACATAAACAAAAGAGGAAACCAGATCACAATCACCAGGAGAGCCACGAGCAGTCCGCCCAAACCCCACTTGCTCATAGTCCAATACTTCTGTCCCCTGGCTTGGAACCAAGTCTAAACAATAACGAGGATAGCAACAGTCAGAAATTAGTGCTGTTCCTTTAAACCTTTAAGTTGTAATTCTACACTTTTAACTTAAAAACACTCACAATACTGTGGTGTTTTTGTTGAAAGGATACTCTGATTTAAAAGTCAGAACTCACAGCTTTACTGGAAAGTAAAGTAAATTCAATTCAATTAAAATAACCGGTGCAACATCGAAAAAAGCGCTTTAGCAAGGGTCGCCAGGAGAGAAAATGACAGCGTTGTTAATTAGCGAGCCACCATAAATGAAAAAATAGGATGGTAAATCAAACGTGATAGTGATCCACTGCCTCCGGCAAAAAAAAAATTCAACAAAATCCAGAGTCTAGTGAAGCGCGGTAAACCTTTCAGGGTTTGTTTCCTACAGGTTGCAAATAAATGGCTCGTTTTCCAAAGCCTGACTGAGCAACTGAATAGAGAAAGAGGTTAAATTCGCTGCCTATTCACTTTCTTGGGTTGTTCTCAAGTTCAAATGACACTCAAGCTACACCGCCGTGAAAAGATAGCAGCAGGATACAAAAAGGCACCAACTGGATTATGAATTTAGATTATGAAAGGGACCAGCCGTCGGACAGAATGAGTAAAGGGAAATTGCGATCGAAAACTAAATATTTTATTACTCTAGTGCCTAAATACCTTCACTCTGACTTGCACTGCTCACCTTTTCTGATTCTCTGTAACACTTCAGTACATAAATATTAGCATAGATATCTTCCATCTTGAGCCAGTGATACAATGTCAGCGTTGTATCTGTACAAACCCAGTCCAAGACACTGCGTAACTCCAACAAGAAGGGGATGGCCTGGAAACTAAAAAACAAAAACACAGAAAGAAAACAGCCCAGTCAAAAGAAGGTGTTGAAAATCTTGATTGAGGCCGCCATGAGTAACAATAGAGAAAGTACAAAGGCACGGTCGCGTGGTTCGCTCCTTTTAATCTTACTATCCCCAAGAAAAAAGGGACGGGACTTCTCACGGTCTAAACTACAAACCCCGGCTAATGAACGAAAGAATAAGTTAACCCATATTACTATGGATACAAAGCACGGATACGATGCACTTACCCTTGAAATAAAATACCGCTGGTTAGCGTATAGCTTTTAGTCAAGAAATTTCCCAGGATCCTTGTCGGGTAACCACAGCGTACTTGATAAGCAGAGAGTCCAAAGTACATGCATTTGAAGATGTACATAAAGATTGCAGGAATGTTTTCAATGAAAGCCCTAGAAATGATTCAGTTAATACACTGTAAACGACTAGTTTCATTAAAAACAATGAATGTTGCACTTTGCCCAGTAATAAAAACAAGACAGAGTTTATCTTATAAAGCTCCTTTTTGACAAAAACAAAAACAAAAACAAAAATCTCTGGATGAGTAAGTGAATGGTAACTCTGTCAGTTACGTTGTTGTGTGGCGTACACGAAGTGTGTAGCCACATTACAGCACGATCGGATTTATTTATTTGTCCACAAGAGTCGAGCGCCTGTCACGTGGTCTAGTAAGCAACACATGTACGCATTGCGGACCTATTTTTAAGTTTGCCCATTTTCTACCACTTTATCTTTGACCATTTGTTCATTTCCGCAGTTCATGTATGATTTATTTCATATGCATCATTCACACTGACCAACTTGTGATAATATATCTCAGAGAAAAAGGTTAAGGTTTGCCTCGTTCAAAATTTTGACGATCGTTAAGAAAAGAAACTAACCCTGTGATCTGGTTCATGCTGAGTCTGCTTGCAAAGTTAACAAATTCTGTGAACTTTAACAATTATTGTCCAATTTTGTCAAAAACATTAAAAGGAGGGCGAAAAGGAACCTTCTTACCTTTGCGTTACAAGAGGAACTATGAAAAACATGAAAATGTGAAACAAGATCACCAAGCAAACATTGTAAAGCAGTTTTGCAATCACAAACTTTCTCAAGTACAAGTATCTGAAATTAAAAAAGAGAAACGAAATGTTGTAATACAGTTACAGTTACTCACTTCATTACAAACAGCAGGCTCTTCAGTGACTATCTAGCAGCAATAAATGAAATAATGTCTAATGGCATAATCATGCATGTTCGGCTTTAACATTAGCTAGCCAGCTAAGTTTAATCTTTGGACTGCCCTACACACTTCACGAATCTAACATTTATCCCCTTCATTCAATCGAAGCCGGAATTTATTATGTTTAACAGCTCGCTTTGAAAACGTGATGGCCTGGAATCGAGAGGCCGCGCAAGCGATTGTACGACTGGCTGGCGGACTACAAAATCTGCCAACGTATTCCCAAACAATCCCACAAAAGTTTGCGCGGCCTATTCGATGCCAGTCTTTTTCCGAAGTGAGATATCGGAGAAGCGATGTACATAGGCATTAGAAACACAGTACAGTTCAAGGGAGAAGTCATGCAGGTCAAATTGTGGCTCATTCCCTTCTTTAACACTACGTTTGTATTACACAGTTCACATCTTCTGTCCTTCTACACACCGAAATTTCCATAGCAATCAGCAAAAATTGATAAATTGATCTAGTCAAAAGGACAGAAGTGGTTCCATAAATTTTACCTGTCGATAATGATGAGAAGAAACTGCGTTAGCAGCATGTACAAGAAAGTTTTCGGCACCTGAAAACAAGCACAAGATTCAGTGATCCGACACTGTGATGAATCGTGATGAACAGTATGGTAGACAAACATGGCATGAACTATTGATTATAGTCTCAATAAAATACTATGACAGAAAAAAGTTCTCTATTTCCACTTTGCCGAGAGCAGAAAAAACTGCCCAAAGTGTTATCACAGGCAGCCACCGACGTGAGCTGAGAAACACTGTGTCTCTGTAGAACAATGACGGTAAACAGTTAACTTATATAGAGCAAATTGAAATGTTGTACGAGTGGGTTTATAAAATCAATAAAAAACGAGTAGAAATTTGGGAAAGCTCAACACTGCAATGAAACACGGATCTTAAAGTTCTATTTCCAGAAGTGTTTCTCTTTCTGCTGAACTCGAGTTTTTCCACTGTCTCTTTGAAAAAACGGAAATATTTCCTACCAGTCTCAAACGAGTGATAGGACGAAATTCCTGTGACATAGTGAAACTGACAAAGAATTTCAGGTGAATCCAACATACCACATTCTGCTCTATTATTTGCATGAACTGCGCTTGAGGCTTTTGCTGAAGGAAAAATAAAAATAGAACGATCAAACATACGGAAGGGGTTCTTCAGATTTACAGTTACGGTGGATTATGTAGAAATAGGTCACAGCCTGAATCCACCAAGGTTCAAGCTTAAATAAACACAGCTGCTTTTCGTTTTTTCTTTCTTCATTTTATGGAAGCATTAATGGGAGTTCATATTTTTTCCTGCAGTCTAAATACATGGCCAACATATATATTCGCATTCCCTTTTCCAGTTGGCGTTCTTGGGTCACAATCTGCTGAAGCCCCAACACAAAACGCAACGAGAAGTTCAATACAAGGGAAACATTGGCAACGTTATAAGCACGTCATGTGGTTCTTTCTTACGTTTGTCTTCTGTTCTAGGCCTCAAATAGTTGGGGCGTGCGAACCAAAACAACAAGAACGAGTTTGCTCGCTCCTGCTGACTACCTCAAAGCCTGGGACAAGCTATCATGTTCGGTACATTTCCTAGCAAAATTCTTTTGCACCAGAGCCGCACACATGACCGCTGTGCGATTGCGGACTACTGCTTTTTGCTATACCTCTGGGGAAGAAAACGCTGACCAGCTGAAAACGATGATGACGAAGATAATAAACTGACACGCAAACATCATGGCGTAGACGTCTACAGCGCCTGAGCCGATTTCAGGATCATAAATACGGCGAAAGAATGTTACCACAGGGAAACACAGATCACTAACAAACCGAGAAAGAAAAAAACCATAGTTATGATATGGCAGACCACAATTAGCATCGTAGATGTAAAAAGATTATTTCTTTATCAGTTCATTTGTAACTGATAAAATGAAAGTGAACTATTTTATTTTTGAAGAGAGGGTAAGAGGAAATAATGATTTAAGCAAATAATCAATATTATCCTCGTATTAAAAACCACAGACTCTTATGGGTCTTTGACTACAGTCTTTTTTATTATTCGACAGCCTGTACCTTGTCGGGATTTTAAAAGTGACAAAGACGTTATTCTTCTAGGCTTTCTATCAATTAGTTTGCAGGTTATCAAGGGACTTATCTAACCACAAAAAGAGACCAATGCTCGAATGATCACGTCGCCCAGAAATGATGCTGCGACACATCCGGAACTCAATTTTATGTGATGACTGCGTGTAATTCAAACTAGGGAATTTTTGAGAACGACAACAGCAACGGCAACGGAAAAGAGAACGCCACAAAACAATGGATTTAATGAGCAAAAACAATCGCTCTGCACGCTCGTTTACATTTTGGTACATTTCTTTGCCTTCCTCTGCAAACAACAACGTGAAACGACCAAATTCTATGTTTTCTCGAAAACGTGAGCGTAGGACAGCTCACCATCATTTTCCGAGTTAAACAAGTTTCAATAATCGCGGAAGAAATAATCGCGAAAACGAGAAGTTGTATTTTGAAATGATGTTTTCGTTGCCGTCGCCGTCGTCGCTGTTTAAACTCCCTATTGAATAATGATCCCAGACGTCCAGACAATAAGAAAAATGACCCAACATCTGCCAACAGTATTTATGTTTTGCGTGAGATTAGCTAAAATCTCCAAATAGACTCGAATATTCCCAATGCAAAATCTCTTGACCATCCATAGTTGACTGGTTGTAACTATATACAAATTATTATGACTCCCGTTTTAAACCCAGGCAGTGTAAGTACATGCCGCAAAAGACAATAGGGAGCTTACGCAACGACGACGACGACGGCAACGAGAACGCCACAAAACAATGGGATTAATGAACCAAAACAATGCTCTGCACGTGCGTTTTACATTTTGGTACATTTCTTTGCCGTCCTCTGCAAAACAACAACGTGAAATGACCAAATTTTAGGTTTTCTCGAGAACGTGAGCGCATGACGGCAAGTTTTCCTTTCGTTTTCTTTGCTTTAACACCGTTCACAGTAATTTAGGCCCTGGACAGCTCGCCAGCATTTTTCACGTTAAACAAACTGGAATAATCGCGAAAGAGTTACAAAAACGAGAAGTTATAATTTGAAATAACGTTCTCGTCGTCGTCGTCGTTGTCATTGCTTAAGGACCCTAATAACATTGGTGATGACTTGGTTGGCTGATTGACGGAAGAGAAACAAAAAAAAAATGTGTATATAAGTTTCACCATGTAGATAAGACCCTGTATAACACTGCTTACCGGTCTTTGTTCCTGTGTTTGCCATCCCCGTCTCCGGCTTCTACGTCCTAAATATAACACCTTCATTTCAACATTTTATTTAAAACAGTAAACAATTACAGAATTGTATAACTACCTGCAAATAGCTATAGCTAATCGAGGCGGGTAGGCGGCATAACAACTAATTATGGTGCTTTTGTACCGTTACAAGGAAAGACAAAGTATGTATGTTACAGTTATAAAGAATTGACAGGTATATTACAGAAAAGAAACGATTCCTCTACAAATTTTTTAATGAGGTCAATAATTGCAGAAGTCGAGAGGTACAAATTTTGAGTTCTCAGAATAGTGATAAGCATGTCGTGTCTTTGGTTTTTGAATAATTTTTTGTTCTTTAGATTTCTAATATTTTCAGGTAGAGCATTCCATAATCGTACTCCGAGTCATGAAAAAGAGTTATTTAACAGATTTAGACGTGAAGGGATCACGTAAAATTTACATTTCTTTGCCTTCCTCTGCAAACAACAACGTGAAACGACCAAATGTTTCTTGAAAACGTGAACGTAGGACAGCTCACCATCATTTTCCGAGTTAAACAAGTTTCAATAATCGCGGAAGAGATAATCGCGAAAACGAGAAGTTGTATTATGGTTTGCCAGCAGTTTCCAAGTTAAACAAATTGGAATAGTCGCGAAATTGGAAGTCTTAAGCTCCCTTCTACCTCATTGTTTGGCGCGGCAACGTGTCTTAGTTTAGTGAGGCGTCCAAGTACTTCAAAATGACTTTTGTGCTTGACTTTAAAATCCTGCCTTTAAACGAAACTAAGCCATGCAGCTGCGGCCAAGTTCTTTTGTATTCAGAGTACATTTACAGGAGAGTATCTTAGTTTATACTTAAGCTTTCAAAAATAAACGTTCGCTATTCACGTTTTACTCAATTGTTTTGAGAAAGACGTTTCTAGACTTCAAGACTATTTATATATAGGCAAAACTAAGACATTTTCAGTCTTCACTGCGAGTAGGAATATAGAAGGTGTACAGACCTGTGATTGCTGTGTTGACACACTGGTCTCGGTGGAAAGTGATCTTTCCAGCATCATGGAGCCGCCATGACCGGAAGCAAAGTGACCTGAAGAAGCAAACAATTTATCACTTTACCTTTTTAAAGCCTGCGGTGCAACAACAACAACCATTTTATTTTGATGGATATATGGAGTATAGTGAAACAAATAAGAAAATAAACTTTCAGAAGCAAAAAAAAAAAATACTCAGAATAGTACAAACTAAAGGACCTGAGTAGTTACAGCCGCACTTGTCATTCGAGACCGTTTTATCAACATTTTCCTTCTTTCCTTTTGCTATCAAAAGAAGCATTGGCGTCCCTCCAAAAAACATTTTCCAAGTATTTCTGTTGTGGAAACGCCCCAAAGGGACGCAGCTACCAACGCCGAGAGTTGCCCTTCAAGGCAAGCTAAAAGCGAATATAATAACACCGGAAATAGCTCGTAATGTGTTGGTCTCAGTGACATTTAAAGTGAAGGACTCAATATCAATTCGTTTAGAGAAGTCTTCGTTCTCTTACGGTTTAAATCATTCTCGCTCTTAAATCTCTGTACACAAAGGGTAGAGGAAAAAGAGCCATGCCATTAAAAACACACTCCGCGGTTTGACACACGACAAGAGAAACCAGTCCATACGCACAGACTAAGAAGGTGCCGTTTTTGATGCATGAATCGGTCGCTAATTCGTAGTAGGTCGCACGATACCAGTAAAAAAAACCCGCTCACAAACATTCGGCTGAAATTCTAGAGGGGAATTGGCTAGTTGTAATACCTGGAGGGGAAACAGGTGACCCTGGGCCTTCATCGGTATCATCTCCCTCGTCTCCATTCGCTTTGTCTCTCCATAAACCGTGCACCTGGAGGGAGTGAATGAGACGCAAATTAGTCAGAAAGTAAAACGTTTCTGTACCAGGTTTCTGTTTAAACTTAGAGCTGATCAAACTGATTACACTTTTTAAGCCCAGTGTTCTTTATTCAAAGAGGATACGACAGGTTGAGGTATTACGGTGAGGTTTTAAACAGTAACACTGTCTGGTATACAATGAAAATAAATAAATAATTACGGGGGAGGGGGGTGGGTGGGTTGGGTAGAGCTGTATTCAAGGCGTGTTATGTCTCGATCCCCGTGTTTAAGAGGACCTTAAATCTGTACAGAGACACAAAGCCGACTGTGCTGCAATTCATTAACACATTGACAACGCTGTTGAATGTTTGCCTACATTAACTGTTACCTTCAAAGAGTATCTGTGAAAGAACAGAACTAACAGCAACAGAAGATCGTAGGCAGACGTGTGAGCATCTCGTTCAATTCCAATCAACCTGGGTGGGCACATGGGACTGTTCTTCTCCAAGCCCTCAGCGCGGTTACAATCATTGATATCAATAAACTGAAACTTAAACAAATACTTCACCACGATCACAACTTGTGTGTACGTCATCACCGTAATCCAAAAAATTTTGGTTGGCCTGGGGATGGACAGCATACCCCACAGGAACACCAAGAAAGGCAGCGGCATTGACAAGACACTTGCATACACCATATGATTCAATATCATCAGCATATAGCACAGGATATCAGTGTTCGCTAGCAGAGCGTATACAAACGCTATTGTAAGGCGTGATATGCGCATGTTTGATTTCCTCCAACTCGCGCTACCATCCGCATCATCGAGATCCAAGTTGGACGCTGACCAGACATCATCGTCGTCCATAAGGGTGACTCGTGACGTCAAGCTCTGAATTTTCAAGAAAAAGGGATAAAGGAAACATGCCAATAATAAGCAATTAAGAAAAAAAAATCCATTTCAAATGGACTTGTTCCAATTTGCGCGAACCAAAATTTGCTGCTGAAAATTGTTATTTTACATATAAGACACTGGGATTTAGCTCTCGTTTTCAGAATATAGCAGTAATAGGCCACTTCCAAGTTGCTTGAAACCTAGTTATCATAGCGAGGCCAGGTGAACATGAAAATAAAATTAATACTTACTTGAAAAACATTACAGGAGTCGCTTTGCGAAAGTGAATTTGGAACACATTCCGGAGGGACATCAACAGACATGGGAAACAAATAATAAATGTGTAAGTAAAATAAACACGAACCTTTGTATCTGCCTCGGGATCCGATGCATCTCCGAGCCGAGGCCGAGCTCCGGCGTAGCCAAACTTCGCCCGCCGAAGCTTCTCGATTCTTTTTTCCTTTCGTTCTTTCTTCAGCTGGTCAGCTATCTCTCGATAGTCTTTGGAAATGTCATTCAACAGGTCTATGACTTTATCAACCGAGATGGCGATGTAGTAGTAGAGCCAACTGCACCAACGCTTGACCTTATCTACAAATCCCTCGGGTTGCCCGTCTTCCCTGGGTATTTCCGGTGCAATGACGGTCAAGAAGTCCTCTTCTTCATCTTCCCCAGATGAGACTGCCGCGCCCGTTGCTTCTGTTCCTTTCCCTGTTTAAATAGACCTCTTTCATAATGGCGGCCAAATAAAATATTCTTTTGTTTTAATGAGCCAACTCGAAGTTTCAAAAACCACCTACGCGCGGCGGGATAAAAAGAAACATAGAATTGGTCTTCTTTTGTCATGCAAAATACTTGCACGAATTTGCATTCAAAAACATTTGTGTTTTTGAGATATGCTTGAATTTATCCCGGCGCGCGCAAGTGTTTTTTGAAACTCCGAACTGGCTTGTGCTGATAAGCCTTTCTAACCTCGCTGCTACGTGCAAAATCCAAAAGAATGTTTGTGCTAAAATGAGGCCAGTAAGTCAAATTAACATAGATACAAAAGAAGAATATTATCGGCGGCCAATATGAAAGTGGTCTATAAGTGTACCAGTACTTAGACAAAATAAGAAAAAAATGTTTACGGTTTTTTTTACGTGTGCGGAATTTCCCGATTTGCTTAGCTGCTTCATCTCATCGAAAATGCTTAAATTCTCCGGAAATTATTTGATATAGGCTCATTCTTGATTGCTTTATCCAGGGTACCATATATGTTACTAACGGCAGAGCCAGTAAGGCTTTTAACATTGATTAAACAAAAAAGCGTAGTGGCTGTAAACTAAATAATTATTCAGGCCTTCACACCTTTTTCTTTGGTCTCTCTGGCTTCACTCGAGTCTCCTCCTGTCTCGCTTGGACTGGGAGTCCTGTCGTGGGTTGGGCTTGCTGTGGGAGACTCATTCTCCAGCTCATCCTCTGATTCGCTTTCAAACCATTTGTAATCCCCAGAGTAGATCGCTGTATAAAAGCAAATTAAGGTGTTATTTCATTGTCACGAGTTCGTTGTCTTAACCACTACAGATACAACAACAATAATCTTATTATTAATTACACAGTTCTTAACAAAGAAGATGCTTTCCTACCTCTAATAGCTTAAAGACTTACAAGCTTTCAGAAAAAAAAACCCACACACACATGAAAGGAAAAAGAAACAGCAAGAATAAAACTAAATAGTTAAAATCATAGCACTGCAGAATTTATTTCAGTTGAAATCAAATGAGTGACCTCAACGTAGTCATTCTTAACAACAACAGCCATACTTTAGTTCAAGTGTAACAAGAAGTATTAACTCTATTTTATTGCGGAATTTTGATTTACTGAGGGATTTACAAGCATAAGGGATAGAGTTCAATAACCAAAACGTATGTACAAGGAAGACTAATTCAAAGTTAAAATTCACTTCATTGTTAACTATTCTGCGATTATTCCAACTCGCTCAACTTGCACAATGGACAATGAGCGCGAATTCTGACCCAGGAATTGTCTTGAAAGAGACAGCGTTTAAGTCATAAGAGAAAGAAAGAAAAAGTCATTATCATAAGCTCGCGGTCTTCATATTACATCTTGACTTTGATCATTTCACGTAGTTGTTTTGCGAGAGGAAGGATCGATTTAAAATCGATCAAAATGTAAACGACACAACTCAAGTAAAGGATACAGTAATCCCGAAATTTTTTTGGGCTCTGAAATTGAAAATTAGCTACCTTCATAGTGCGACTGTGGTTCGTATTGTTCTCCTTCCGGGTGC